>JARHVA010006403.1:910000-923943 GCA_037957365.1 Torreya grandis
AAATATACTTTGAATGGTTTTTTATAGGGAACCTAATTATTGAGGGTTAAATGAATTCACATTAGGCTGACATGAATTAAGATAAAGATTTGGGAAAATCTAACCATTTGAACCAAATTTTCACTTGGACAATATCATCAAAAACAAGACACCTTAAGTTTCAATGCTCCTATCCAACTTGGGCATTGTTATCCTATATAATGGAATACACAAGACATTTTAATATATCACTTACTACTTTGGCACATTAGACATAATAAAAATTAGTCAATAGTATAACTTAGCTTCTTTGCATCACACATAGACTTGCATACTTGATCAAGGAAGGTCCTAGGTGAAATTCATTCTTATATCTATCATGTACATTGATTATGCACATTCCCTAAGGGATAAATACATCATATCTGAGACCCTATAGTGAGGATTAATATAGGCAATAATCAAAACAATAGGGGTTCTTGATTGTGTGATCATTCTTCCCCTAACCCAAATTTTCCCCTTTTTACTTTTAATGTATTAATTGTTTATATGTGTGTAGATGATTATAAGTATTGAATATTTAAATAGAACTACAATAATATATAGTGACTTTAAACCCTTCAAATTTGGTGCACAAGATCATATTGACTAGGCAAACAAAACCTAGAAAGCCTACGCTAACATTAGGAAGGAATATAACATTAGACACTACGGTGTCATATTTTTAGTAGTCCTATCCATTCAGAAAATAGATGCTTGATTCAGATTCTTGAGAGTGTCTCAGTCCTGCTCCTCCATTTCTAGCCTCAAAATCCTTCATTTTAGTCTAAACCTAGATAAGTTTATCTCTATTTCGCTTATATAAATTACCTGTTAAAATATATATTTTCCCCTATTAAACTAGATTTTTCCTATTATTCCATACCCTTATTATTTAGGATTTAAACACTAGATTCCCAAACATAATAAAACATTTTGGTGAACTTGACTTGCTTTTAACAAATTAAAAACCCTATGAACCCTTAAGGTTTTTCCTTTCATATTTTGTGCAAAAATTACTTTAAAAATATATGATGTTTGTACTAATTTTATGTAATTATTCCATTAAAAAATATTTTTAGAATTTAAAATATATCCATAATTTTATAAAATTCTAAAACCCTAGCTCAAAACCCTAGATTTCTAAATTAGTTCTTCAAACCCCAAGTTTCCCTCACTTACAAATTTTATAAATTAATTTCAAAATTTTTGAAAAATGTTTAATGTGCCAAAAAAATTTCAAAATTTATAAATTAGTAGTTATTTTGTGTCAAAATTCAATTTCAAATTTTTTATTTTTGTATCAATTTTTTGTGTAATTATCTTGTTCAAATTAATTTTAGAATTTAAAATTATAGCCATAATTTCAAAATTTCTAAAAACATAGCTCAAAACCCTAGATTTTTAAACTAGGTCCTCCACCTTCAAACCATTTATCCCTATAATATTTAGAAATTAATTTCAAAAAAAATTTAAATTATTTAAATAGTCACAAGTATTTTCAAATTTTCCATGTTAGTAGTTATTATTGCATTTATTTGCTTAATAGTACTTCATATTCTTTTTGGTAAAATAAATAAAAATCCCACTAAGGCACTTCTTCCCTCTCATCCCATAGACAAATTTATTAATTTTTAACATAATTATGATAATGAGTGGAAAAATTTACAAAATTACACATTAGCTAAAAATGTGGAAACTGATTTTATTTGCATTGAAGATAATTACTATTATTGCAATGAGGAATATTATCATGCATATAAAAGTGATAGTGAATAAAAAGTAGATGCATCTTCTCCTCTCAAACCTATCTCTTTCATTTCTTCTAAAGAAAATACTTTTGATAAATGGGAAAAATATTTCTCACTTCATTCTCTTATGCATAGTGCACTTCAAAATGAACTTCTAATAGGTGATAATTTGCTTCTCTCTCTCTCTCTCTCTCTCTCTCTCTCTCTCTCTCTCTCTCTCTCTCTCTCTCTCTCTCTCTCTCTCTCTCTCTCTCTCTCTCTCTCGATATTGCTATGTTCAAAATACAATAATATAAATGCAATAGAGTTAAATTACCAAAGCATTGTTCAAATTATAACTCTCCTACTCTTACTCTTACTTATCATATTGCACATGAAAATAATGCATGGATTTCATCCATGGATAACATGTATGCACATGATATTCCAATGTCAAATGACGATTTATTGCATATTCAAAAATAACTCAATCCTTCTATTACAGTGAGCATGAATATGATAGTGAGCATGCCAATGAATATGAAAACGAGAGTGATTATGAATAGAATTACATATATGATAATGATGATGATAATTGTGCCCATAGTTAAGAAGAGTATGCATCTCATGTGTCTAACTCTTCTCTCACTTCTCCTCTCAAACATAATACACTTCTAAATGTTGTTTCTACTTCTGTGAATGATTTTATTTCAAATAGTACATATGTTAATTATAGTAGCACATCATCTACTTAATTAGAATGTGACACACTAAGAAATAAAGATACCAATGAATCCCCCAAGCCACCCCTCACTATGGTAGAATCCAATTCTCACCCCTCACCTAAAGAGAATGGTAGCCCATATCCCTCTAGTACGGTCTAAGATACCATTACTCCTAAGGTTCAAGTGATCACACCCCCTCTTTATGATCCAATTAATAAATGTAGCATTCGTATAGCTAAAGTAAATGATGAAATTCAAATATTAAAATAACCACTTCAAGATACTAATGTACCATCCTAGGAAATCATCTCTTTGATGCATGCAGTTGATAAATTACAACACCAAGTACATCTCCTTACCTTAGAAAACAAAGCTTATAAGTCTTGGATAGATGCCAATGATCTACATGGTAACCCTATTCTGAATAAATTCATAAAAGCTTCATTGCCTAAGCATTTATAGATACCATCATTACCTCACTTTGATGGAATTGGAGATGCATTTGTATACCTTTAGACCTTTCAAAAGGCTCTTCCATCTCATTCCAGCCCATTGATTCTATTTAATTTATACCAATAGACATTATTGGGGGAAGAAAAGAATTGGTTCTTTCATCTACTCCTTATTGGTTCATTGCACACATATGATGACTTAGAGGAGGTATTTCTCACATCATCATCTTCAGATATATATCCTAACACTCAACATCCACCATGTCTTAGACAAGATGGGAGACCACAACTAGAAAAGTAACTAGTTAAGAATAAATACCCAATTTCAAGAACAAAACCTATAGTATGTACTATAGAGAATAATAGTAAAGTAACACTAGAGTTTGATTTAGAGTAGGATAGTCCACCTATAATTTTATTAGCACTACTAGATAGGTTATTAATCAAATTACCTTATATTCACTAATGAGATCCACATCTCTTACATAGACAACCACATCAACCTTTTTGCAACTATCATCATATCTATGGACATAGAGATGATGACTATTTTGGACTCAGAGATTGCATTACTAGATGTGTTGATAATGGTGCCATAGCACTAACATAGGGGACATAGAGATCTCATCTATTATGGAATCCTAGACCTCAGTCCTCCATAACTGAGTCATCCCAAGACATTCCTTTATAGGAATCATCAATCACTCATCTTGATCACAATGTAGGCTTTAAGATAGAATCTCATAGTAGATCTCCTATCCCAACTACTCAGAAGGTTTGGAAACTAGTAAAATAAAAATAGCCTACATCTAACATCATATTCCATGGAATACATAATGTAGTTCAATATACATATCTAGTAGAGTCATAGGCACAACGAAAAATTACCACTCATGAGAAATATTCTCTACAGGTAGAGTTTTAGTGTCCTATCTCACATAGCAAACCACTATAGTTAAGATTAGATGAACCCACATCACATGTTACAGTTTCATATCAATCTATTGTTCAATAATATGCATCATAATAGATGCCACATGGTGTTATTTCACGTAACAATCTATTATAATTATGATTAGATGATCCTCATCTATAACATCTAATTTTAGTTGCACAACCATTCAAGTTAAATTTTGTAGAATATTCACATAGTAACAGTTAGCACACAATAGACAATATCAAATATAGAGCACATTCCTACATAGCATGAGCAATATGGGTACTTGTTCAGTTGGTTGATAGGGTTCAGATAGTGATATAACATAAAATAAAATAATGTAAAGTCATACTGGTTTCAGTTCGTAAGCTTTACTTAGTAGGGAAATGATGAAGCCAAAGGTCTAGCTACCCTTTATATTCTTGAGCCACTCTTAGGGAAGTAATACGCACACAGTATTATCTTACATCCACCTACTAACAACTAACATTCCTATTTCCCAACAACTATCCTATCCAAAAAACAACCTATCAACATCTAGATCTTACCAACTCAATCTATCCAAATTTTTTACTAATATAAAATCTAATCAACTCATTTGAATGAGTTACCAATCTCAAACTAACCTATCAAAATATAGATCTTACCAAATCTTATTTTACCACTATTAAACCCAATCAACTTATCTAAACAATTTCCAAATGTTAGACCTGGCTCAATTTATCCAAAGAATTTACAAAATTACAAAAACCAATAAATTTTTACTTACATATAATCACAAATCAAAACCTAAATAACATCTCCACACATATCAAAATAATTAAACCACATATCCCATATACTATTTTACCAAGCACATGCAAATTCAAAATCCATACTAGATCAACTATTTATATATCAACCACTTACAATTAATATATCAACATATTCAAAAATTGATAACATAAATTTGAGTAAAATCCAAAATCAAACCAACATATATATATATATATCCAAGTTTTCAAATATATATACATTATATCAAATTATATCAAATACAATCAATCATAAATGGACATCATGCCCTCACTCTCAATCTCACTTCTCTTCCAATGCTAGTCTAATAATCTTATCTAGCACTAGATGAACCAACACCTCCTCAAGCTCTCAAGTGCCTCTTGCATCAATTATCCCACTCTAACAGCTGACCATGCTCCTCATGCATGTTTGCATATCACCACTGAAGATCCATATAATCATCCATAATCTTTATGATCACCATGCCATAATTAGATGGAGGCATCCTATGCCTATCCAACTCAGCTCTAAGCTCATCTCTCTTTCATGTTGCCCTAACATATGTAGTTATAACTATAACAACCCTATCAAACAAATGAGCATACATGTTAGCTATAACTATTACTCACTCTATCAAACCCTCCTCCACCACATCATTAAGAACATACCACATGAGCTCTCAGAGTGTCAACTCAATGATGGTCTCCCAAAACTCATCATCTCCCCTCTCCATCCTAGTAGGTGCCTCATCTTGTGCACCTCCCATCCCACCTAAAAAAATATGAAGTACAACACTACATTATATATATAATTTCATGTCCAAACTAAAGCAGAAACATAGGTACAATTCAAATACAATCACTAATGGTTACCTCCCATCATCTAGATCAGCTCAAGATCCTTATATGTGGGAACATCTACTTCATCCACATGATATAATGGAGCCCATTGATGCCTAGCCCACCATAGAGTATATGTCTCAATGCATCACACATCATCTACATCAAGAATATCTATAGCTGCATTTCATGCATCCAAAGGCAATGGTGCCAACTCAATCTTAGTAGGTCTCACACAAGCCTCTAATCTTATTGGTGCCCATGCACTCCTCAACCATACCCTTGTTATAAGAGGAACATCATGTTGAATTTCAAGCTACCTAGTCACATGTTCATACTAAAAGTGCTCATATACTCTAGCCCAATGATCATGTAACCAAAAACTAACCCTCATGTATTATAGTTGTTCTACATCCTCAAGCCATCTATGAAATCCTCTATAGGGCCTCCATATAATATCTTAGGCCACCAATCTATTTAGCTTCCTCCCCTAGTGATTTATCCCAAGAGATTGTATTGCCAAATCACTCATCCATCACTCACTCAAATGGCTATGGATATGCCTAACTCACCCTCAATAATACAATTGGTTACACAACTACTATGTGCTCATAAGCCCAACAATGTATAAAGTGGCTGCACCCATACCACCATTGAATGTCTCTTGCATAAATCTATATAAATCTCTATATAAATAGGCAAGCATTGTCTTGCCCCATGAGAACATAGTACCATACATCTCAATGTTATGAACCACCGTATGCATTCTATAAGAAATAGACACTCCACTACCATCCACTACAACAAAAGAATCCAATAATACCATTAACCACTTTTGTAGGTGTAGAATACTTGACTACACAATAAATGATAGTAATACATCACTATCACTACCTCTCTAATGTCTACCTAAAGGCACACCAATAAAATACAATGATGTATGATCAATGGCATCATCACCCATGTCATCCTATAGTGTCACCTATCACCCACTAATTGACAAAATAAAAATGTGGTATACAAATTCTAGAGTAATAGTGATCTCTCTAGTAGGAAGCTAGAATGTATAAGTATCAGTATTCCACCTCTCACATAAGGTAGTAATCAAGCACTTATCCCACTGCACCATGTCCAAGTCACATAAGTGACCCAACCCTACCCTATCCATAAAGTAACACTTATCAATATATAATGGTAGCATCCTTATTATCTTCATCACTTGACCTCTATAGAACTCTCCCATTTACACCTCACCTTGAAAACACTAGAAAATAGACTATGTATCAGACAACCATTCCAAGAAAAAAAAACTAAGAATTAAAAAAGTAGGAACAACTTAGAAATTTAAAAAACCATCCATAATAGACAAAAACACTATAGATGGACACTAGTGCTAGACTATAGTGCTTGAACTTGGACAATAACACTGCATCCTAGACAATAGTGCTAACTCCTAGACATGAGTGTTGAAACTAGTAAAAACTTTCCTAGACTACTTAAAATATCTCAAAATTATCAAAAATAGGCTTCCAAATAGGTAAGAATTAAGTGTCAATCTTATTCACCAGGATAATAATCTCTCTACTGGCCTAAATCTAGGCTACCAACTACTCAAAATAAATCATGAAATGTGCTCATCTCCTAAGCATTTTTCACTCTAGAGGTCCAATATCTCAAACTAGTCACTTCACAAATGAACCCAAAGTTACTCAAAATTCTTATATCAACTAAATTTTCTATTCAAAAGTAAATAACTATTTTGCCCATCATTAGAGCCCTGCAACTTTATTTTACAAACCATTTTATCCCTCAAAATCATGACAACAACACCTTCAACATCAAGTAGGCCTTGCTCTCTTACTATGTCATTTACCTATTATAACATACACACATCCCTATACATATTTTTATACCCTGGCATACTAATTGGTACCTATTAATCAAAACATTCAAACAACCCAACCTATTTAATCAATCAACCTTTCACTCCATTCAATATTCTACTACCTCATTTGCCTACCATGGAATGAATGTTTTCACATCTCTACTATACCCAGATATAATATTTGATCCTAACCAATTAGAAACACCTTTCAATCCTAGTAATTCAACTCTCACCAATAAAATAAATAAACTATCAATCTATCTAATACATACCAACCTAATTTATATTCATATGCCACTAGTCTTCACTTTTGGCTCAACCTCCTCTATCACATATCTTATCCCTCTCCCGAAAATGGGGCATCATTCCTACTACCACTACAAACTACCTAGTATACCTATCCCCTCATATATAGATACACCATGGTTATTACACATCTAATATCCATATTATTAGCATTACTTAGCTCACATTAGTTAAAATTATACAGTGATTTAGATTACATTAGGTTACTCAACATTACATGGATATCCAGAGGGATATACCATCAATTTATAAATACACAAACTATTCAGATATAGTGGCTCAAATTATATGGACTCAAAATGCCTTCAATATAAATTTAGACTAGGATACTAAGATTTAGGGGTATGACATAGATGATCATGTTCTTTAGCATCCTATATTATATAGATTATAATGGAAAGATAGGTCATTTTCTTCTTACACATTTACCAAAAAATTTAGATTATAGCTAGGCATACCTAGGTTGTCACCATGTTGGACCATATGATCATCTACAATGGTTGGTCCATAGCATTACTCAGACTCAAGAGATTGTGTAGGATATAGGATATATATTGGTTTTGGACCTTTGAGCACTTCTCATTTCTAGTTCATATTATTCAGAGTAGGGGCATGATAGATCTTACTCTTCATGACATACATATTCTATACAAACATTCTAGATTGCATGAATTTATGTGGGATAGAGGATAGACATTGGTTTTGGGCCTCAAAACATTTCTCATTTCTCATTCAAATTCAGTATAAGGGCATCTATTATAGGGATTCCTTATTTCTCTAGGTACTATTTAGATTTAATATAGGGGACATCTATTACATGGATTCCTTCTTTCTCTAGGCACTATTCAAATCTAGTATAAGGGCATCTATTACAGTGATTCATTCTTTCTCCATGCACTATTCAGATTCAATACAAAGGGCATCTATTACAAGGATTCCTTCTTTCTCTAGACACTATTTAGATTTAGTACATGGGGAATCTATTATAGGGATTCCTTCTTTCTCCAAGCACTATTCAGTTCTCTAACCATTTCCATAACTAGCAAGTTGGATCCTTGTGTTTAGTAAACTTATCTCCATACAGGTAAGTTCAGGTGTGCATCTTCTTTCTTTTACTCTAGTACTTCATTTCATTGCATCATTATATTAAAAGGGGGTAGATGTATACACCCTAAATTGGTCAAGCAAATGCACATATCATGTCTTTTCATAGTCCTTTCACTAGAGACTCTGACTAGAGAATATGAGTCTTATTCACATTTATCCATGTCTTTTTATCTAGTTTACCTTGGTCTTGTTTTATACCCTAGACACCTCTTTGACCATTCCTAGTTATTCATAATCTTCTAGACTTAGTCCTTACTATTGGGTTACTCTTTCCAAGCTTATTCCATCCCCCCAAGTCTTGGATCCTCTGGACAATAATGCCCAAATAGGACTATAGTGTTGAAACATAGGGCATCTAGTTTTTGACATTATTTTCCAACTGCAAATTTTATTCTAATGATCACTTTCTCCCTCTAGATGAGTCTTACCCCTTTATTTGATTCATTCCCAAGTCTTCCAATGTCAGTCAAATGTGAATAAAACTCCCAAATTCAAAATAATGAGTCTCTTATATAATGGACTACATAAGGCATTTTATATCTAGCACTTCCTACTTTTGCACATTAGACATAATAAATATTAGTCAATAGTATATCTCAGCTTCTCTACATCACACATAGACTTGCATGCTTGATCAAAGAAGGGCCTAGGTATAACTCATTCTTCCATCTATCATGCACATTGATTATGCATGTTCCCTAAGGGAGAACTACATCAGATTTGAGACCCTAGATTGAGGGTTAACATAGGTAACAATAAGAATAATAGGGGTTCTTTATTGTGTGATCATTCTTCCCATAACCTAGTTCTTCCCCCTTTTATTTTTGATGTATTTGTTGTTTACATGTGTAGATGAATATAGGTATTAAAGATTGAAATAGACCTATAGAAAACTATGATGACTTTAAACCCTTGAAATTTGGTATACAAGCTCATATTGAATAGGTGAACAAAACCCATAAAGCCTAAACCCTCAAGATAATAGCATCAAGAAGTACTATAGCACTAGACACTAGGATGTCCTATTTCTAGTGCTCCTATTCAATCAAAAAATAGATTCCAAATTTAGATTCTTGGAAATGTCTCAATCCTACTCCTCTATTTCTAGCCTCAAAATCCTTCATTTCAATCCAAAACTAGATAAGTTTATTTCTTTTTCCTTGGTATAATTACCTGTTAAAATCTATATTTCTCCCTATTGAGATAGATTTTTCTTATTATTCTAGACCCTTATTATTTATGATCTAAACAATAGATTCCCAAAAATAATAAAATAAAGTCTAAGCAATTGCATCTTTATATTTGGTTGATAATTCCTTCAACCTTTTACTCTATTGTTCTATATAGCTCAATCCAATGTTAATTATTTAGGGGTGTTCATATATCCCTTAATTTACCTTAGAAAAATCAGATTCATTGGTCTTATATGGTTTTTGTTTTTCATCTTGGTGGTCCATGTCAAATGCCTACTCCAAGGATACCATCCCTTTGGGTATCCTAGTTTATTTTAGTTGAAGGATGTCATCATCTTCCTTTTCTTCTTCATTCATTAGGTCAAAATTCTTTTAATCAATGATTTGTGATTGAAAGGAACTATATTTTCCCATAAAATATATAAACCATTTGTCATCATCAAATACCTAAAATTGGTCATCATTATTAGTCAATGAAGGACATGGAACTAATTTCAAATATTTTTTCTAAATTTGTTATTCTTGTAATGGGGCCAAATTTATTGAAAAAGAAGACAATGAATTATTTGTCTAATTTTGATTTATTAGGATTGAATTTATATTGAAAGATTCAAATTATTCTATCAAATCCTAGGATCTATGCTTATATTTATTGAAATATGACATTTTGCACTGATATTGACTCTTGATATAGTTGACAACTAGTTCTGAGTCTCCAAGCATTATAAGTTGTGTAACATTATATTTAGTGAGAATTAGATCCCCAAAATCAAGGCTTAATATTATGCACCATTTTTAGTGCATGATAATTATAATAAAAATGCATCAACGCATTACCTCTCACTATATTAGTTAATTTTATACCAACACTGGATCCTTATTTAGATCAAGCACCATCAAAATATAAAGTAAACAATTGTTAAGGACCATAAAATTATCATTTATGGTTCTTAGGATTCATTGTGAAGCTGTAAACCCATCAATGTGATGAATAAAATTTTATTTTTTCATTTTAAAAATTTTCTTATGTGATTACATGCTTCATTTTTGGTTCTTTGTCAACTTTGATCAAATTATCAACTCCCTTCTAAGGAAGCCACATGTCTGAAAAGTCAATGGCCATATATCCATTCAATATTTTTGACCATTCATGGATTATAAGTAAATCATAATCCTCATAAATGTTTTTAAATATAAGGATTTAAATGTATTTTTGGACACATGGTTCAGATATGACTTGCACATGGACATTTAGTAATTCTCCCATAATTGGGACTGCATATTTGTATAACCATAAAACTACTTTTTTTAGATTTATATGTTTTTAACCCATCTTATACATATTCTAGTGGGAATTCCATTATATAAAACACCTGAGTCAACTAAGAAATTATATACATTCTTCACAAAAATTATGGCATTAATAATAAAGGTGGTACCTCATCTTTATCTTTATAGTGCCTATATTTGTATATGAATCCATTGATGTTTTATTAGATAGATTACTATTCAAGAACCTAAGAAACATATCAATTTGTTTTATGATCTAATATAACCCATGTAGAGTAATATTTTCCTTTATTTTATTCATATACTCCATAATTTTATATCCACTCTTAGTGTGTGGATCAACTTGTTTCTATTAATCACTCCTTTTAGGATGAGTTGGATTGTTATTAGCATTCAAATTAGGAGTGACCATATTATTATTATTATTATTATTATTATTATTATTATTATTATTATTATTATTATTATTATTATTATTATTATTAGTAGTAGTAGTAGTAGTAGTAGTAGTAGTAGTAGTAGTAGTAGTAGTAGTAGGTGTGTAATTCATACTAGGGTATTGATTCTTATTTCTTAGATTACATTTATTTATTTGAAATTACTGAAGATCTTGAATATCATCTTTGGTGTCTTTTAGTTCATTCTCATCCTCAACTAGAAATGAGAAATCATAGTTCTCAAATACCATGGTAGTAATAAAAGTGATAGAGGTACCATTTTTAGATGAATCAAGTTGATTTGTGACTAAATAATATCTTTCTATATCCTTTTGAAATATTTTAAAGGTTGTAAAAAATTATTCTCAATCCAGTTCACCATGTTGAGCACTACTATTAACTCTACACCAATTGGGTAAAGATGCCTTAGAAATATTCATCTCATAAAGTCCACTAGGTTGAGGATCTAATTTTTTTCCTAATCTATTTAATTTTCTATTATATTCATGTAATGTAAATTTTTATTTTTTATTTCCCATACAATATTTCCTAAGTGTTTCTACATGTTTACAAACTCATTGCTAAGTTTTTGTACAATGCATTGAATAACATCTAACTCAATTTTGGTGGAATCATAAGTTGTCCCATTTGTGATATAAGTGTTAATTGGGACTAAATATTTATTATAATTATGAATATTAGATATGTGTGGGATTACTAAAAAAACTTAGGTTTTATTTTGGTGCAACATGAGTTAGAGGCAACAAATTAAAAACTTGGTTTTGATTATTGACCATGACATTCAGTTTGGGGTTTGCAATGGGATTTTGAAATGGGAAAATTGTATAAATATTAAGTATGGATTTCAAATTAGGATTGAAATATATATGAATGTTAATAGCTTCAGCATATGTATATGTTAATTTATTGATATTCTAAGCTCTACATAAGAATATTACAGTCACAAAATCCAAAGAATTTTTATAAATTTTAATTTCTCTAGAAGTAGTTAGTTTTAATGTAGTAGCCACATGGTTGAACATATTTTAAAATATTACATTGAAAGCTCTAGTTTTTTCATTGGTTTCCCTTATTATTCTATCAAAATGTTGGTATATTACATTGGGATAGGTGACTTGTCCAAATTATGTCATAAATGTTTCATGACATTGGTTCCATGATGTGATTGAATTTTTTGGCAAATTAAGGAATCAATCATAGGCAACATCTTTTAATTATAAAGGTAATAGTCTACATATAAAATATCCATTAACTACATTAATAAATTCCTATGGAAATATTGAAGGATTTCATATGTTTCTATGTAGCTCACCCCCCAAAATGAGAGAATGAGGGAAGGTACTTATCTGTATTCCTAGGCAAGTCATGGATGGCACCAACTATGATTATTACTAAACTAGATAACCAAACCATAATAAATCATTATGGTTAACTCCCTTGGGTTGCTTAATTCATCTAAATACAATCTCTCCTAGGTATGCCTCTATCTGATCTAGGATTTTGATGAACCTATAAAGGTGATAATAGTAATAGACTAGAATTAGAATAGGCCTTTGTTAATATTACTAGGGAATCCAATGTACACAAATTAAGGGAATCTTAATAATAAGATATTGTGGCTCTCCTTTTATTATAAGATAAAACTTGTTGATTTGGGATTTATGCACACTAAGGGTTATTATAGGAAGGCCCCTAACATTTTAGGATTGATGAAAAATTCACTCCAAGACATGAGTTATAGGTCTAATTTTTATATATAATCACATGGTAGAGTAGTGGTGATCAAAGTGGTTATTAACCATGGATCATTAATATGTAATGGATGTATGAATAATATTTGAGGTGGATGGGTGGATCAAACCTAATGTGAATTTGAAAAATAAAATAAAAAGGAAGGGCATGTTAGAAAATAATTATCTCTATGATCCACTTAAATATTAAACCCTTCCAAGTTGACTCATTATATTATTCCAAACATATGTCGCAAACTATGTCTGTTGTGGATTAGCTAAAGACACAATATATAGACACACACAATGTAGAATGTAAGGAGATAATTTTAGTTAGATTAAATGATCATAATCAAAGATATTATTACTAGTAGAATGATAATAGTATCCTATGTCATTAACAAGTTATAAATATGATCTATAACCAAATAATTACAAGACTAACAAATTATTTAATCTTATTTTCTGCATAAAACATTCACTTATCCTATCATAG
>JARHVA010006404.1:0-97500 GCA_037957365.1 Torreya grandis
AATCCACAAAAACAATATTTAACCCTGATGACACAAACTACCCAAGTATCCTTTAATGCTTGTATAACTAGATGGAATGAGCTTACCCTATAATTTTAGAAGAATGAGCCATTCTCAAGATATAATTTCATGGTAGCTCTAAAGAGGGTCCCTAGATACATTGATGTTGCAAGGAGGAATAAACTAAGTTGCATAGCCATAACCTTTTGTTGGAGATTAATCTTATTTGTGTCTTTTATTCCTTTAGGCTAATTATATTATCCTAAGTCTATTTTATGTGTGTATTTATTATAATAATAAATGCACTTTGTCTTGAATTTATGAGGTGTCTCTCACCTCTCTTATCCACTTGTAAAATTTAGGAGTTACTTTCACAAGTAACCGCTCCCCCCACATGCCACACATTTTACCCCACTCTCTTTGGGAATAGGACACATGGTACACACCAAGGAGGCCTTGTAAGATCATGATGGGATTATTATAACTCCCTCATCTTTCTTCTTTCTTTATTCAAAGAGACCTCTCCTCCTCTCTTTTTATCTAGTCACTTCTTGACTTATTTTTGCATTCTTATGATGCTCTTTTATCTTAAGTCCATTATTCTCTCTCTCTCTCTCTCTCCTCTCTCACTCTTCTCCTCTCTCTCTCCTCTCTCTCTCTCTCTCTCTCTCTCTCCTCTCTCTCCTCTCTCTCTCTCTCTCTCTCTCTCCTCTCTCTCTCTCTCTCTCTCTCTCTCAGCTTATAATTTTCTATGTATAAGGAGATCTTTGTTTTCAAGGCTTCTAATAATATTGTGTGTTTTTTCTCTATTTGAAGGTTTCCCCACTTATCAAATCTCATCTTAACCTTGGGTATTTATTCTTTTTCAAGGTAATATTGATTCAATTTCTCTATTATTTTAATACTTTAATATAATCTTGGAAATAAATATATTACCTATCAACATCCTCTTTTATAGTTTCCCATTCCTGATTGGAGAGGAAGAAAATATATTTATCAATATGTTGAAGATAAGAGATGGAGAAAGGTAGAGAACAAATTTGGGTTCTATACAAAACATGGATAAATTTCCCTAGAGCCATTTGATTTTATAATACTATGCTCCCATGTGTAGAAGTTTCAGTTGCTCAAGGACCAGCAACAAGTTCAATTGGTGAGTGTGATGAATTAATAAATTAAACCTTGAATGATCTCATATAACCTCTTTTATTGATTCTATTTTGAAAATACTAAGTACATAAAGTTTTATTTTATACTCTTTTCCATTAAATAGTATAAAATGAATATGATGTGCATATATTGGTGTTTTATGCTTAAAAATGTTATTTTATGAATAAGTTTGCATCATGTAATTTCATTATTATTTTAGATATAATAATAATTCGATGCATAAAAATCTCAAGGATAAGTTATGAAGTAACATGAACCAATAGCTAACCCATAACAACTAGGCCAATCTGTAACAACTGGGTAGCCAACCCATAACAATGGTAGACTACTATTCTAATCTTTAGCAACTAAAAAGGCATCCAATTTAACCTGTAGCAATTGCAAAGACATTTGGTGTATCCCATATAAATTTTATAAGATGATTATCATAAACCATAATAATTGTATCATTATTATTCCAAATTATAACATAACTATAATGGGTAACTTAATATTTTTTCTATTATGCCTACTGAGTTGTAATGGTTACCAGAACATGGAAAATTGATCCTATAGTATAAGAAAGGTGAATAAATGTATAAATACATATTAACACTCTTTTTTCTATGGACCATTCTTCCCAACCATTGCAATCACTTATTTTGTTTTAATATAACTGATTGTTAAACTATATATCTACCATTTAACATTAATAGGTTATTTTCATTAATAAAATAGAGTAAAAGGCAAATTTTGTTGTAACTAGATAGTAATAATAAAGAACCTACTTTATTTGTTTAAGATAATATAATAGGGCATAGAGAATAATGAAGTTTTGAATATTAAAGTGCATAGAAGATACAAAAACATAGTCTAAAGCTTTTGTAATATTTTGTTGTAATAATACTCATATTGATATAGGTCATTTATACAAGAAGAACTGATTTGAAGTAAAGAATTCATACTCAAGGGAAGGATTGGAGATCAAATTTGATTGAAGAGGACCCCATTGCAATGAATTATGGTGAATATCTCGATATGTTAATTAGTTATTAGTTTTGTTGCATGTTCATTTATAGTTTAATTTATGTGTGTGTTTCTAGCATTCATAACTTTTATTCAGTCTAAGAAATTGATATTTGTGTGAGAATTCTTAATTTTGTATCAAGAATATTCAAAAAATATAAATTAATAAATCAATTCCTTTTGACAACTCAATTCTCACAAGTGTAATTTCATTTCCAGTAATTTCCTTTCATGTAATTTACTTTATACAATTTTCTTTCCTATACACAACCTATAACTTCTGAACCTCTAAAAATTTTAGTGTTATGCATACAATCCTGCCATCTTTCCAAGTACAAACCATGGGTTAAAAATTAGTAAAAGTAGTAGGATTGATCAACCAAGTGCCTGACTTAACCCATCATTGATTGATAAGGTTGTATGTAAGCATTTATCAACTATGTCAATTTTAATTGGTGGTTTAAATCTGGTCATCATGTGTCATACACACTCAGGTTCTAATTATTTCCTTTGGAAATTTCATTATTAGAATAAAAATGGAGTGTAAATACCCAAATTCATTATAATCCCATACTTTATGTCATTTATCACATATTTGTATCCATAGACTAGTGATAGTTAGTGAGACATTTATTAACACATTTTACTTGAATTTTTATCTATTATAATTTGTGATTTTTTCTATTAGTCATTTATCTTGCCACTCTATCATGGGGATCCCTAGTTCTAGTCTTTTATCCTTTTGGAAAAGTTCACAATAACTGGATAGGAGAGGTACGCAACCTTATTTATCTAACATAAACTTGTCTAGGCGTAACTTTCAATTTTTATTTTGGGGCACATTTTATTTTATTCTTATTTTTATCCATTAGGTCTTATCTTGGATAGGATTTTTCATGCTAATAGGTCCCAAATTCAAAGTAAAAATATATATAAATACAAGGCTTCTCTAAGGCATTAAGGATGGTTATCTTCACTCTTGAAAGATATTAAAATATTTTCATGTTCTATCTATCATCTCATTGAAACATTATTCATGGATAAATATTCATCTGCATACATGTATCAAGAGTAAAATAAGAGAAAGAAAATATAGGCTTGCATTCACCATTCCACACACACACATAAGTGGGAGAAATAAATTTTAGTTTTATTCCTTTTCAAAGTATTTAAAATGTAGTACATAGCTTGGTATATCAATGGGGATTGACCAAGGTCAGTCTAACTCAAGCATTTTCGCATGATTCCCCTTCCAATTCGATTCCAATTCGGTTTGCGTAGGAAAGTAGGACTTTTTTTGTTGCAAGTACTTTAAATGCTATCATAGATCTAAAGGTGCATCCATGAACCTAATTAATGAATGAAAAGATGGTGAAATAATCAGTTGGTGTTATAGTCAATAGGGATAAGTCTATGATTAATAAACTTGGGCACATTATGTCATCATTTACCTATATTAGATCTATCAAGAGATATTTTATGTTTATTATTTTGACCTATCATATCCATATTTTTGATCTTTTTATCTATTTATATCTATAGTATATCATAATCAACTAGGACAAGTCTACTATCAATAGACTCATGGACACTATGTTGTCTTCCACTTATGACAAACCTATTTAAAATCTATTTCTGGTTTTGTCCCTAATGCTAGCCTATACAATCACCTCTTCTATTTTTCATAGTCAAATAGTAAAATCAACCAATAACAATCCATGTGAGAGCCAAGTATATTCCTTCTTAGTACTTTCCCAAAACAACACCTTTCTATATTTAGCAAAATGTTAAAATCAAAATAGTTTAATATTGTATATATTTAACATTCTAATAATTTTAGTTTTACACCTACATATGTAATTAAAACTTCTTAATCCATTTAGTGTTTTATCAAAAATAGGGTAAAACATTTTTTATAAATTTATTTCATGTGTCTTATGAATTTGTGTTTTGTGTGTGTACAATTTGTGTTTTCAAAAAAATATCATTTTAAAACTTGATTTATGTTTAGATTGTATTTTTGAATCCTTGGAATTCATACGGGTTCCTCATTTCAATCAAGTCTTACAAGGGAATGATCTTGTCCTAACCTATGCTGAAAACAATGCAATTATAGGTGAAATTTTTAAAACCTCACCAAGACCATGAGGTAAAGTGTCTTATGATTGTTTTTCATTTTCCACATTTCACGTGTTTTTATTATTGTTTTTCATTTCTTTTATGTCATGTTTCATGGGTGTTTATTTTTTGATTTTTTTAAAGGTTTAAAATTATGTTGATTATTCAATATCACTTAATACTAATGTGATATAATTGGCATCCATTTATGGAGAGGTTACCATGTTATAAAAAGGAACATACTTCAAGAAGAAGAGAAAATATATCTCATAGGATTGTAGTAATTTAAACATGGATTTTGCAAGCTTGCAGGCATTGGAACACAAATCTTCAAGTTTGGTTTGGAGTCAATTATTTATGGTTTACAATTAGTAAGTTGATTTGTTTAAGTGTGAATAATATGGTAAAAATAGTCATTTGTATAAATGTAATTCATACAAACACACTTTTGTTTTATTTGTATGAAATACATTCATACAAAAATCTTGCTAAGAATAATTATTATCACCTCACCGATTATCACTAAGGATGATATTTTGGCCACGAAGGAGCCCATACCTACACTCCATCCACTAAAGCTTGTTGGTGAGGGCATGCAAACCTATAATCATCCTCCATGTCACTCTTTTATTTACCTAATTACTTATCCACAAAAACATTGTATTTATTATATTAGTTCCACCTTTTTGGATTGATGCTTATTTGGTTTGGTTAGGGGAGAATATATGCCAAGAATAATGGTTTTTATGAAATTTTTTTTAATTTTTATGAATGAAATTCATACAAACATATTGATGAGAATAATTATTCACATCTAACCATATCAAATACAATTTTGTATTTCATTTGTATGGTTATAATTCATAAACATGATATGAATTTATTTGCATTCAATTCAATACAAATAAATTTATGTCAATGTGAATCATATAACCATGTTTATTCCAATGTTACTAAAATACTCAATAAATGTATTGGAAAAAATATAGGATAATATAATTTATCTAATACAAGGGCTACATAGAATAACATTAGACGTGACTAGGCAAACTAAGATTTAAAACAAGGATACTCTCCCATAATAGCTTGTTCATTATAAAATAAATACATTTGTCTAGTTTTCACAATCCATAAAAAAGTTACATACTTAAGTTTATCAAACTACCACTTATAGAAACATCCAAATGTGAAGCCTTCAAATCATCAAAGGGGAAAATATTTCAAAGATTCCTTCATTGCATGGTTGTATGCTTGTCTATACACCTCCTTTAGCTTGATCCTTGGAATATTTTGATGGGCTGTTTCTCAATGCCATTAACATTATTAAAGTTTTGATTATATCACCTACCATCAATTTCAAATTCAATGCCTACCCTTGTTGAGAAAAACATACTAATTACAAATGATTAGTTATAATAAGTGGACTGCCTACCTAATACTCTCTTATGATTGAAAAGGAAGGATCATGGATTCTCACAATTTCCATCATAGTTGGATATCATTCTAAAAAGGATTTGTTATGTTTTTAAACCTTTTCTATCTCTCCATCTCCTTTATTGATTTCACATTTTCCCTCATCCTTTTTGATTACTATTTATTTTGCTCCTCATGTTTTTCCCTTTCCCTTTGTTCTTCATTTTCTTTTAGTTTAAACTTGTCTTCATTTTTTTTGCTCCTTCAAATCCATCTTAATGTGTATTAGTGTCTCCTCCTCTTATATTTTTTCTTTCTTTCTGACCTTAAATTCCTTTATTTCCTTAATTCATGTTTCTTGGTTGTGAAGCATTTGAAAAAAGTCATCTATAGTTAAGATTAGAGATTGCTTACTCAATCTCACTACATAATTTTATAATAGAGGGGAATTTTACACAAAAATCTCTATTAGAAGCTAAATTAAACTACCTAAAATCTTACTTGCTATATGTTGTTGACCTTGACTACATTCTAGTTGTTGACTATTACGCATGAAAATATATTATATTTCCCTTAACTTAATTACATCATCAAAAATAAAAAATTCATTTACAAAAACATTTTAGGGAACCACCTCTTCATTGGGTAAAGTAACATGAGGGGATGGCATTGAAAAAATATATCTGCAATTGAAAATCCATAATTTACACCTAGTTGTGTTGCCCATTTCTTGATCTAATTTGGTTAGCTTATTTATGAATGCAAGCTCAACCCATATCTAAGTATATGTTCCTAAATTTTATTCACATGAATATCTTGACACATTTATTCACCCTCTTGAGTACACTCTTGTGTCTAGGTTACATGTGTTACTTGGAAGATACCAGGTAAAATTTTATCTATATTATGAGGTTAGGTTGATCCTTCTCATTCATTTTCAATTTGAATAATTTCATCTTTATCATACTTAAAAGGTTTTTAATGTATAGAGGGATTGAAAATAAACTCTTAATTAATTTTAAATTGAAGTTATGTATCAACCAATCTGTCCCAGAATTACTAGCTATTAAATTAGTTATATTATAAGTGAGATTGTCAACCAAAAATTGTATCGAATAAATTCAAAACTAAAAACATATGATTGTTGATATTTATTTGTGAATACATATATAAAAAATTAGAGATAAAATATGAAACAAAAAATTATAAAAATATTTTTTGTGCTACACTTGAGCATAATTTTTTAACAATAAATAAGGCATAAAAAAGCCTATTACAAGATAACTTACATGACAAGTTATTTCAAGAAAAAACATAAAGTAAAAACTAAAAAAATATTTTAAAAAAAAAAACTAAGTAATATATAATTATACATATAAAATTATATTATAATAAAATTTAAATTAGACTAAAGCAAAAAAATTTGACTCACGTTCAAGATAAGGCCAACATGTAAGAAGACTTGCTCAACAAGTCACCAAATCATGTAACCTACTCAACTATGACATCCCAAATTATATAAAAAATAAAAATAGAATTAAATACGCTTTAATTTAACTTAAATAATAATACATGTGTGCCCACATTTTGTAAACTCATTTGGGTACTTTAATAGTTAACTAGAGTTAACTGGCAGTTCTAGCTATTTTTAGGGAATCACTAGAAAGTGTCCAAAATTGACCAAAAAACTAATTAAGGACATAAATAAATTAAATAAACTTCTTAAAAACTTAAAAAATAAAAATAAACTAAGTCTAAAAATATAACTCAAGTTCCCATAATGGTATCATACTCAACATCCCACTATTTGATGTAAAGAGGTGAAAAACCTATCATCTCGTTTAGTCTTCCATGAAACTGTTTGTGCAACACTTTGGTGATAATAATAAAAAATGATATTAAATTCTCACATGATCAATTAAAAATAGTTTATAATTGACCAAGTCTTTGAAAAAATGATATTCAAGTTTAATGTGCTTAGTTATAGCATGGAAAACTGGATTCTTGGACAATTGTATTGCCCCATTTTTATCAATTTTTTTTTGTGTTGGCTCAATTTGAACCTCTCTAAAATCAGCCAAGAATATTCTCAGTCATAATACTTGTCTTCAATTTGATGTAAGAGATGAATATTTATCTTTATTATATGATAATAAAATTTTAGCTTATTTATTTCAAGACCAAGAAACCAACCCATTTCACATTGTGAAACAATAACTTGAAGTTGACTTCTTGTCATCAAGAGATCTTCCCCAATTTAAATATTTATATTTAATTATACATAGTAAAATTTATAGTTTTAAATTAATAATATTATTATAATTATCTCTTATGTATCTAAAAATTCTCTTCATTACTTGCTTATGCTTGAACGATGGTTTACCCATAAATTTAGAAAGCAACGAACCCCCATAATTGATATCAGGTCTTGCCATAGTGAGATACATCAAACATCCCACCATGATTATAAGAATATTTTAATAAGTTTAATGAATTTTATTATCCCTCATAATATTTTATCAACTTAAAATTAACGTGTTTATGGGCTTCAAATCTTGAAGATTGTATTTCTTTAGCATGTCTTGGGCATACTTGGCTTGGCAAATGAATACTTCCTCTTTTTTTTACTGATTTTCATGACAAGAAAGTAATTCATAAGTCCAATATTATTAATTTAAAATTTTAATTTCATATCTTCCTTTAATATATGAAACATATTGAAAGAGCTACCTATAAAAATCAAATCATCTACATAGAGACAAACATATAAAACACTAGAACTAAATGCTTGTATGTAAAGAATTAATTCATTTTGAATTATTAAAAAGAATCGATCCAATAAAATTATATAAATTATTGAGTATAAAGATATATGATCTTGATTCAACCCATAAATATCCTTCTTCAACTTATATACCCAAAATTATTTACCTTTTACCTCAAAATCTTATGGCTACTCTACATATACTTCTTCAATCACTTCATTTAGGAATGCAATTTTGACATACATTTTATGGGATTTCCATACTTTATGAGAATATAAAACCATAATTATACTTATTTTATCTTAATGTTCCATAGGTACATATGTTTCCTCATATTCAACCCTATATGTTTTTGTAAATCCTTTTGTAAGTAGTATATCTTTTAGCTTATCAACTATGCCATTACTTTTGACTTTGGTCTTGTAGACCCGCTTTGTACTGATGAAATATTTAATAAAATGAGTCTAAATTAAATTTTATGTATCATTCCTCTCAATTTAATCCATCTCTAATCTCATAGAATCAACCCATTATTTTTTTACTATCTTTTGCATAAGTTCTAGATTTACTAGTCACATATGCTAATGCAAACACAATATTTTCATCATAAGCATCATTCAAAAAATTAGCTTCTTGATGTCATCTATTTTTATCCTCCTATAATTATTTTTATTTAACATATGATTGGTTGGATTAGGGTTTAATAAATTATTGTTCTTGATTGGTGTTGATCTAGATGAATGACTATTCTCTTATAAAGAGCTAGTATTGTTTCATGTTGAACTAGAAACCTATCTAGGAATTTGTAAGCCATAAAATCAACTTAAATAATATGACCTCAATTAATTTTTTACTTATATAGATACATGATTAGAATTATCATAGACTTAATTTAAAAAAAAAATATAATCCCTAGAAACAATAATGGATTTACTAGTAGGATTATAAAACTTGTATGCTTTAATTTCATCACTAAAACTTGTAAAATTATGATAAATAATCTTAGGATCATTTATGTCACCCTTGATTTTAATTACAATAATTTTCATGGATCCCTTTCCTTAAACATGGATGGACTTTCCATCTCATAATTTCATTTAGCTTTTGAAAGAATCATCTAGCTTGTTGAAATCATCTTTTTGACTTGTCATGTGATTTGAGTAATTTGAATCAAGATAAATGAATTCATTTCCATTATAATTCTAAAAACATGTGATAAAATAATCTGATTTCTCTTTAAAATCAATTTTTCTACCTGAAAATCCTTCTCTTCCTTCTCTTGATTAGCTTGATAATTCACTGATAGTATCCTACTATATTTAATCACATGTCTTTTTTTTTACAATAATAAAAAGTAAAGTATCTCTTGATTTTACATATAAAATTGGCTTCATATTCACCCTTTGAATTTGATTCTTTTAAACTCTATTTATTATGATTTTTATTTCATCTTTAGTCTTTGAAACCTTTGCTTTGGTTTCAAGTGACTTTGTAGACCATATTCTAGATCTCCTACATATAGTCTCATCTTGTCTTCATGAGACAAAAGAAACACCACTAACTTGTCAACACTTATAATGTTTATGTATTTAATCTCTTCAAAATGAGCACAATATTCAACCATATTTAAAAACATCTTTAAAAGATATTATTATAACACTATCTTGTATAATTTCTCCATAAACCCTCATTATATGCACTAAATTATTATCTTTAAGAAATAATCTCCTACTCCTTTAGAATATGACATTCTCAAAATCTCAAAATTAATTTTAAGAGTTTTGAGTTTTGATTATTACTTTAATATAACCTTGATATGAATTATCCAAGGTATTTCATGCATCATGAAATTTTTTACATCCTACAATTCTTGGATAAATGGTTGGGCCTATGACACTTTGAATATAGAAGAAATCTTGTGCATCTCTCTTTGATTCATCATTTTTTGTTCATTTCTCATCTTTTATCAAGGCATTTTAATATTTAAGTGGTGCATACCCAATGGACAAAATTATTTTAAAATATTTTCCACACAATAAATCTTTTCAATTGATCTCTCCAATACTCAAAGTTGTCACCTTTGAAAACAATAATATTTATAAAATCAAAATTCATTGAAGCCATTGTTTCTTATGATAATGGATAGAAACCCTTATGAACCTTTGTTAAAAATATATTTGATACCAAATAAAGGTTATAAATGTATGGAGGGAGTTCAAATCAACTCTTAATTAAATTTAAATTGAAGTTACGTATCAACCAATATGTTTTAGAATCACTAGTTGTTAAACTAGTGCTATAAGTGAGATTATCAACTAAAAATTATACTGAATAATTTCGAAATCAAAAACATATGCTTGTTAGTATTTATTTGTGAATAAATATATAAAAATAAAAAATAAACATATTCAATATGAATTTCCAAAAATAATTATTGTGCTACACTTGTGCATAATTATTTAATAATAAATAAGGCTTAAAACAAGCCTATTACAAGATAACTTGCATGACAAGTTATTTCAAGAAAAACATAAAGTAATCAATAAATAAATAAATTCAATTTAAAACTAAGTAATATATAATTATACATATAAAATCATACTTTAAGATAATTTAATTATAATCTAAGACAACCTAATTTAGACTAAAGTAAAGACTAAAACAAACAAGGTTGTCTCATTTCAAGACAAGGTCAACTTGCAAGAAGCTTTGATTAACAAGTCACCAAATCATGAAACCTACCGAACTATTGTATCCAAAATTATCTATAAAATATTAAATAACTTATATAAACTTTAATTTCACTTAATGAACACTAAAAGTGTGCCCACCTCTTGGAAACTCATTCAACTGCTCAGATAGTGAACTAGATTTAACTAGTAGTTCCAAATATTTTTTAGGAAATCACTATAAAATATCCAAAATTGACCAAAAAAATATTTAAGGACATAAATAAATTAATAAAACCTTCATAAATACCTAAAAAATAATTTTGATGTTGGTCATTCATAATGGTCTCTAACAAACACTGTTGTTCCTTCATAGTTGATTGATGGTTAGCTTATCACTATTCATGATGACCCCTAGATGGCTAGAATGCTCCATAAATTCCTGATGTGTATCCACCCTCTTGGTAGGTGATTCCCAAGGATTATAATCTACCTCCACTTCTTATGGTAGTGACATGTGTATACAAATATAGTTATTTGTAATTTTCTGAGTCATGCCTTGACCTACTATTTTTTTGTTTCAGAGCCAAGATGGTCCTCTGATAAGAAATTTGAGTCATGATGTATCTGGATAATTTTTATTTTTAATCTTATGTAATTATATTTTTTATTTTAATATAATTTGAAGTGTTCCAATAAAAATTAAAATAAAATAAGTCTAAAATATAATTCAAGTGCCCATATTGGCATCATACTCAATAATCTTGTGCATATTTAAAGAACTACATGATACATTTAAAGAACTACATGATACTTTCAATTGCACTTATATCATATTCATATTTATATTAAAATAATTTTATTGGTGCCATGTATTCTATAATTTTATCTCTATTAAGTGTCATATACCTATCCTCTTAAAACATGACTTTATATTTTATACAACAAAAGCCTTCTTGAAAGCTTTAGTACAAAACTCAGCTAACTCAACCCTATCGATTTAAAGTCCATGATTTTGAGCCATCCAAATTAACATTTCAACTCTAAAATAGTTATTAAATGGTGATAATATTTTCATTTACAATGGTTTTATATTTTGGTGTGTTCTAGAAATGCTATAACATCAATTCCTAAACTTTCATCCTCTTCAATAATTTCCATTGCTACATGACTACTCTGGCCATCAAATATCAAAAATTGCCTATTGGTAAGAGAAAATAAACTTGGTATTGATCTCTTAAAATGAATTATCTAATTGAGATAAAATTCTTTGGCCATCTAAGCATGGGGCTAGGTTTCCATACATGGTCTTGGTTTGCATCATGTAATGTAGTATTTCAACTATTTTCTCCCCTAAAAAATATAGAATCCAAGGACATTTTGTCCTATTATATTAACAAAAACAATAATTATGATCCATTATTTAATATTTGGAATTATTTAGGAAACACTTTGACTTCCATTTTTTACTATGACCCACATATCAGTATTCCTACTAGTTTGCAGTCTAGTTTCATCACAGTTCTAAATTTTATAAGGTACATATTAGTAAGCTTCTTAGAACTTATCCAAGTTATTATAAAATGAATATTCTATGAAATACCTTAGATAAATTTCTATATCTCTATCTCTATCCAATCCATCTAATAATATAATTGATAATTCTAGGTTCTTCTTCTTAAATCTATCCCATTGAGATTATCAGGTATTCCATTATTGAAAGGGTTAGGCTTACTTTCACATATGTGGGATACATATGAATTGAGCTATATAATTTAAATTCCATGACCAAGTTATGACATATATTTTCACAATTTAATATCCTAAAATTATTCATCCTCTTCCAAAATGGTTAGTGGGCCCTTTTGTTTGTAGTTGTAATGCTAGACAATTAACAACCAAGTGTGATTGTAGGGACTCCCCACTTCCTTGTGGTAGCTCGAGTGGAGTAACCATTTTTTTCAAGATCCCTCACAAAATCCTACATTTTAACTACCATCCATTTATTTTGAATGGATACCTTTTTAGTTAATTATAATACTACTCTCACTTGTGTATTAGGGTCAAGATATGTGTGTGAATTTGTAGTTTTTTCACTTTCTGAATGGTAATCTAGTTTTAATCCCATTTTTATATCAAGCCTTATCCTATGATATGTTCATTTTCCCTTTGAATTTTTCTTTTTTTTTTTCATAATAAAATATGGAAACTTGTAATAGTAGGGCTCATTTTATATGAATTTAGAACTACATTAAAAAAATACCTATAGACAGATGTAATTATAAAATGTAAGATACATACTATCAATAATTATAATGTTATACTCATAAGCATTCTATAATTAGAAGTAAGGATGCATCATTCCATACCATTAGTTATAAAATATAAGGATAAATTCTTAATTCAAATTTTGTACTGGGTTAGGTGACTAAAGGCTCAAAAGTGTCATGCACAAGGATTTTGGTTAGTTAGCTTCATTAAATTTATTTGTATGAAAACAACACATTTATAGTGTGAATATCTCCTACAAATAAGTAAATAACACTTATTATTTTATCCCTTACATCTCTCTACCACTTATCACTCCTATAAACTCTCTCCTTTATTATCTATCACTATCTTATCTTCTATGTGAGTTGCAACTCAATTTATTCAATTTGCACACAATTATATATATGAGTTGTTACTACAACTCATCACACACACTCAAATATTAATACTAATATAACCTAATCCCTAAGTAACCATGTGAGGACTAATTCCTTAATATTCCCCCTAGTGTGAACATGGGGATAAGAACTACATGGTCTAGCTAATACATGGTTCTTGTGTAATGTGGAAACACTTTCCATAAACACAAATTAAATGCATGACTTTTGGATCTTATAAATACTTTATTTAGAATTTTATTTATCACCTATTGGTCTACATTTTAATTTGGCTCTATAATAACATCTTACACTATAATAACTATGTTTTCACCATACCAACACATCACACCCTAAAAAATATAGTTAAATAAAAGACATAATGAGTAAACTATGGGTGTAAATTATAAGTGTTAGACCATTCAAAAATTATAAAGACCATGGTAGAAGTTTATTAATTAAGTCTTGCATGTATTTAAGTGAATGCAATAATAAGGTTTTTCCACCATAATTTAAACCTCCACCAACCTTATTAGATATAGAAATTATAATTGTGATTATGCAACAAGTTGAGAATAACATATAAACATAAATAATGAATTAATTTTTTTTTCTAAATTACTCAAATTAATTTTTCTTAAGGAATGTGTGGGCTATAATATATGCAAAATGAAGATTTTTTTCACATTCTAATTTCTCTCTAAGTTGATTTACCTGATCATCCCTAGGTTATTAAATTGATTAAATACTATTTAATTAAGCTATAAGTCATAAGCTATTTATGGGACTATTGTATGTTTCTTATATTACATGATTAAATTGTTATGACTTAGTTGTATTTATATATACTTTACATTATGATCATGTTGTTAGTTGTTACAATAATATTTTATGAATATTTATCATGATAATATGGGATAACTACCTTCTTGTTATGAGTTTGATGCAGGAAAGATCCATACCTCAGAGCATGATGGAGGGAGAGCATCATCAGAGAGGATGAAATAGATGGAGGTGTTGGGGGATGACAATAGGATAACTAGAAACCCACGCACACACCATGATAGTTATAATTATTTATATGTATTTCTTGAATTATTATCTATAGTATGTATTTTGTGTTATATGCATTTAGATGATTGATTATGTGTGCTATTTGTGATCTAGTTTCAGTTTAATGCCTATGTGGATCTAATTATGTTATTGCATTATGGTTATAGTACATAGATTGAGTACATAATGATGATTTTTGATCATGTCATGTTATTGTATTCATGATTGTGGATGATATTGCTTTAACGAGTAAGTAAATCTATATGTTTAGTATTCACTTACTACTACCTATAGACTAACTAGAGTTTTTTTAAAATGCCTTATACATTAGCTAGTTATTATGATATTCCATCAATATCATTGTTTTAGCTTAATGCCTTGATATATAAAAGATAGTTAAAGACATTAGGGATAGTCTATATAGTGGTAATGACAAAACAAATACGTTGTTATAATATCATAGTGTTTGATGTTAGTATAATATTTGTTTGATTTAATATTGTAGTCAAAAGCTTGTTAATGAATTTACACTAGTCACTTTGCTATATAAAGTTAGGATAATTTTGAACCTTGCTAAGTTAGTCTAATGACTACCTAAGATATCCTATAAACTAACCTTAACTAATGGGGTCAAATACATTAACATTAGTATATAAGTTGTGATTTATTTGGTTTGATATACTTATGGGTTATCAATAATCATATGCAATTATTTTGTAGGTGGACTTTTTAAAGTTGATACACACGCATGTTAGGTCAAAATACCATGTAGTGATAAAATGATTAATTAATGATTAGATTGTTTTTGGGAACATTTGAGAGATTTAGGGATTATTTATTTGTATAAAACTTGAGTTAACCTAGATAAGCAAACATAATTATGGATAATGGGGTTTTTGCATGATAGAACTATGGAGAATTGATATTCTGATGCTAACAGCTATATACATTGCATGTATGATAATGGTTGATGAAGAAATAAGGGTAAGAGGAAACATATAGATGGGAACATGATAGCATAGGAAGGAGAAGAAAGTCTAGGCAGAGAGAAGAGGGTGGCAAGATATTCTAATAGACGAAATACAAAATTTGGAAGCAATACTAAGGTTGGTGAATTTAATTTCATTAGTTTTTTTTTAACATAGGAAGTACTGTGTATTTAGACATGTAATGGTTTGAGTGAATTTCCTTACTATAATATCAAAAGATAAAGATAAAGATTCAGCCCTATGGATGGCTTGGCCATCCACAAAACTAAATCTTTATTTTTTTTGGTTAGGAATGCGTAAATTTTTTATGGTGGATTATTTATTAGCTTTAATGTGTTTATCCTAAGTTTAAATCATATAAATTTGAATACTATAATTGGTATTAACTTATACAAAATAGAATGTGTATTTTTCAAAACATGAGATTGAATTAAAAGGGCTGTATATACTATGTCAAAACCCTTAAACACATATATGTGGTAATGAATATGTCAAAACCCTATGTAGGTATATTACACAAGACTATGTGTATATTTTTTATTTTCATGAGGTAAAATATTAGTTTTGAGAAATTTTGTTGAATTATTGGGATGATATTGAATTACTATGTGTACTTATTATGAAATAACCACCCAACTAAGAGAAACCAATCTTATTATTGGTTTTAGTCTATAAAGAATGGTTTTATTTACCTTTGAATTCAAAACCCTAACCATGTATAAGACTATGATTATATTCCTATAAACCTTATGAAGGAAAACGTAGGTTAGAATAAGTTGTATATATTTGGTATGGTTGATAAAATCATGTGAAGGAAAACCTAGGTTAGAATAAGTTGTATATGTTTGGCATGGTTGATGAAATTGTGTCAATCTAGGGTGAATTATATGAGTAGTTAAGTTACATATTAAAATTTAGTTTAATAATTATGTGTGTGTGTGTGTGTGTGTGTGTGTGTGTGTGTGTGTGTGTGTGTGTGTGTGTGTGTGTGTGTGTGTGTGTGTGTGTATATATAATGAGACTGTTATACCCATTTTGATATCTAATAACATATTCATATCATTAATATTATGATGAGATGGATAAATGAATGTCAAATAATTTCACATACACATTATACAGACCATTATATATGATTTGTATAGTGTTTATGTAATGTGGGTAATTGGTGCAAATCCTTTTTAGAAACCTGTAAGTGATCTAGAATCCTTTATTATATTATTTTTATTTCACAGAGTTAGTTGACTGAGTCAAACTATGAACTAGGCTTGAGGTATTTGTAAAAAAATGTGCATTAACTGTATTATGGTAAATTATTAAAGATTGTGCAAGGCATTTGTTATTTTATATAAATCTGAGTTGATAGTTAATTTATAAATTTGATCATAAAATATTTTGGAATAGAAGATCTAGTTTAATAAACCCAAATTAGGGGAAAATATGGTAAATGAACTTTGTATAGTTTCCCATTGAATATGGATTTTGACTTACAAATTAAAATTAGAGAAATGAGAACAGGGATTCAAGAATGTGTAAATATTATGATTGATTTTTCATTCTATTTTTTGATTAAGTATTTATAATGGTTTGTTTGAACCATATGAATTTCATAATGAAAAATAAAAATTACTGTTAGTTTATAACAGAACATGATTTTTATATGTAAACAAATATAATATACAATACATATTATGTATGTAGTTTATAAGTATAGTTACATATATATTTGTTTGATAAAATTATGTACACACACACACACACACACACACACACACACACACACACACACACAAGATGTGTTCTTATAATTATGGTATATGTTGATTGTTAAATCAAGTTATAAAACTTGAGAGGTAGTATACTATGATTATATGCATATCATTCCTTAATAGTACAAAAATTTAATATGAATAAAGGATTTATGATTGATGTGAGTAAAGACATTAATTATGAGGTAATTGATCTTTGAAATTGTTTATTACTAGCTTATTGTTAATTGAGAAATGTGTACATGAAAATAACCCATCATAATGTTGTCTGTCATAGATGGTACTACATTTGAGTTACTTTTGGAAAGTTAGAAACATGTAGTCTAAGTATAAAATATACCCAGTTGGTATAGATTGTACTTGTTTATGTTTATCATTTATGTAATAAATAATATAGTTGAGATTCATTGCATACATTTGACATAATAAATGTATGTGATTTGATTATTTTTGTACTTAGCATGTTTTAAGCCTACTGATAGGAATTATTATGATTGAATATATTGGTTATGTTTAAAATTAACCAAATATCATATTGATGGCACTAAGTAAGTAGTGAGACAGACTTCACTAGCTTATCTAGCATCATCAATGAAAGATAAGGGTAATCCGATCAAGTGGTGTGATGAATTTGACTGATCCTTGAGATCATTAACTATTTTAAAAATTTGACCAAAATAATGTTTAGTTAAACATTATCATTTCATATGTATGATTTACATGTTTGTGCAATATCATGTTAGAACATATTTTCTTTATGGTGCACATCATGTAATATATATCTTATAACACATAGGTATTAGGTTGTCTCTATGAATTCCTACACTATCACTATCTAACCATCCATGAAGGGAGGGCCATTCCATAGTTGAGGGATTGTGAGGGGGATAAATGGTCATTGGTTGGTGTGGAAAAGTAGTTAGATGATGCTCTCCTTCTCAAAATAGTACTTCATTGGAGACTACACTTAAGATTACCATATAATACTAGAGTTCATTACGACTCATGCTCCATGGAGCCTTGTATCTTGTATTATAATTATTTTGAATTTATTCTTGATGAAAATGTAATATTTATACATCAATACATTTACAAAAATGGTTGTACTATTATATCTACCATGGCTGGAATTATGTACTTACTTTTTGGAATATATATAGTAGAATGAGTAAATCAGCTTTGTACTTATTTTACTTGTTATCATAGTGAACAATAACTAGATAGATTATTAAATGATTATTTTAGGCTAACATATTTAGTAAGTTTAAATTAGGATCACTAATTATATTCTCATGGTGAAGTCTAATGTTGTTTATGTCGAATTAAATTAATTTTTTTAGATTATTCTAATAGATCTCAGTGGGGATGTTACTTTATGGTATCAGAGTTGCATCTTGAACTCTAAGACTTAGTGAGTCCACTAACATTTTATTATCCTTTTATTTATCAAAAAGGAGAATGGTGCAAGCAAGAGCATCTAGTGAGGGTACTTTAAATGTCAATAATAATAACCCTTAATTTGATCTTGATCAATTTGTCATTGAGAAAGTAGTAAAGTTGGATCATATTCTTTCAACCATGAATGAAACTAGGGATTAAATTATAGCCCTAGAATAGGAAGTTTATGGACATGAATAGAAGCCCATTAGGATGTACCTAAAGAGAATCTTACTGAGCAAAAAAACCCCTCAAGAGCAGAGGCATGAGGAAGTACCTCAGGATGTGAGAGCTCGTGTAGCTATGAAATTGGCTAGAGACATGAAAAAGGTGAATCCACCTAGGTTTGATGGAACCATTTTTTGAGAAGGGGTTGAAGCATGGTTGATTGATATGGAGAATTATTTCAAGATTCAAAACTACTCCAAAGTCATTAATTTTTTTTGGGGAACTTACTAGTTGGCTAGTGAAGTAGCTATGTGGTGGGCCATCAAAAATTTGGAAATAAATCTTAACTCTACTACCACCATGTGGAAGTATTTCATGATATTGTTTAGATAATGGTGTCTTATATAGTTATACTTTGATCAAAATCTTATAGATTTTTAGAATCTTAAATAAGGAGACCTATTAATGAATGGATACTAGGAATAGTTCACTAAAATTTTGAGTATGTACCTTAATATTAGGTAGATGAGAGGTTCATAATTAAAAAGTGCATCATGGGATTAAAACCCTAGATTGGTGGTGAGGTGGATGTTCATGGACCATCAACCATGGATTAGGCCTTCAAAAGGTAGTCAAATAAGAACTCAAATTAAAATCTCTTTCTCAAGTCAGAGATAAGTTTAAGATTTTTTTTGGAAATTCTAAACCAAATTTTAAAAATAAGAATTGGAATCATAGGAGTGTAGACTCTAAGAACCAATTCAAAAATTAGAATGCCGAATTCAATAATGGCACATATAATAGGGAACTGGGTAATGGTTTCAAGGGAAACCAATAATATAATAAAAAAAGACCACCTAGAGATTGATTCATTTATGGAGGTGACCATTTTTATCATGAGTTTACCTAAGATAATCTAAAGAAGAAAGGTTTTGCTCCACAACATGGAACATTTCAGTGATAGATACATGCAACAGTTGATAATCGACAAGCTAAATTCCAAGCTTCACTCATAGAATTGTTAGGTATTTTGTTTGAACATCTAATTTCTATTTTAATAATATGAGAGATACATAATGTTTTATAGATCTTAAAATACTTAATAAGTTATTTAGAAAATCTAGAGTAGTGGAAAATGCATGGTTGGTACAAAATGGGAATGAATCAAAGGTCAAAGATGACAAGTGTGTAGTTGACATTGAGATTAGGTTACCCAAATTTACAATAGTAGTGGATCTTTATATAACATTTCTAGGGTCATATGATGTGATACTAGGAGTCAATTGGATTGTGAAACATAAGGCCAAGGTTGATTCTTATCTAAATAAGGTTGAGTGTCAAGATGATTTTGGAAATTAGACATAAATTTAGGGTAAGAAAAGAGAGTTGAGGCTTAGGTATATTTATTTAATGCAACTCAAGAAGGCTCAAGGAAAATGATGCCAATAATTTATTATCAAGACAAATTAAATAGAGGAATATAAGGAACCATCCCTTTAATATTATCATTTTCTTAGGAATTTTCACAATGTATTTCTAGAAGAATTGTCAGGATTGCCTCCTAAACATGAGTTTAATTTCTCAATTGATATCATACCTAGATCAAAACCAAAGTCTAAGGCACCATATAGGATGATAACCATTGAATTGGTTGAATTGAAGGCTCAAATCTAGGATTTGTTATCAAAAAGATTGATTAGACCAAGTGTGTCACTATGGGGTGCACCAGTTATCTTCATTAAAAAAAAGGATGGTACTGTTCACCTTTGTATTGATTACATAATGTTGAATAAGGTGACAATCAAGAATAGATATCCAATACCTCGTATAAATTATGTTTTTGATCAGATACTAGGGGAAATGATCTTTTATAAGATTTATCTTAGAGTAGGGTATCATCATCTAACGATGAGAGATAAGGATATTCCAAAAATAATGTTTAGAACTTGATATGGACACTATGAGTTCATAGTATTACCATTTGGGTTGATAAATGCTCTTACAACATTTATGAATCTCATGAATAGTGTGTTTAGATATTATTGAGATCACTTTGTTTTGGTCTTTCTAGATGAGATTCTTATATATTATAAGGATGAAGAAAAGCATCATCAACATCTAGAACTAGTTTTTCAATGATTCTAGAAGCACAAATTATATGGCAAGTTGTCCAAGTGTGAATTTTTACAAAATAAAGTGAAATATTTAAGACATATTATCTTTCTAAATAGTATTTTAGTAGATCCAACAAAGATAAGAGACATTATGGAGTGGTCAACACCAAATAATGGCTATGAGATAAGAAGTTTCATGGGATTAGTGGGCTACTACAGGAAATTCATTCTAAATTTTTCTAATATAGCTAATCTGATTACCTCTCTACAACATAAGAATCAAAGTTTTATTTGGTCAAATAAGTGTGAAGTAGCTTTTTAGGAACTAAAAAAGAGGCCTAATTCAACACTAGTGATAATATTTCCCAATTTCAATGGTTAATTCTCAGTGATCACGGATGCATTTGGGGATTGACTTGGAGGAGTTCTTATGCAAGATGGTGAATTGGTGGCCTATGAATCAAGGAAACTAAAACATTATTAGATGAAATATTCCCCTCATGACCTAGAACTTATAGTAATTGTGCATGATTTGCAAGTTTGGAGGAATTATTTTTTGGGAAAATCATTTAAGCTCAAGACTAATAATTTGGGACTCTATTACATCTTCTTAACCAAATTTGAATGCTCATCAAAGACACTGATTAGAGTTCTTGTCTGATTATGATTTAGATATTAAATATATTAATGGAAGAAAAATAGAGTAGCTGATGCCCTAGGCCATAGGAGGTACATAGAAACCATGGCTACTATCAGGAGTACTTTCAAGGATCAAGTGTTCAAATTCTTACCAAGAGATAAATTCTATGACTAGGTCAAGAAATCATTGTCTGAGAATACTTATAATCCTAAGTATATATGATAAAAAATAGATAATGATGGTCTTTTATATTACAATGGAAGGATGTATGTACTAGATGGAAAGAATATGAGGAGAACAATGTTAAAGGAATTGCATAATGCCCCATATTCTAGAGATCTAGGAGTAAAAAATATCATGGATAAGCTTAGACCACTCTATTTTTGGAAAGGAATCAAGAAAGATGCATTGGACTTTGTGTATTGTTATTTGGAATGTCGATGTGTGAAAGCTAAACATGTGCTTCCAAATGGATTATTGTATCCACATGACATACCATAATGGAAGTGGAAGGTGATCATTATGGAATTTATTCAAGGTTTACCATTGTCATGGAACATACATGATATGATATTGATATTAGTTTAAAAATTAACCAAGGTATTTTATTTTACACCAGACAATTTGATTGACGATGTAGCTACTCTTGTAAAGAGATTCATAAAAGAAGTGTATTGGTTGAATGGTTTTCTAGAAAAGATCATTTTGGATCATGAGCTGAGGATGATTTATAGGTTTTAGTTGACTCTAAATTCACCTATGAGTACTCAACTAAACTTCAACACTACATATCACCCACAAACTAATGGCCAAAAATAACAAGTTAATCAGGTTTTAGAGGATCTTCTTCATATGTATTGCATATATCAACACTACAAGTGGAAGGAGTACCTTCTATTGGTTGAGTTACTTCCAATAACTCATATCAATTAGCTTTGAAGCATTATATGGAAGAAGGTGTAGAACACCAATAATTTGGGATAGGTTGGAAGATAGGGTAGTCTTTGGACCTAGGAGGCTTTCAAAAATGGAAGAGCAAGTCAAAATAATCAAGCAGAGAATGGTCAAGGCTAATGATAAATAAAAATTTTATGTTAATCTAAAGAGAATAAATAGGTAAATTTTAGTAAGATATAAAGTTTTTCTAAGGGTTAAGCCTCAGGAAATCTTGATTAAATTCAGGAAGTCAGTAAAACCTTCATCGAGATATGTGGGACCCTTTGACGTTTTGGAATTGGTCAACTTTGTAGCTTATAGGCTTGCATTGCCACCAGCCCAAGCTCTATTACATAATGTCTTCCATGTATCTTATCTTAAAAATTATATAATTGATCCTTCAAATGTGTTAGATTGGAATGCTTTGTAGGTTATGGACCCCAGGTGGTCATGGTAGAACCAAATAGAGTAATTGACACTCACAAACTCCATTTTCATAATAGAGAAGTGTCATTATATAAGGTCTTATGGGACTAATACTCTAAGGATAACACTACTTGGGAGGACTATGATGAGTTCTATAGGCTATTTTTAATTTTTTTTGCTTGGTTTGTTGCTTCATACTATGTTATTTTTCTACTAAATAATATTATTAATTTAGAACTAGTGTTTGAATAAGTGTCATCGGGATGATGACCAAATTTAGGGGGAAGGATGTCACATTATGATATCTCTTAAAGAGGATTTACCTGATCATCCATGAATTATTTGGTTATTAAATTTATTAAATATTATTTAATTAAGTTATAAGTCATAAGTTGTTTATGGGACAATTGAATGTTGTTTATATTACATGATTAAATTACTATGAGTTAGCTATACTTGTATATACTTTACATTATGATCATGTTTTTAATAGTTAAAATATTATTTTATGGATATATATCATGATATTATGGGCTAACTACCTTTTTGTCATGAGTTTGATACAAGGAAGATCTATTCCTCATAGCATAATGGAGGAAGAGAATCATCAAAGAGGATGGCATAGTTGAAGGTGTTGAGGTATGATAGAGAAACAATTAGAAACCTATGCACACACCATGATAGTTATCATTCTTTATATGCATTTCTTGAATTGTTAGCTATAGTATGTCTTTTATGTTATCTACATTTAGATGATTGATTGTGTGTTAGTTGTAGTTTCAATTTTGTTGGTGAATATTTTGTCATTCAACTATCTGATTGAGAAAAATAGGCCTTATCATCCACAGGAAGGGAGATTGGTCGGCCCAGTGTGTAGGTTTACTACATCAGAGGTGGACAAATCCTCCTCTCATCAAGGGGAGGTTCCCTATAAATATGTAGGAGCTATATAATATAAATATATGCAAAAAATAACACTCAAGGGTAGGATACACCATCCATCTCTCTTCTTTTAGAGATGATGTTCCAAACAAAAGAGAAGATCCTAGTGAAAAGAATGAAGGCACTTCTCTTCTTTCAGAAGTGTTCTTGCAAGGGATAACAAGGATTCTTTTAGGTATGATAAGTGACTGGTAACAGGGTGCAATAACTAGTAGAATGAAGAGTAGCACAAAGTCTCCACTTTAGCTGCCCAAAGAGTGAGATACAAAGGATAATAGGGGCACAAAGTCATCCTAGAATCCTCAACATAGAAATAAAAAATAAACACACACTGAAGACAACTATAACAACACAAAGTTTGAAAGTAACTAACTTCAGGACATCTTCCTTATCACTTCCAACAATTCTACTTGTTAGATTAAATAAACAAGAATGCATCTAGAAGACAGACATAAGAACAATCTCCTAAAAAGGCACAAGCTATAACAGCACAAAGTCTACAAGTAACTTACTTTCTTTCAGGAATCTAGAACAACATACATGCTCTAACTCCACTGTTAGGACCCAGAAGCACCATTGATTACCAAGCAACTAAATATGTGGAATTAACCAGAAGTAAACAGTAACTAGAATTCAGAAACAACACAGAATATGAGAGACAATACACAATCTTGTATTAATACTCATCCAAAAAGAAAATACAAAAAAGAAGATGCCACTTCTTCTCCACACCTCTCAGAGGCTTCCCACACCTCAAGTGTATAGTAATTCTTTCCTCAAAGCTCTCTCTCTTACGGTTCCAACACACAACTCAAACACAGAGTTGGTGTTCACCTCTAACCAGTCAGTATCCACTACTGCTAGTACATCGAGTATATACACATACTCAACTGAGTGCACAACACACTCCAAGTAGATCTCCCATGAACCTACAACAACCTGCAACTCAAATGATCTTACTTTGGAAGGAACTGCCTTGCCTTCCTCTTTGCTCTTTGTCTGAGTACACACCGTACTCCAAGTAGATCCTACCTGATCTTACTCCCTATTGTGTTGCTATCATCTTGACCCTGATTCCACCTGTAGATCAACCTGGTTCTACACACCTGAAAACCTTAGACCTCACACACACAAACCCCTGCAGATCAATGATCTTACTTACCATGTAGATCTCCTAACATAGCCATGCACACCTGCTAACCAAGATCATACATACATGAAGAAACCTTCTGATTCTCCAAACTAGTACCCACACTTGGTATTGTGGCACTAGGAGAAACACACCATGCTCTCTTCACTCTGAAGGAGCTTATTTTGCTCTCTTACTCTCTAGTACTAACTACAATACAACCCATGAGTCTATTATATAGATCTCATGCAAATAATAATTAGACACCTAATTACAATAATTAGATCTGTAGCTCGAGACTATAAGTAGCCCTCAACATGCAAACACCTAGTTTGTTAACTAACTATCTATGAACTGGCAGTTTTGAACCACACAGGAGACCGACATTGGTCCCTGTCTGCCTGGAGGTGACCGACGTCGGCCAACCAATGACTGACATTGGTTGCTCTTCTGTCTGCACCTTGCTGACATCGATTGGCCTAATCGATGCCAGTGTCTATGACACTCAGCAACCTCCTCCCCTATTTGCATCAGTGAAGCTTTTCACTGCACAACCTAACAATCTCCCACTTGGAGATAAATAGCTGCACTATACCTGTACCCCATCTAATCTATTTCCTAGCTTGTATCCCTCTTCAAGCTCAACCTTGAAGACCAACCACCACAAACCTTATGGTGAACCTCCTGTCATCCAAGTAACCCACTGCATCCACATCTACAAACACATGTAAAAAAGAACTTGACCCTGCATCGCATGTTAACCTGCTATTGGTCCCTCTCAAATACCTAAGAATCCACTAAACTACCCTCCAGTGCTTCTTTCTTAGATCGGCTCCAAACTTTTTGACAGCTCCCACTGTTTGGGAAAACTCAGGTCCAGTACGCATGTACTTAACCTCATCATGTGAATCAGGACCCTATTCTGTGAACTATCCAACCATCAGCATGCTAACCGATATCACACAATCATCTGGAGAGAAAATCAACCTGTGATCTCCATGTCTCGAGAACACACTCATGCCAAAGAATTTTGCTGCTCCAAATTCCTCATGACATGTCACTGAACTAACCTTACCCTTAGCTCAGCAAAACCCTGTATGTATGAACCTACACCAAGCATACCATCCACATACAATAATAGGATAATGTTGCGACCATCATCCACCTGGTAAGACAAACACAATGTTTATATTGACATTGACTAAAGCCCTGCTTTGTCATCCACCTGGTACCACCTGTCAGCCCTGTACCACTATCCTGTAGCTTTCTCAAGACCATATGACCTGGCCTTCTGTCTCACATATCCATTCTCTCTATTCTTTAACTAAGGAATCCATTTGTCTCTCAGTGCTTTCTTCTAGTTGACAACCCTACCAAATCTCTCATTTGGTTCTGCATCATATTTTTTCCATGCTCCCACTATTTCTTGGATCCTTCCTGCTCTACAGTGAGCAATGAGTATAAAGAAGAGGAACAATGAATTTGAGGATTACTTACCCCTTTATTCCTCCATATAGGCATTTGAGACTCCTTGACAGCTTGTTGTCTACCCAAAATCTGTTATAGTGACCGACCTTGGTCACCACATAGTCTGCATCTAATCGACATCAGTTCCATGCACCTATCTTGACTACTGACCCCACCAACATCAGTGTCTACTTGCTATTGACATCAGTCCTCCTGACTGACGTTAGTCTTACTATCACTGACATCAGTCCTCCTGACCAACGTCAGTGTTACTATCACCAATGTCGGTCCTCCTGATTGACGTTGGTCTTACCCTGGCTGACACCACCGGCTCTGGTTTACACATAACTGACATCGGTGCCTGTCTGTTTGACATCGATTCCTCCTAACTAATGTCAGTACCTGTGTTCACTTGTGAGTGATGAATTTTTACCCACGAGCTCTCCATGGATCAAAACCCTATCCAAACTGCCCTGCTTAGAGTTACTCAGTCCCATCTGCTGATCTCTATCCATCATCTCCTCCAAAAACACCAAGGCTTTCTAGTTCTTAAGTCTGTCAAAGACATCTGAATTCCTCTTAAGAACATGCATCTCCTTCTTGCTCTTGTGACCAAGCCTATAAAGCCATGTCTCTGCAACATAAGAAGAATCAGTAATATAAGCAAGTAGATAAAGAGTACCTGCTTTCTTACCACTAGCTAATTCAAGTGCATCCACTGTGAGAGTTCTTGTGCATCTCTTATCACCTAACTTCCCTGAAGAAATTAGCCTTATCTTCATAATTAGGACCTGCATGACCTCCTTTAACACCCATGTGTTGGCCACCTGTAATTTTAGCTTCACTTCCCCTTTGCCAATTCTTTGGCAAGGCACACTAGCCCTTAAATAAATCTTTCCAAAGTCTCCAAAGACCTTAACATGGAAAAATACTCTATTTTGGACTGCATGGAAAGAGGCAATAGAATCTATAAAACAAGATTCTACTTTATCCAAGAAACCTCCTAGAGCATCCTGTGCAACAACACCTGCAACATCTACTTTTTCAGTTCTTTCATGCTGATCTGCTACCAACCAACAATTTCTCTTTACCTGCTCTTTTTTTCCATCACACCGTAATTAACCATTCATGCTTTTTAATTCCTCCATTCTTAGTGTACTTTATTCTACCATTGCTATACTCCCACTCAATCAAAAACCCCTAAGAGTGACTTGTAATCAAACACAAAACTTGCTCCCTACAACCTTAGCTCTGATACCACTTGTCAGGAATCTAGAACAACAAACATGCTCTGACTCCACTGTTAGGACCCGGAAGCACCATTGATTACCAAGCAACTAAATATGTGGAATTAACCCAGAGTAAATAGTAACTAGAATTCAAAAACAACAGAGAATATGAGAGACCATACACAATCTTGTATTAATACTCATCCAAAAAGAAAATACAATAAAGAAGATGCCACTTCTTCTCCACACCTCTCAAAGGCTTCCTACACCTCAAGTGTACAGTAATTCTTTCCTCAAAGCTCTCTCTCTTACGGTCCCAACACACAACTCAAACACAGAGTTGGTGTTCACCTCCAACCAGTTAGTATCCACTACTACCAGTACATCGAGTATATACACATACTCAACCGAGTGCACAACACACTCCAAGTAGATCTCCCATGAACCTACAACAACTTGCAACTCAAATGATCTTATTTTAGAAGGAACTACCTTGCCTTCCTCTTTGCTCTTTGATCGAGTACACACCGTACTCTAAGTAGATCCTACCTAATCTTACTCCCTATTGTGTTGCTGTCACCTTGACCCTGCTGCCACCTATAGATCAACTTGGTTCTACACACCTAAAAACCTTAGACCTCACACACACAAACCCCTATAGATCAATGATCCTACTTACCATGTAGATCTCCTAACATAGCCATGCACACCTGCTAACCAAGATCATACATACATGAAGAACCCTTCTGATTTTCCAAACCAATACCCACACTTGGTACTGTGGCACTAGGAGGAACACACCATGCTCTCTTCACTTTGAAGGAGCTTATTTTGCTCTCTTACTCTCTAGCACTAATTACAATACAGCCCATGAGTCTATTATATAGATCTCATGCAAACAATAATTAGACACCTAATTATAATAATTAGATCTGCAGCTCGAGACTATAATTAGCCCTCAACATGCAAACACCCAGTTCATTAACTAACTGTCCGTAAACTGGCAGTTCTAAACTGCACAAGAGACCGACGTCGGTCCCTGTCTGCCTAGAGGTGACCGATGTTGGCTGACCAATGACCGACGTTGATTGCTCTTCTATCTGCACCTTGCTGACGTCGGTTGGCCTGACCGACACCGGTGTCTGTGACACTCAGCAACCTCCTCCCTTGTTTGCATCAGTGAAGCTTTTAGCTCCACAACCTAACACTTTCTCATTCGGATAAAATAATATGAACAATAATCTGAGCTCAAAGTCTCAGTATTTGCCTTCCAATTTGGGTAGAGTTTTGCTTCCATGATCAAAAAGATCTCCTTAAAATAATAATAGAAATTGCAATATATAACAACCAAGAAAGGTCTAATACTTTGTTCCATGGAATGACCGATGCTGCATTCAATGTCTTGAATGCATTTTTAGTTTTGTCAAGGAGGGCCATGATGGAATATGGCAGCTACCTTAACTATGGCATGCTAATTCATCTAATATGTCTCTTCTTTAGTATGGACTATTTGGTCCTTTTCTTGGTGTCTGCATAGCTGTCCCTTTGCCTTTACTTTATGAAAGAAAAATAAGCTACTTCCTTGATTTGGTGTACTCGAAAGTCTACTTGATCCATTATTTCACCTACTGGAAATAACTCCCTTGAAGATATTTTAGCCTTTCTCTCTTTTTGTGATGATTTGAGCCCTCAGGCTATCTTTTCCATTTCTAGTTTTGTCTTTTCCTAGCATTTGAGCTCTCAGGGCTATATCCTCAGCTTTGTTAGCTCTTTATGCTCTTCCATAAGTGGTTATTCCCTTTGGTGTTGAAGGTCTTTGAATGCATTTGGGTCCATCATCCTCAGTAATTCCTTTGTGTCTTTCCCACTTGATTTGGCTACTTTCTAATGATCTCAGTAAGTGACACATGGCATTTTTTTGCTTTTGAGAGTCTTGTAGAAGATGACACATGGTGGCTTCTACCGAGCTCCTAGAAACACTATAGAAACATTTAAGACTCATTTTGGATTCATGCAAAAGATGACACTTGTCACACTCTGCTTAACCTTAGCAACTCACTTAGGGCCCACCATAGTCCTTACAGAACAAAAGGGAGAGACCGTGGATGTTGAAACTTGTCATGCTCCATTGAGATTTTCAAGGGACACGTGGCATCTTCCACATATTTGTAGAAAAAATATTACAACCTTCCACTATTGCCACTTGGTGTTTTTTGTGTGATTTTATGCGAAGCTTATTGAAAGAAGCTTTGAAAATTATAAGAATATTAAAACATAGACATTGACACTTGTTGTGCTCCATTGAGTTATAATGGGACACATGGCATGTTCTAATGCTTCTCAGAAATAAACTATAAAGTGTCTTGATAAATGACACTTGGCAGCTTCCACTCAGGCTTTTTCCTTTTGCACATTCCTTTCCTTAGCTACTCATCCCCTTTAATTTCTTTGGGCTTTCTTCTTGGGTGAATTCCTTTAGACAAAATATTTGAAGGATTTTTGCCTTAGCCATTTTCCCATGGAAAATACTTCTGAAAGAATTCTTTCAAACTCTCTGACTTAGTCATTTTCCCTTGGGCATTTTTTTGTGGGATTTTCTCTTTGATCAGGATTATTTCCTTTAGAAAAAAGTATGAAGGAATTCCTTCAAAAATTTTGTTTGAAGGAAAAATCCTTAACAACTTTTCCATGAGATTTCCTTCTGAAGGAATTCCTTTGCTCGCTTGGCCTTTGAAATGATCTACCTGCTCCCTGCCTACCCTCCACAAGGGCTATCTGACCCCCAAGTTGCCTTTTAGAAAAGTTACAAGGGTCCATTTTGGCTCCTACATGCCCTCCACAAGGGCACTTTTCCTTTGGGCTCTTTGAAGACCCCTTTGAACTTCTCGATTGAAAAAATGGCTAAGTGTTAAACCTATTTCTTTCTTGCAGAGTCTATAGAAGCCAACCTATAGAGTCCATAGATTTAAGTTCATAGATCTAGGGGAGTCCGTAGATGTGAGAAACTAGCCTATAGAGTTAATAGTTTTGAGGCCTTGAGAGTCTATAGATTTGATCCTACCTGCAGAGTCCATAGAATTTGAGTCCATAGATTTCTTCATGTAGAGTCTGTAAAAATGAACCTATAGAGTCTGTAGAAACTTGTGGAGTCTGTAGATTTTTGAAAAGCTTGAAGAATGGAGAATTAGAATGCACAATTTTTTTTTGAAAAGGGAAGATAGGATTTTGGTCTGTAGGACCAAAATAGTTCATATGTTGTCCCAAAAATGAGTGACATTTTTTTGGGACAACAGCTGGCTCTAGTGGGGGAACTTCCTTTAAATGAAAACTTGAAACACAACTGAAGGGAGTAGAAACTAGAATCTCCAATGCCTTTGAAGTATGCCATTGAGCTATGGAGTCATGCTACCCAAAAATAAAGGTGCCAAAAATGAAAATAAAAATCACAAAATAGAACAAAAGACTATACAAATATACATATGTACATGTGAACTTATCTGATACTTCAAGAATTGAAGTGATTTAGATGTTACGCATTGTGAGACAATGAAAATGACATTCTATCTTGATAAAATAGTAGAAAACCATTTTGTCCCTAGAATCAGTGATGGGTGAATGGAACTCTCCACTAGGAATCACATTTCTTATACACTTCTTTTGGTTCTCTCTTCTTGCGCCATGGCAAGATGTGATCTCCAATCTGAAAACCATAAATCTTTGCTCTTTCAGTGAAGGGTTCCTCTTTCTTACTTTGGTGTGCATTAGTATGGTACACTACCATAACTTGTTGTTCTTTTGGTTTGGTCTATCACATGATTTGATTATCAGCATCAAACTCCTGATAAACCATCATTTCAACATCTCCTTTAGCGTGAAGGAGTTTGATACCTTTGTCTTGAGCAGAGTTTAACTTGAGTAACAGAGATTTATATTTAGTAGTGTTGTTGGTGTTTCTAAACTATAACTCATGTGAAGGAGGAAGAATATCTCTTTGAGGAGATATCAACACCATCTCAGCTCTAGTACTGGTAGAGGAATTGCTGCCATCAAATTCCTAGAGCCAAACATCATCAAAAACTGATCTTTTATCAGATTTTTCTTCATTAGAGATGAAAGATCCTTTTTCATCTATATTTTGCCCTACTAATTCTTCTAATGTCTCATTTGAATCAATTTTTAGCTTTCCACCTATAGGACTTTCATCTATGGACACATGAACATCCTCGGTAGACAAAAAATAATTACCCCTGCCTGAAGACTCAAATAGAATCTAAGCTTTAGGTGCTGATGTCTGAGTGACAACATATTTTTCTTTTTTTTTCAGGGAGTAACCTATTCATAACACCTTTGATAGGGACCCTTGCCTCAAATAGGTCCATGCTTAATTCTTTGCCCACATCCTTGCATAAATTTCATCCCAGAAGAATGTCATATGACGCTGGGATGTCGGCCATTAGGACTATCATCTTGATTCTCTTTTATGAGAATGCTGTAAATGCAAATTGGGCATCCTTGATCTATCTTAGAAGTGGAACTTGTTTATTCTCCATGGAGAAACATCTACCAAATGTTTTTTTCAGTGTAAGACCAAGAGATTATACCACTTTGGTAGGCATGACATTGTCAGATGCACCAAAATCAATGATGCAGTTGCTTAGCTTGTGACCATTTATAAATAGGGAAACATAAAAAGGCTCTATTTTCCTAAGTGTAGTAGTAGGAGTGATGAAAATATTGTTTAGGATGGGAATGTTCCTTGGGGGATCATGAGTTACTTTTTTAATCTCTTGTCCTATAGGGACGGTTGTATTCTTCACACAATCCACCAATCTGTCCAACTACTCAGGGTTGGCTTGTAGGAATTCAAATTCAGTCATTTGTATTTTGGTTTTCTTGACATGGTCAATTATGTCAAATGACTAAAATTGACTTGGAAGAAAGGATGGGAGTTCATCCTTTTGGTTTTTGGGAGGGGGAGGACTAGCCTGTGAATTTGAAGTTGAAGTTGCAAAAATGTTTAGGGTATTTACTTTTTTAGTAACCATTAGGTCTTTTGGCTGGAAAGGCAGAGTGGTTCCATGCTTAGCAATTGAAATTTCTAGTTGAGGTCACTCCTCTATCTTCTCTTTATCAGCTTGCTAGGCTAATTGGTTCTTAGACTAGGTAAATACTATGTATGATCCCTCATCTACTTTACCTTCACTTTTGGGTTCATCTTGATAATTTAGGAAACCAATGTTGGAGTCACTAGCTAATTCTTCTTCTTCCTTAGTAAAGATATTAGTGTCATTTTCTTGATTAAACTTAGGTTGGAAAGAGAAATCATGTTCAATTTCTAGATATCTAGCTACTGAGTTGGTTGGGGGCACTTCAAGGGTAAGGTTCCTCTATGGGGGAGGAAGATGATTTCAATACCCTTGATTCTTGGTAGCATTGCCTTGATATGGCTAGTTCTGAAATGTCCTCCTTAGCATATCTCGATAAGGAGGAGTAGACATAATTTGGGCCACTTGTCTTTTCAAGGCTAGCAGTTCATTTGCCAGCTTTTACACCATTTGGTCAGTGGTGCTTGTAGATGAATATTCAGAAGATGAAGAGGGTTTACCTCTATTTGGGTCTCTCCTTATCTTTCCAGCCAAGATAAGGTCATCTTCTACCTTAGTAGCCAAGTCTTGAGCAGCAACAAGGTCTATGTGTCTAGGTCATCTCAGCAAAAAACTCACTTCAAGTAGCTGGGAGTTGAGGATAAAACACTTGAGATTCTCAGGTGTTGGCTAGGCGATCATGGGAATCCTATTCCTTAGCTTGTCAAACTTGGCAATGAAGTCCCTCATAAGTTCATGGGGCTCCTTCTTCATTTGTGTGAGTGGGGCTAGCAAGGTATGCGCATCTTCTATAGGCTTAAACCTTGCTTTGAATTTGGCTTTGAGTGTGTCCCAGTTAGTCACTGACCTAGCTTACAGATGGTAGAACCAATCTACAACAACACCTTGTAGTGTTTCCACAAAAATCCTAGCTGCCACATTCTCAAATTACATGCCTATCACACCTTAGGCTATGCTAAAGGAAGCAATATGTTCATTAGGGTGAACTTTCCCATCACCAAAAAATTTAGGGAAATTCTTCCTTAAACTACATGGAAGCTCATGTAGAGGTGGAGTCAAATTTAGTGGACCAAAAGAGTTACTCTAGGGGCCTTGAGCCATGATTTGATTATGTATAAGTGGGATCACAAATTTGGGTGGAGTATGGATAGGCAAAGCTCTGCTAATAGTAGAAAAAGAAGCTCTACTTTGTATTGGTGACCTAGTATTGGTAGGAGGAAGACTCTTAGTACGTTGAAGGTAAGGTTATGGAGGAAACAAATCAAAATTGCTCTACTGCACCAATTCAAAAATAGGGTTAACAACACCTTGAGATTTTTGGCTTCTTGTATAGTGTGGTGCTACCAGATTATAAGATAAAAATGAGAAAGAACTGGTCTTACTTTAGCTTAAATCTTGAGACTTCAAACTATTGTTCTTCTCTAGTGGATCTAGTTTGCAGACTAGATTATATAATGGAGATGGAGGAAGATGGTAAGGCTATAATGATAATGGGTAAGACATGAAATGGAGTCGCCAGAGTCTATAATGGATAAAGTTAGGGACTACTTTAATCAAAAACTTGAGGCTTCAAACTACATGTTTATCCCCAGTAGAGTCACTAAAAAGACTATTAGGTGAATATTTTGTTAGTCAGCTATCTAATTGAGCAAAATAGGTCTTATCATCCATATCAAGGGAGATTGGTCAACCAAATGTGCATGTTTACTACATTAGAGGTGGACGAATCTCTCCTCTCATCAAGGGGAGGTTCCCTATAAATATGCAGGGGCTATATACTATAAATATATGCAAAAAATAACACTCAGAGGTAGGATACACCATCCATCTCTCTTCTTTTAGAGATGATGTTCACAAACAAAGGAGAAGACCCTGGTGAAAACACTAAAGGCACTTATCTTCTTTCAAAAGTGTTCTTGCAAGGGATAGCAGGAGTTCTTTTAGGTATGATAAGTGATTGGTAACAGGGTGCAATAACTAGCAAAATGAATCATACCATAAAGTCTCCACTTTAGCTGCCCAAAGAGTGAGATACAAAGGATAATAGGGGCACAAAGTCATCCTAGAATCCTCAACACAGAAACAAAAAATAAACACACACTGAAGACAACTATAACAACACAAAGTCTGAAAGTAACTGAATTTAGGACATCTTCCTTATCACTTCCACTAATTCTACTTGTTAGATTAAATAAACAAGAATGCATCTAGAAGATAGACATAAGAACAATCTCTTAAAAAGGCACAAGCTATAACAGCACAAAGTCTACAAGTAACTTGCTTTCTCATTTAGATAAAATAATATGAACAATAATTTGAGCTCAAAGTCGCAGTATTCACCTTCCAATTTGGGTAGAGTTTTGCTTCTATGATAAAAAAGATCTCCTTAAAACAATAATAGAGATTACAATATATAGCAGCCAAGAAATGTCTAGCGCTTTGTTCCATGAAATGGCCCATGTTGCATTCAATGTCTTGAATGCATTTTCAATTTTGTCAAGGAGGGCCATGTTGGAATAGGGTAGTTACCTTAACTATGGCATGCATATTCATCTAATATGTCTCTTATTTAGTATGGACTGTCTAGTCCTTTTCTTGGTGTCTGCATAGCTGTCCCTTTGCCTTTACTTCATGGAAGAAAAATAAGCCACATCTTTGATTTGGCATGCTTAGAAGTCTACTTGATCCACTATTTCACCTACTAGAAATAACTCCCTTAAATATATTTTGTCCTTTCTCTCTTTCTATGATGATTTGAGCCCTCAGGCTATCTTTTCCCTTTCTGGTTTTGTCTTTCCTTGACATTTGAGCCCTCAAGGCTATATCCTCGGCTTTGCTAGCTCTTTATGCTCTTCCATCAGTGGTTCTTCCCTTTGATGTTGAATGTCTTTGAACGTATTCAAGTCCATAATCCTCCTTAGCAATTCTTTCATGTCTTTCATGCTTGCTTTGGCCACTTTCCATTGATCTCATCAAGTGACAAGTGGCATTTTTTTCTTTTGAGAGTCCTACAAAATATGACACATGGCATCTTCTACTGAGCTCCTAAAAACACTGTAAAAACATTCAGGACAAATTTTGGATTCATACAGACAATGACACTTGTCACGCTCTGCTTAACCTTAGCAACTCACTCAGGGCCCACCATAGTCCTTACAGAATAAAAGGTAGAGACTACAGATGTTGACACTTGTCATGCTCTACTAAGCTTTTCAATGGACACTTGGCATCTTCTGCGGCTTTGTATAAAAACATATTACAACCTTCCGCTATTGCCACTTGGTGCTTTCCATGTTATTATATGAGAAGCTTATTAAAAGAAGATTTGAAACTTATAAGAAGCTTGAAATGTGGATGCTGACACTTGTCGCGCTCCACTGAGTTATAATGGGACATGTGGCATGTTTTGCTGCTTCTCAGAAATAAACTATAAAGTGTCTCAATAGAAGACACTTGGCAGCTTCTGATTTCAAGCTTTTTCCTTTCGGGCATTCCTTTCCTTAGTCACTCATTCCCTTCAATTCATTTAGGCTTTCTTCTTGGGTGAATTCCTTTAGATAAAATTTTTGAAGGATTTTTGTCTTAGTCATTTTCTCATAAAAAATACTTCTAAAAGAATTCTTTCAGACTCTCTCACTTAGTCATTTTCCCTCAGGCATTTTACCATGGGCTTTTCTCTTTAGTCAGGCTTATTTCCTTTAGACTTTTTGTCTGAAGGAAACATCCTTAACAACTTTGCTATGGGATTTCCTTCCAAAGGAATTCTTTTGCTTGCTCGATCATTGAAACGGTCCACCTACTCCCTGCCTGCCCTCCGTAAGGGCTATTTGACCCCCAAGGTTGCCTTTTAGAAAAGTTGCAAGGGTCCATTTTGGCTCCTACATGCCCTCTACAAGGGCACTTGTCCTTTAGGCTCTTGGAAGACCCCTTTGAACTTCCCAATTTAGAAAATGGATAAGTGTTGATCTTGTTTCTTTCTTGTAGAGTCCATAGAAGCCAACCTGCAGAGTCCATAGATTTGAGTTCGTAGATTTGGGGGAGTTTGTAGATGTGAGAAATCAGCCTATAGAGTCCATAGTTTTGAGGCCTTGAGAGTCTATAGATTTGAGCCTGCCTACAGAGTTCATATAATTTGAGTCCATAGATTTCTTCCTGTAGAGTTTGTAGAAATGAACCTGCAGAGTCTGCAGAAACCTGCGGAGTCCGTAGATTTCTGAAAAGCTTGAAAAATGGAGAATTAGAATGCACAGAACAATTTTTGAAAAGGGAAGAGAGGATTTTGGTTTGTAGGACCAAAATAGTTCATATGTTGTCCCAAAAATGAGTGACATTTTTTGGGGACAACAAGTTTAATGCCTATGTGGAACTAATTATGTGATTACATTATGACTATAATACATAGATCGAGTAAATAATGCTTCTTTTTTATCATGTCATGTTATTATATTTATGATTGTGGATAGTATTGATTTAAAGAGTAAATACATATATATGTTTATTATTTAATTACTACTACCTATAGAGTAACTGGAGTGTCTTTAAAATGTCATATACATTAGCTGGTTATTATGATATTTAGGAAATATCATTATTTCAGCTTAATGCCTTAATATATAAAAGATAGTTAAAGACATTTGGGATAGGCTATATAGTGGTAATGACAAAAAAAACTTTGTTGTTATAATATCATAGTGTTTGATGTTAGTATAATGGTTGTTTGATTTACTATTACATTTAAAAGCTTGTTAATGAATTTACACTAGTCACTTTACTATTCAAAGTTAGGATACTGTTGACCATTGCTAAGTTATTTTAATGACTACCTAAGTTATCCTTTGAGCTAAACTTAACTATTGGGGTCAAATACATTGGAATTAGCATATAGGTTTTGATTTTTTAAGTTTGATATACTTATGGGTTATCAATAATCATTTGTAATGATTTTGTAAGTGGTCTTTGTAAAGTTGATACATGGGCATATTAGGTCAAAATACCATGCATTAATAAAAGGATTAAAATAATGATTAAATGGTTTTGGGTAACCTTTGAGATATTTAGGGCTTCTTTGTTTGTATCAAATTTGATTTAACCTAGATAATCAAACAAAATTACAGATAATGGGATTTTTGCATGATGGAACTATGGATAATTATGAGTTTGGTGATAATAGGTTCATGCATTACATGTATGAGAAAGGTAGATGGAGAAATAAGGATAAGAGGAGATAGAGAGATGGGCACATGAAGGAGAAGAAAGTCTGGGTAGAGAGAAGATGGTGGCGAGATGTTCTGGTAGAAGAAATAAATTTTTTGGAAGCAATACTAAGGTTGGTGAATTGAATTTCATTAGTTTTTGTTTGAACATAGGAAGTAATATGTATTTATACATGTAATGGTTTGTGTAAATTTCCTTGATATAAATCAAAAGATAAAGATAAATATTCAGCCTTTTGGATGGCTCGATCATCTATATAACTAAATATTTATTCTTGTTGGCTAGAAAAGCATAAATTTTTGCAGATTAGCCATTAGCTTTAATGTGTTTATCATAAATTTTAAATCATATAAATATAAATATTATAACTGGTCTTAGCTTATACAAAATAGACTGTGTATTTTTATAAAATTTGATATTGAATTAAAAGGATTGTATATATTGTGTTGAAACCCTTAAACACATATATGTGGTAATGAATATGTTAAAACCCTGAGCATGTATATTACACAAGATTTTGTGTATATTTTTGATTTTTATGAGGTAAAATATTAGGTTTGAGTAAGTTTGTTGAATTATTGGGATGGTATTGAATTAATGTGTGTATTTATTATGAAATAACCACCCATCTAGAGAAACCAATCCTAATATTGGTTTTAGTCTATAAAGAATGGTTTTTTATACCTTTAAATTCTAAACCCTGACCATGTATAGAAGTCTATGCATCTAAAATCACTCACTTTATTACTGTTACTAATATTCTTATTAGTCGACACTAATTCCACTTAACCTATTTTATCCCACTAATTTATCCTAATCTTAGACATATATATAATTCCCCCTTCCTTTATTATCCTTCATCCACTATCCTTAGTCTAATCCCATTTTATCATTAATTTATCTTAATCCCCATTATCCTAAATTTAATCCTAGTTATCTATTATATGGGAATTTTAAATTCCCATAACCCCACCTACCCACCTACTAACCTATACCCTAGCCTTCCCTACATCCCTATATCACCTAATCCTTGTATAATCCCTACCTAAACTTCTTTGAATCATAATTAATTCCTAAAAAGAGTTATAAATCTCTCCAAATCTAAAACTCTCTCCAAACTAGCCCCCTTTTTTAGAATTCTCTAATTCTAGAGATTTTCATGGATTTAAAAATTCCATGTAAATTTCATAGCCCTAGATTTCAAAGGCCCAAATTTGAATTTGGACCATTGATCCTCCCTCCCTTTTCCTATAAAACTAAGTTCTCCCTCTACCCTAAAAAAAAAAAAACATGAGAGATCATACCAAAACCATGTCAAAATGAAGCTAAGAAGATCATAACATCTTCATGCCAAATCTATATTCAAGCATCCATTGAATCCATCATCAAAATCCTTTGATCAAGCATCAAAGTTAAAGATATGAGTCTACATGCAATCTCTTGTTCATTTATAAAATCCTGGAAGGAAGTAACATAAAACAAGGAATTTAGTAAGCTTTTATATCATTCTAATTTATTTTATAAATCCTTCCTATTATGTAGTTTGATATTTGAGTTGATTGAATAGCATAAACTTAATCATAGAGCTCTAATTTCATGTTAAAAGGACTATGATTATATTATTATAAACCCTACGAAGGAAAATGTAGGTAGGAATAAGTTGTATTGTTTGGTATGGTTGATAAAATCATGTCATTCTAGGGTGAATTTTGTGAGTAGTTAAGTTCCATATTAACCTTTAGTTTAATAATTATGTGGAATTTTATATTTATGAGGAGACTATTATACCCATTTTGATATTTGATAATGTATTCATGTCATTAATATTATGATGAGATGGAAAATGGATGTCAGATAATTACACATACACATTATACAAGCCATTATATATGATTTGTATAGTGTTTATGTAATGTGGGTAATTGGTACAAATCCATTTTAGAAACCTATAAGTGATCTAGAATCCTTTATTGTAGAAGATGTGTGCTTATAATTATAGTATATGTTGATTATTAAATCAAGTTATAAAACCTGAGAGGTATTATACTATGATTATATGCATACCATTCCTTAATAGCAAAACAAGTTAATATGAATAAAGGATTTATGATTGATGTGAGTAAATACATTAATTATGAGGTAATTGATCTTTGAAATTATTTATTACTAGCTTGTTGTTAATTTAAAAATGTGTACATGGAAATAAACTCAGATAATTTTGTTTATCATGGATGGTAATACATTTGATTACTTTTGAAAAGTTAGAAACATGTAGTCTAAGTATAAAATATGCCCGGTTGGTATAGAATTTACTTGTTTATATTTATTATTTATGTAATAAATAATATAGTTGAGATTCATTACATACATTTGATGGACTAAATGTATGTACTTTGATTATTTACATAATTATCATGTTTTATGCCTACTTATAGGAACTAATCTGATTGAATCTATTGGTTATGTTTAAAATTAACCAAATCTTGTATTGATGGCACTATCTAAGCAATCAGACAGATGTCACTAGTTTATCTAGCATCATCAATACAAGATGAGGGTAATCTAATCAAGTGGTGTGTATGAATTTGATTGATCTTTGAAATAATTAACTATTTGAAAACTTAGGTCAAAGTAATGTTTAGTTAAAAATTGTCATTTAATATGTATGATTTACATGTTTGGGCGATGTCATGTTAAAAAATATTTTATTTATGGTGCACATCATATACTAGATCTCTTATAGCATATGGGTAATAGATTGTCTCTCTATATTACCATACCATCATTATCTACCCATCCATGAAGGGAGGTCATTCCCTAGTTAGGGGATCGTGCAGGGGATCGATGGTTTATGGTTGGTGTGGAAAAGTGCTCGGAAGATGCTCTCCCTCCTCAAAATAGTACTTCATTAGAGACTACACTTGAGATTACCATAGGATACTATATTTAATTATGACTCATGCTCTGTGGAGCCTTGTATCTTGTATTATATTTATTATTGCGACATTATTCTTGATGAAAATGTAATATTTATACATTAGTACATTTACAATAGAGGTTGTAATATTGTATCTATTGTGGCTAGAATTATGTAATTTTTTTTTGTAATATATGTAGTATAATGAGTAAATCAACTTTGTACTTATTTTACTTTTTATCATAGTGATCAGTAACTAGATAAATTGTTACATGCCTATTTTACAATTAACATATTAAGTATTTTTGAATTAGGATCACTAATTAGATTCTCATGGTGAAGTCTAATGTTATTTACGTGGAATTAAATTAATTTTTTTTACATTATTATAATAAATCCCAGTGGGGATGTTAAAATTTTTCTTAGGAGACTTGGAAATATTATTCAAATAGAATTAGCTAGTGTACTTATAATTTAATGTTTTAAACTATAACCTAAAATGGGTGATTTGTAGGATGACTATGTATATGAAAACTTGAACCTACTCAATGCATTCAACTAACTATTAATTTTATCTCCTAATGTGTTTGATCTTTATCTATATTTGCATTAGGTGTATGTTACTTTTAACATGATCTCCTATTTTACATTTTATAAACTAAATTTTCATTTAGGTATTTGATAATAACCTTTTTATAAGGTCTTATATATTTGGGTTTTAGACTCTTAAGTATTTGCTTGGTCTAAATTGAATTTTATACACTTGACTACCAAAAGAGTTTCTTTATGTCTAACATTGACTCATTGACATAACATGAAGTGATCACACTGGCCATGCTACATTTTTAATTATACTCATATCGTTTTTATGTGTTCCAATAAGCATGGGTGTATTATTATAGTTTTAACACTATTTTTGTTAGTTGATGCAATCAAAGTGGAATCAAATGAATGATAACCCTTGTAAACCTTTTAGGTTTATCAAAGTGCACATAAAAAAGATAATAATCACAAGTCACCTTCCCATTCAAATTTGGAGTTTTATTAATCATTCAAAATTAATTCTAAGCAATTAGTAGGTTATAGAAGCACACAATGTCACAAACTTAGATCTTATAAATGCATATTTGAGGCATTTTTAGATACAATAATTTGTTTATTTTAAATTTTTTTGTGATTTAATTGTTTATTTTATTGAATAGATCATGTCTATGATGGTTTAATGTCATGTGTATGTTGAAGAACACTATATTTAAAAGATAATGACTATATACTCTAGAGCAGTCATTGGTTGTATTTGCCTCATTAGGCATAATAAAAATAATTAAGAGTCTATGGTTTGGTATGCAAATATTGATAATTAAATAATATGCATTGGAGAGAAATTCAAATCCCAAATTTTTAGGGCACATTAGACGACTTTGAAAAAAAAATTTCATCAAACTAAAATATTGTGAAAGTGAGTGGTATCATTAGAATAAACACAACATGGCCTTGTAAAGTGGCACTCCACTAAGTTTGAGGGACCCATATTTTCTTTAGGTAAATTAAATATAAAATAGATTCCCTTATGGATTACAATGAATTAATTTAGCATGTATTAGAGTATTAGACTAGATTTTAGTAGTTATAATCTCTAATTAGGTAATATTTATTAATTAACAATTAATATTATGTGTACAAAATAAATAAGTGCATTTATTATTAGTGTGACACTTGTCAAACTCCAAAATTTGAATGTTCCAAGTTTTAATGCTTATCACAATCATGTTCTAGCTAGGCAATGTTCTAGGTGTGACACTTGCTCTTCTAGGGTTAGATTCTTCTATCTTATTCTCTTTCCCTCCTATTTAAGGAGCATGAGTGTACTTATGTGAGACAAAAGAAGAGACAGAGATATTGTATAATCATTTCTAAATCAATGATAATATATTATTCCCTTGTCTTAATTGAGTGTTGTTCTTGGATTCTCAAGCTAATTTTCCTGATGTTGGTCCTCTAGATAGATATTGTCACCATTGAATGCTCTTTTATGGTATTAGAGCAAAGGGACAAGTCCAGAAGCCATTGTCAGTAGCTTTGTGCATGCACTCTAAGGTATTTCATCAAGGAACATTTTTTAGCATCATCATTGTCCTGGTAATGCCTCTTTCAAAGTTTTTCCACGTATTTTGACAATATTTTATCAATTGCTTGTGGAGTTCAAGTTTATTTGTATGGCATCTTTATTTTATTCAAGTTGGTGATGGTGGAACTTGGCTAGCTTATGAAACTAGTTATATTCACCTTATATTATTTAAGTGATTGATCTTGGCCTCTTGAGCTATTTTTCCTAGTGATGGTCTCCTAGATAGATCATGTCACCATTGAATGTTATTTTATTTCATTATTCCAAGTTTGTAGAACTATTAATATCATTCAATCAAGAGAAAAATGAAGATATAGGTTGATGTTTGAGCCATTAAAGCATTCCATTATTGATTTAATTATGCATTGGGTGAGTCTTTGAGTAATATTGACACGTCATGTTTCTTACTTAACTATTTAAAACACTATGTCCTATTGTATTTGCATGTTGCTACTAGTTATTATGACCTTCCTACTTATTTTTTAGTGTCTTCTACTACATGCTCAATATGTTTAGATAAATTTATATATATATATATATATATATATATATATATATATATATATATATATCTATTTCTAACTAATAGTTGAATTACAAATAGATTTTGTCTTTGTAGCTGTTAAAATGCCATGTGCATCCTTCTTTCTCTCTATCACAAGGCTATATATTTGGCTTACCCTTTGTAGATCTAAGAAGTCATCCCAAAGATATTCTTTCAAGTTGTTTTAATCTTAGCTCAAATTTAAAAGCCTTGAAATTTATCTTCTATGCAATTTTTCCAAAATATCCTCAACACAAAACACACATATATTGATTGCATTTTTCACCCTCATTTGTAAGCTCGATCCTCTATCTAAATCATTTTTAAAGTCATTTTTCCTATTGGGTTATGAGTTGGGATTTAACGATTGTAGTTTACATAGTATTCTAAGGCTTGAGTAGTATATTTTGAAGGAAATTGCATATAATGTAAAGGAATAACACATAGGAGAAGTTTAGTGATACATATAGTTACGATTAGATCTCCAAATTCATGATTTGAGTCTTCAAATTTATCCACTATGCTCCTATAAACCTCCACATAGACTTGATACATTTTTGTTTTTTGTCATAAAATCTAACTTCTAATTATTCTAAAGGCTGTGGTTTTCACATTCTAAGATATAAAAATCAAATTTGTAATTTTATAAAAATACTATAAAATGCCTTTAAAAGTCCATAAATAACAATTCTAATTTCTAAATTGATCATTTAAGTTCTTGGGAGGGATATCAATATGTTATTGTGGTAGGTTAGTGTATTTGGATACATAATGTGAATAGGTTCCATTTCTTTTAAAAGACAAAAAAACTACAATTTACTAGACAACAAATTTAGGTTTCTTTGAGGGGGTGCATTTTTCTCACAATTTTTGGCACATTTGTAAAAATTCATTTGGATGCATTTTTGGTGGTACCCTATGTCATAAAGACATTTTTCTAAAATTATGGATGAATTATTAGTGGTACATGATGTCTGTCAAGCTTAATCCATTAGGCACTATCTCACATCTACCTTCTTCACCATGGACATGTGACTATTCAAGCCACTCATAACTTTAAACCACATTATGTGGAAACTAAATATGCATTAACTCATCTAATCAATATTCCTTTGGGGCATGTTATTTTTGAAATTATCCCATCTTTCACATTAGATAAGGGAAACTATTTGATTTCATGAAAATATGATGAGGCACTTGGTTTGATTGGCTTGAATGTATCTGATACCCTTCTCTTTCACATTGTTGATACCAAAATCCCCCAAATAAGCATGGGATAAGTTTAATACACTATATGGTAAAGTTAATGAATTCAAATTATTTCAAATTAATGCATAATTTTCTTCACTTTTGCTTTCAAACTTTCCCACTATTGAGGAATTTATGGTGAAATTAAAACTCTTTAGGTCCCAATTGCATGCCACTAGAAAAGATAAGACTGAAAAAGAAGACATATTTCTCATTTTATCTAAGCTAAAGGGTTCTTTTAGTGTATTTATTCTACCTTTAAATCCACTATGGATGACTTGGGTGATTAATTATAGTGGCCCACTTTTGATCTATTTTGTGAATAACTCATTAAGGAGAAAACCAGGCTAATTCCTCTTGATGATATTCCTAACTATATTCACACACTTGTGTCTAACTCCTTTAAAGTCAAACCCAAACCAAATCTAAAGACTACTCCCTCCGCCAAAGTAGTAGAAACTCCCTCTCAAGCCTCTCAGTCTTCTAAGTCTCTAAACTTGATGAGTCTACTAAGGACCCTAAGACCTCTAAACCTATACAATAATCTAAACCAAAGAAGGATTATGGTCCATGGAAATTTTGTGGTTGGGCCAATAATTTTGAGTCTAGATGTTTTAAGAAGATGAAATCCATAGAGTTTGTTTTTAAGCAACACAAGATTTTTGTTCTTGCTCCTTTTACAAATTCAATAGGCAAAAAGAAAAAAATCACCACTAGGGTAGTCACTACATCATGACACAACTAAATTGATGATTCTGGTTCTTCTCATCACCTTACACATTATCAAGATCATAATTATTATTTTTTATATTATAGTATTTCCCAAATTGAAGTGGGTAACTCTTATATAGTTGATGTATTGGGATCTACTATTATTTAGATGTAGGATGTATGTATAAAAAATGTGTTGTATATTCCATTTTTTTCTAAGAATTTATTTTTGTGTATTAAATGTGTAACTCAAGCACTAGGAAGATCATTGAGTCTACTCCAAAACATGTTACAATTCAAGAATTTTCAAATCTACAAGGAATAGTTGTTATAGGTGATGCAAATCATGGTTCATGTCTCTATATATTAAATATATTTAAACCTTATATTAGATATTATTTAATTACTCATTTTAATCCACTTAGTAAATTATTTTAAGAACATTTTGGGCATCTTAATTACATAAATTTGTAGCAAATGAGTACACAAAATTTAGTGTTGGACTTCCAAAGGTCTCCTACATTGATGGAGTTTGTTTGGGATGTATGCTAAAAAAACAACACCAAAAACCTTTTTCAAAGGGTAAGGCATATTGGGATTAAATGCCTCTCAAGCTAGTGTACAATTATATCATAATATTTCCCACTCTTTATTTTTCTGGAGCTAAAAATGTGTTCACCTTCATCGATGATTATTCTATAAAAAGTTGTGTATTTTCTTAAGTACAAGAGTGAAGTATTTGAGAAATTTAAATTATTTAAGGAATTTGTAGATAAAAAATCATCTATTACACTTAAATAGTTACACAAAAATAATGGGGGGATTATGTCTCTAATGTATTTTGGGACTTCTGCACTACACATGGCATATTACATTAGTTCATATTACCTTATACCCCTCAACAAAATGGTGTTGTAGAGTGGAAGAATCACACTTTGAAAGAGATGGAAAAATGTATGATTATCTCTATATATATGGCTCCTCAATATTGGGCAAAATCCATAAATTGTGCCAATTATATTAATAACAACATTCCCTAGAAGGAAATGTGGAAAAAAACTCTTGAAGAAACTTGGTCTAAGATCAAGCCCTATGTATTTAGTTCTCATGTATTTAAGAGTACTGAATGGGCATTTTTTTATTGATAACAAATACAAGGATATGGAGAAGAAGAGTATGCCACTTATATTTATTGGTTATTTTAATGATGTGAAAGCCTATAAACTACTTAACCCTTTCAACCATGATATCAAATTTGATGAGATTTTTATTTCAATTGAACCCTCATCACCTTCTTATCCCTAGGACATTCATCCTTCTATTATGAAGGAATTTATTATAAATACTGAAAATGATCATAATACATCACTATCTCCTCCACCTACTTCTCACCCTATGCCCAAATAGGCTAAGACTACTCTTGAGACAACTGATTCTTTAGAGGGTGATATTTCTATTTATCAATGTACTTGATCACAAACATCTAGCATTTGCATATTAAGTCATGCCATTTCAAATGATACAATATTGTTTTTTGAAGCATCAGGAAAACCATAGTAAGATTTTGTTATGTAGTAGAATCATTCTTCTCTCATGAATAATCAAACTTGGGATCTAGTACTACTTCCTAAGGGAAATAAATTTTCTAAATGGGTATACAAGACCAAATATCTAACAAATGGTTCAATAGATAAGTACAAATCATGCCTTGTCTCAAGGGATTTTCATAGGTTAAAGTGGTAGACTAATTTGATAACTTTAGTTTTGTTGCTAAGATGGATTCAGTTTAGCTTGTAATATCCATTTATATAGTACACCGTTAGGTTGATTTACATGATGGACGTGAAGAGTTCCTTATTACACTATGATCTACACAAGGAGATCTACATGGATAAACCTTCAGGTTTTGTGTTATAATATTCACCATTATATAGACTCCATCATTATATTTATGGACTCAAGTAAGCTTTGTGTGCTTGGTATGAGAAGATGGATTCATTTTTCTCACATTTGGTTTCTATGATTGTCACCTCAACTTGAATGCATATATTTAAATGCACGAGGATCACATTATAATACTTTTTATACATGTAAATTATCTTATTATGAAAGGAAAATTTGAACCCATGATTGAGGATGTTAAGCTTAAGTTGAGAGGTAGTTTGATATGACAGACTTAGGAATTCTATACTACTTATTTAGACTTCAGATTCATCAGTCACCTGATGGGATTTCTCTTGGATAGTATAAGTATGCCACATATTTGATTCATATATTTGATATGGATTACTATAATCCAACCCATTCTCCATTTTAGTTAGTTGTTTTATTAATTCCTAATTGTAAGAGGCATATAGCTGATCTCACCTTGTATAGGTAATTTTTAGGTAGTCTATTATACTTAACTCACACTCACCCTAACGTCACATTTTTTGTTAACCTTGTCTCTCAATTCTAAAAAAAACCCATGAGAGTCATTAAAAATAAATAAATAAATTTCTCAATACATTTAGGGCACTACTCAATTTGGGATTAAGTATACACCACATGGCACTTCACATATTATGATTTATACTGATTCAAATTGTGTAAGAGATGTTAATAACTACAAATCCACTTGTAGTTTTGTTTATAATCTTGGTTTAGATCTAGTTACATAGGGATACAAGAAGTGAACAATGATTGCCTTATCATTTACTAAAGTTGAATAATGAGGAACTACCAAATTCAATCACAAGCCTCTCTAGCTTCTGTAGTTGTTGGATGACTTTGGTTTTTTGAAGCATATCCTGATACACTTTAGTGTGACAACCAAAGTGTTATTATTATTTTTTATAATCCCTTTGAGCACCAATGTAAAAACACATTTAGATACATATACACCTCATTTGAAAACTAATTTGGGATGGAATCATTTCTTCAAAGTTCATCCCTACAGCTAAATAAGTTGTCGACATCCTCACTAAACCCTTGATTACACATTGTTATATTTAGTTATGAGATTTACTTGGGGTGAAGGAAGTTATAATTGGGGGGAATTAAGGTGAAGTCATTCCTTCCTTATTCTTTCCTATCTTCTGATTATACATGGGTACCTATCATGGCCTAGTAGTTGGGACCCATCTTTAGTTCCTCCATAATTATTTGATTGCAGGAGGGTATTAGAGTGTTAGACTATACTTTAGTAGTTCTAAGTTCTAATCAAGAAATATTTATTTATTAAAAATTAATATTCCATGCTAAAAATTAATAAGTGAATTTATTATTAATGTGACATGTTTCACAATCCAAACTTATAATGTTCCAAGTTGTAATGCTTATCACAAGCATGTCATAGATAGGGAATGTTATAGGTGTGACACTTCCTCTTCTAGGGTTAGATTTTTCTATTTTATTATCTCTCTCTCCTATTTAAGGAGCATGATCATACTTGTGTGAGATATAAGAATAGAGAGAGATTGTAAAATAATTGCTAAAGTAATAATAATATGTTATTACCTTGTCTTAATTGAGAATAGTTATTAGCATTCAAGTTATTCTTCCCTATTGCTAGTCTTTTGGTTTGATCCCAAGGACATGTGTATCCATTTTTATTTATATTTTAGCATGTATAAAATTTATGATGCATATGAAAGATAATGAAATTTTAAGGTGTAGACACATAAATTAGAATTTAAGCTAAAATTATGCACTTGTGATCACCTTTTTGATACACTTATCTCATGACCTATTCTAGGGCCTTTTAACCACTTTCCTTGACTTTCTACATGGTGACTCACTCCTTAAAACATCCCATATAAATTTAGAATTTATCCATCCATCTTGTTCAGCAGCCTAGGCTGATGGTAATATTGATGCATACCCTGAACTTAGCTCTTGTTTCCATTAGGACAAGAGTGTCCCACTGGGATAGTAGTGCACCCTGCTCTTGTCCACCCTAATGGAAGTTATCTTCCCACCAAATAATGATTATTTTAAAAAATTTAAAGTTGTGCAAGGGTCAGGCCATAAGTTTTAGCAATCCCAATCTAAAGGAATTATAAAAATATTTCTATATAAGAACACTTAAAATCATTTTGCACATAAGAGGATTCCACATAGAAAACACCATAATTATAATTTTACATTGAGAGAGAATTACATGTTCTCCCAATTATGATCACATATAACCCTATTATCCCTAAGATAAAGTCTGAATACACCTCTAAGATCAAAAGTCATGATTGAAGCACTTAATCATGTTAAGATTGCACTAGCATTTAACATTTTACACTAGTTTCACACACACCATCATAGCAGGGGAGAACTATATGGAGTTTGATCCCTCTTCAGAGTGTTGGTATGTATGAAACACTCAACACATAGGATTTTGAGGTCATGAAAAACTTTAACCACTAATTTTTTTTACTCCATGATTATATTTTATCATTTTTTCTATTGAACTATGATTTTAAGTAAAAAATTAACTACATAATGGTCACTTAAGTGAATCAAAATCTATCACACAATCCATAAAATAAATAGGTGAAGTCATACATAACCCATTAATATTAGGATCCTAATCTTATATTGGACATTAGTCCAACCTAGTGATAACATTGCACCCCTGCCTTGTCCATTCACTATGCTCAAGTCCAAGAACCCTGCTAGCTCATGTTCCTAGTCTACATATAGTCAACATAGTCAACCTATTAGTATCATATCAAGAATCATCCATCATCTCAGTTTTCTAGATAAGTTTATATTTTTTCTTACACTTTCCATATTTATTAAGATTCTAGATTTAGCAAATTTCAAATCAGTTTATGTCATTTATTGCATATTTATAACATTCTAATTTTGAAAAATAGTTTAGTTATTTAGGGTCTAGCACTATCCAAGTTCCCCAAATTTTATAAAACATATTTATGAACCCATATATTGATTAAATGTTGAAAAACACTAACCATAAATGTTGCTAAGGTTCATATCCTTCTTATTATTGTTTCCTATTATTATTTTAGGGTTTTTAGATTTGATTAATTATGTTATAAAATAAATATTTCAAGTTTTTGTTTCATACTATATGCAACCCATAAAATTTCTTTCCACCTCTCTTAGAAAAAGTGCTAGATTATGTGGTATTCCAATCCACCACACTCAGATTTGTTTTCTTAAAATCATAACATGGATAATTATAAGGGTATATTAGAAACTTTAAATGATAATTAACACAATGATCATGTAGATATTCCTAATAATAATTCAAAACATGAGAAATATGATCAAGATAATCTTGATCTCAAAATGGATATTAAGACGAGCTTTAACCTATAAGTGGAGAGAAATTGGTAATTAACAAAGAGGAAGTTATCAAGAGCTTTTGAAAGATACTCAAGGAAAAACCTCTCAACCATTATACAATTTTACAAACCCTTTTGGGTATCAAGAGTGTAAGCATGACATAATCATCTGATCCTTCTAATCCTATGACCCTCATGGATACCAATTTTATAACATAATTTATTATGGGGGAAACCTAAGGGATTCAACATATTACTATGCCATTTGAATCAGTTATTGGGAACACCAACTTTGGTTATCACACATTCTTCTTCTCCTAGTGTACAATCCCTTATGCACGAGCTTCATAATCTATAAGATGATGTGTTAAATTTTATCAAGGTGATTTGAAGCCAAGTCTAGACATTGATTATCATAATCTGTTTCCTACTCCATTGACACCACATATATATGTATATCATCTACTTATAGGATTTGTGGCACCCAATATTTCATTAAATGACAAAAAGGGTGACCCCAAGCAATATTTGACAACATTTCACACAACATGTTTGGTCTATGTGTCTAATTACATATTATTGACTAAGTTATTTAGAATGAGTCTAAATGAGTATGATTTATGATAATTTTAAAATTTACCTAATCAATTAGTACATGCATTAACTCCTTTAGTCAACATGTTTTTATCCCAATTTTTAATTAATATCATTGAGAAGGCTTCATATGCTGAGACTGATCAACACAAACAAAAGTCTAATGAGCCTCTTGAAAGATATGTATTAAGGTACAAGACTATGCTATCTAAGATGAAAAATCCTATGGTAGACAAAGAGATCCAAGATAAAATCAATAAAAAATTTCTTCCAACCCTTCATGAATCAATCATGTTCAATAAGTGTCCTTCATTCATAGATTTATGCCATATAGTAAAGGAAAGAGAAATTAAGATTTCGGGAATGAATAAGCTCAAGTATATAACCAACACATATTCAAATATAAAGACTAAAAATAATCCACCATAAAATGTGAGACCAAATGATAATAAAAATGATAAAAAAATAATATTACATGAAGTTTTGGAACCAATTCCATTTTTTTAATTATTAGATCTTGCAAGAAAACAATTTACAAATCTACAAGAAGCTCCATGCGATGTCCCCAAAACACTATTGGAATGCAATGTCATATCCCTGCCTCCCATCAAATATTTTAATGTGAATAAAAATATTCCAAAAGGTTTTGATCATAATTATTTTTATGATAATCATAGGGTACCAAGCTACACTACTAATAGATGTATTAGTTTGAGGTATAAGATTTAGTATTTGATAGATACCCGCATCATTAATGTGGGAACACCTACATATAGTTCCAAATCACATCCAAGTGAAATTAAAACAATTAATTTTTTAGTGATCCCTTTGATAAGTATAAAACTAATGATAACATGTGCTTTGGTGGTGCATTATTTATACAATACACACCCTTCACTAGTTTCTTACCATTCTCACACAGAGGAACACCATCCTTTGAATGACATTATTAGTATGTATCACACTTTAGTACCATCATGGCCTCTCATTAAATTTGAATAGAATGAGATAATAGATGATGAATTTTACTTACATTCTTGTTCATTCAAGATTACATTTATTATCAACATATTCATAGTGTCATGGTTGATCATGGTTCTATCATGAATCTCAGTATGAACACAATTATTTATCATATTGGATAAACATATCAAGATTTAATTTCTACCACAATGGAAATAAAAGGGTTAAATGGGCACATTTAGAGTTATATTACTGGGATTACATTACCACTATAGTTTGGTCCATCACATGCAACCAATAGATTCATAGTAGTAACAAGTGTAGGGTTTTTTGATATGTTATTGGGGTGCCCTTTGATTCAATGGATTCACACAATTCCATCTATAGTGCACAAATGTTTAAAGTGCATATATGATAATGAGGTAATCATAATTTAAGGTATCCCATATGAATACCCCCTATCATAGTTTGATATGGTTCTATAGCCATAGATTCTAGTTAAGGCACCCAAAAAGGTGTGATCTACATAGAAAATTTAAAAATAGACATCACCCTTCTAAGGAGGCCTATCCTTGAGAGGCCACTTTTTAAATATTTTTTCATAGATTATAAAGATATTATTTATAATTTTACATATACCATATTTGTATTACAAAGAAATAAAGGTATCTCACATAAGGCACCACTTTAGAGTTCATCCACTCCACGATGGGTTCTTAAAAGCCCTAGTGTTCACCATGCTCAAACAAATGCACAATATGATATAGATCATCATTATTCCCATGGAAATTATAGTAAAAAAATAAATTACTATTCAAATTTACAATTTATTACACTTAAATCTCATTAGTATGACACTTTTCATTCGTGAAATGTCATAATTGCTAACTTTGACATAGGACACATTGATTGTGAGTCCCTTTTGGGACTCATTGGTTAGTATTTTCTCCACATTTTTGTATTTTTTGTTTACATACATTAAATATTCAAAAAATAATAATATAATGTTATAGAAACATATAAAATTAGGACCTATGCATACTTATGTTTAGATCATTTACATCAGTTAAGATGTGTATAGTATTTGATAGTTACTTTTATGTAGTTTTTATATCATATATGCTTCAAAAATAAACATGAGTGATTAAAGAGAATACATGTTTCCATTCATAGGATTAGTTATAGGTTAGTTATAGTCTTATACACATAAAATTATAATTAAAAATTATCACCTTATTGGACAAGAGTTCACTGCTATGTTATCCATTTCCCCTATTGTCCCAATGAGCACATGTTATCATTTCTCAGTCCCAAACCATACAAGGATTTATAAAACTTATATACATATCAAAAATATCACTAGGGGAATATCATACATGGTTTCATAATTCTATGGCTTTCCCTTATTACTCACAACTCATATCTTTCATTACATTTCATCTATTTGTAGACATCGAATTCCTAACACCATTTGTGTTGAAATTGTCAATCTTACATGAATTGCACTCAAATGCACATTTTAGGTCAAAATATATTAAAAGTCCTAAATGGTTAAAACTTGTCATTTTAAAATGTCATTTTAGGTCAAATTATCCCTAAATAGGGCAATACATTTTATGGGCTAGCTAACTTTGATCAGATCATTTTGAGTCAAAATGATAATTTTGCTATTTAGTGCTCTCGATCACTCTTTTCTTTTAATTAATTGGTACACATCATGTACCTTTATTATTTTATATTAGAAACATATTAAATGGGAATATGGTTCCAATGCATCTAACATCACCTTCTAATTCCTCTCTATTCAAATTATAACCTAGTAATATGACTTTTTGACCATTTTGATTAATTGAGGACCAATTTTCAAATAATTGCACAAATGTTGATTAACCTTTTTTAAGGCTAACTAATCTAAATAAAGAGCTAAAGTGGATTTTCCATTAGAGTTGTTGAATATTTATTTTTGAAAATTGATTCTTATTATCTGCATCACCTAGTGACATCATGTATGGGTTGGCATCCATCAAGCCATAAGTGCATAAAATATTAAGATTATGGGTCACACATGCCTAGTTAATGCCTCCCATGCCTATTTAATGCCCCTTATTCCAAGGTCATCTTGAGGATAATTATGTATTTAATTCCAAATATTAAGATTATCCTCAACCACACATCTCAATCTTAAGATGGATGGTTCATGTTGATCCTGACCAATCTCAAAAATCTATAAATAGAGAGGCCATGGATATTATTTCTAAGCTATTTTGGTGCAATGATATTATGCTCAAATATCTCCAAATATTTAGAATTTCAAATTTATAATGCTAAATTATTTCCACAAAGCTTTATTTATGGGCTAGTTTAGTGATTTACAATCAAGAGCCTAGGTTTTATGGAGTGTTCTTGAGGCATTGGAGTAGCTTACCACCATTGTTGACAAAGACAAGGATGCTTGATCAAGGGAGAACATGTTTTTGAGCCACATGGGTATGGTGAATCCATTTAGAAAGGTAATATGGTGATTACTTTATTTCATTTGTTTCTTGTTATCCTTTGTAATTCTCAAAGGAATAGATAGGCTTGGTTAATTAGTTCTTTATGCATGTTTCATTATTTATGGACTAATGCCTGACTAACTTGCTTTGTAATCCTCTCTACATCTTGGCATACCTGATGGGACTAGAAGCATCTAACACCTAAAGGAGATCTTTTTGCAACCTTAAAAAAACTTATTTAAGATTTTAAAATTCTTACAAATTAGTTTTCTAACTTTATTTTATCATTTTTGGTTGCCACATTTTTTACACAGTAACCGATGTCGGCAAAAATACTAACATCAGTTACTTAACTTAACTGATGTCAGTCATTAGAATCAACATTAGTCAAATCTTTGTTGGTCATAATTGATGTTAGTGGTATTGACTGATGTCAGTCACCATGTTTTTTCCAAAAACACAAACTTGAGACCTACTTTTCCAAAGTTTCTTATTTCAAATTCAAAAGGGCTTCAAATCTAAAGGACATGATAACAATTTTTCTATAGGATCAAGTTTAAAATTTGCTTAAAACATGTTTAAATCACTTATGCATGCTTAAAATTTGATTAGGAAATTTGTTTTGGTGTTTAATAAGGAATATTTAGATGTTTTTGGTGAATGTTTTTCAAAGTTTACAACTAAGACCAAGGGGTCAAATGAACACTTTATTTGCATTTAAAATTGAACACACTTGTTAATTATTATTTGCAATAGTTTATTAGATTAAACTTTTTTGGCAAAAAGAGAAATGTTGTATGTATATTCTTCCATTTGTCCCCTATAGGGAACCCTTGGAATCAAAAGTGCCATTCCTATTGAAAATAGCCTAGTCCAAGGCTTAGAAAGAATGTCACCTAAAGCACTCCCAAAAAACTTGATAAAGTTTGGTTGATCTTGAAAATGACCCTAAAGTCTTTCTATTTTCATGCTTTCTTTATTTTTATGCAACTTGGCTTGCGAGGGGGAATTCATCACCTCCCATAAGTTCTTTAGGGAAGCTTTGACCCAAGGTTTCATCTCCTAAAATTAACTTCATTTGACTCTTTTTAGAGTTGCACATGGGATGTAGTGGCACTTTGGACATTGCACTACACTGAGTGAACAACTGTATGTAGTGGTTGCATAAATGACTAGACCTTTATGAAATAAGCCAAGTGATACAGACCCAAAATCCATGCTTTTCTTTTGCATTGTCTAGCATGAACGTCATTATGCAATTGATTCCCCTAGAATGCTCAAAACTTAATAGTTTAGTAGACCCCACTTTGCCATACCTTGTTAGTTTAGACTTAAGATGCTTGTTTTTTGTTAATAGCTTACTTGGTCTTGATTTGTGTCTAAACTGCTTGTTAACTCAATAAACTTTACCAAAACACATTGTCCTCAATTTTCTTGAACAAAGGAGGCATTATGTTGTCCAAATGGAAAATTCATCTTTTCCTTGTTTAATTTTTTATCAAAATCTTTGTGTCATGAAATCCACTTTGGTGTAGTCATGCTACCCAATTGAATCTAGAAGTTTTACCCAATTTGTTTAAATCCTTCATTTATAATCCACATTTAAAATTGGACCTTTTTGAGTTTTAAGGGTTAGTGCATCAAAGTGGGTTCACCATTTATGCACTAGGATTATTTTAACTTGGGTTCAATTTTCTATTTGGATGGAAGATCATTTATTAAGACTCAAAATCACATTATCATCTTGGTAGACTCAAGTCATCTTACGTATTGCTTACGCTTTAAGTCTTATAACATATTTTATCCTACTAGAATCATGTGGTGATGTTGTGCTACCCATTTGGTCCTAGATTTATACTTAGTGATTTGCGTATGTCTTTACATCTTGAGTTTCTTAGTTAATTTTGTCTTCTTTGTAATCCAGAGATCTTTCCTCTAAATTTCTAGGGTTAACTTGTCAAAGTTGAAACTAGCTTTTGTAGTGTGGGTGTATCACAAATATGTAGGCTTTAGTGTACTAGTTTTCACCTTAGGTATTTAAGATACCTTACTCTCTTATAATTTATATGATTTCAAATTTAGCAAAGGTTGAGTAATTTCATGAACCAAATCTTCTAAATTATTTGTGGTTTCAAACCACCCTCACTTATAATCTCATTGGTACCTTGGTTGTTTGTTTAAAGGAGTTAGGGCATACTTTGATTGGTTGTCAAAAATTGGTCCAAAGTTAGTCAAACACCTAGAACAACTCTTTTTAGACATGACTCAAAGGTTCACTTGTAGTGGGGCCTCTTATGGCCTTAGTTATAAGGATGAGAAATTTTATGATGGTCAAGATAACCCCATTTTTTTGGATGATATCCTTGCAATAGTAGGATTTGAAGATGATTAGAATGAATATCAACCCTAAGAAGATCAAGATGAAGTCCTTATTAGATTGATAGAATCAAGTGCTAGACTACCTTCTAACTTTCCTATGGAATAATTGCATACCTTGGTTAGAGAAGGAGAACAATGATGGCAAGAGAAATATTTTGCACAAATAGACATACCTTCTTCTTCTAACAAAGGAAAGGGAATACAAATGGAGTCAAAACCCAAAAATTTGGTTCTTCTAGCTAAGATCAAGATAATAAGTCAATGATATGAAGATTAACTTGTCATAGACTTAACTGACTCCCTAGTTTCCACTTCAATTCATAATAAGGATTCAAAAGAACATGAAGATATGGTGGATGGTACGTAATAAATATTAGATGATAACATTACCATAGTGGATCAAGGTAATCTAACCAAATAGGTAAACTCACAATAGACCTTAAAATATTTTCCATTTTTCATGAAACATACATTATTCAATCATCAAGAACCTCTTGTTACTTTACAAACTTAGAAACCCAAACATTCAGTTTGGATTGAGGACATCCCTCAAACAAACCAAAGATTGGTAAATAAACATAGACATTTCCAAAATCAACAAAACATGAAATATCCAAATTCTAGGAATGTTTTGTAATCCAAGAATCAATGGCCTATGTTCTCAACTCAAGTAGCAAATCAGAACCAAATCATAGATCAAAACGTATATGCTCCCTATAGATCTATACAAAATTAGGGGCACATTCCACCCTAACAGCAATAAAACTAAGGGCACATTCCACCCTAATAGTATAATATCCAATCCATAAATGCACCAAACATGAAAGAATGGAATTTTATGAAGGAAATTGTCCAAATATTGGAGACAAATAATAGAGTCAAAAAGTACAAATTTGATGAGATATGCCCGTATCTATTTAACTTATCTAATCTCCAAAACCCCTTTCCACCTCACATTGAGGCACCCAAATTTGAAAAATACAAAGGGAAAGGAGACCCACACGAATACATACAATCATTCTTTATCTTGTGTCAAGAGGTTGTTTATAGTAGTGAGTACTTATTATGATTGTTTCCATAAAGTTTAACATGACAAGCTCTTGATTGGCTACTTAAACTACCCAAGGGATCAGTTGCAGATTGGAATGACTTATCATATAATTTCATTAACCATTTCTCATACAACATAAAACATGAATTTACCATTGTTGACTTATGCAAAGCTAAACAACGTGATGGTGAAAGTTTTGTTGCATATCTACAAAGGTGGAGAGCATTGGCAGGTTACTTTCAACACAATTTACTAGGCAAACAATTGGCTAATATTTTTTCACAAAATTTGCATCCCAAAGTTACACATAATCTATAGTTAGCTTGTGATAACTCATTTAAGTAAATTATTGACAAAGGAGTGTAGATTGAGAAGGCTCTTATTTCTAGGGGCCTTGTTAGGATCTTTGCACAATGACAAGTGTCTAATTAGACTAAATCACTGGCTCCTCAAATAGTTATGCAAGATAAGTCTAAGGGATTTCACAAAAATAAGAACATGGTAGAAAATAGGGTGATAGAAATAAGACATGTATAAATGGTACAAATTATGCCTCCTCCAAATGTACAATTAATTCCCTCAAATTTGCTACCTACTTTACAAAGACAACCTCCATGAAGGAAGTTTCATAATAATTTTAGAGTCTTTAGCAAGTTAGGATAATCTATTAAAGTAGTATTACAAAATCTCATTATAGCTAACTTAATTATATGTCTAGTATCAAGGCCATTTCCTCAAGATTAGCCAAAACTAGACTGGTACAAAGAGAATGAATGGTGTAACTTTCATCATGTTGCTAGTCATAGTGCATATCATTGCATTCAATTACAACATATTATTGAGGACTTTATTTAAAATGGTGAGCTATAAAATAAGTTGGCTCCTAATTAGGACACAAATCAAGATATGGGAATCTATAAAGACCCCTTTCCTTAACATGATCCACCACCACCAAGAAAAAATCAAAATGGTCACAATTAGGAAAGAGGTAGAATCAAAACCAATAATAGGGGTAGAATCATAATGAGCATAATCAAGATCATGATCCCCACACTAATAATGTGGCTTATAATAATGTGCCTTATGACTACAATAACATTGTGGGATGCATATTTGTAACCCACATTACCACCATTACTATGATGCCACATGGCCAATCTCATGTTCCTCGCAACATGAGACCCATCATTATAGGGTCAGCACCCTCTCCCCCTCATAATATCATGTTGAGTTCACATCATCATGAAGCTCCTCACTGACCCAAAATCATAACAATGTCATTAATCACCCATGAATCACCATCCAAGGCCCTTTGCCTTGCTCTTCTAATTATAATGACTCCTTACCACCTTAGGTTGTGTAGTTACAACTAGATGCCTGTGAGTTACCATCCAAGGCCTTTCACTCACTTCATTCCATAAACCCCATGAGAACATTATGCCAATGGTTTCAAAGCTAAATACTGTCCCAATAAAGATTAAACTAGTTCAATCCATAATTCAAAGGCCTTAAAGTTTAATGGACCAATTAGATAAAACCCCTATGAAAATTTCCATATTAGAACTCTTGAAAACATCTAATGTCTATAGAACCATCCTCAACAAAATTTATAAGAGTCTATTGTTGCTAATGATATAAACCTTGATCAGTTCCAGAACCTAATTGGACATTTGTCTTCATTTCAGCAAATCACATTTGATCAAAAGCACATGTCCACCCTTGGCCCAAACCATAATAACACACTATACATTGAGATAATCATTATAGGTCACAAGATCAAGTGGGTTATTATAGATAATGGTTTAGGGCAGAACATCATATCTCTTAAATTGGTGTGATGATTGGGTTACATGGACAAAGACATTCAGCCAAAGACTATTACAATCAAGTCTTATGACAATGTTGAGAGGAAGTCATCCGATACAATTTGGTTGCAAATCATGGTTGGGGCTATTTCTCATCACATGTTATTCCATATTGTGGATATTGAGTTTCCTTATAACATACTTCTTGGTCATCCTTGGATCCATGAAGTACAGGCAGTTCCATCTACTCTTCACCAATGCCTTAAGTTTCCCCATGATGGGATTGAGGTTATCATTCATGTTGATTAACAACCATACCGGTATTACAAAAATATTGAAGTAGAGTCTCAAAATTATAACTATTTCCTAGGTTTTGAATTAATTGCAAAGAAGAACAAAGCCATCATTTCTCATCCATCTCCATCTAATTATATAGACCCTGGTGATCTAGCCTCCACCTCAACTGATCCATTTCCTATAGCTCTGGCCAAGTAGGTAATTATTGAAGATGCAAACATTTCCACATATCATCTAAAGGATGTCCTCTATATTTTAAAATTATCAAAATCCCCTAAAATTTTTGGTAAGCCTAAAACTTCCCAAACTTCTAACATAGATGATTAGATTTGGCAACCAAAGAAGAAGCAACCAAAACCTCCTATGGTTTTTATGCCTACAATTGCACCAAATAAATATTGAGAGGATTTTACCAAGGGAGATTGGTTATATTTTGAGGGCCTTTCATATTTTTTTCAAAATCCAAAGTATCCTATCCCTAATAGGATAATGGATCATCTTGACTATACAAGGAAGTGCCTTGGCCCCCAGGTGCAAGGAATTTTAGAGCCCTTATCAACTGGAGTTGTTAATGGGAATCATGGTCTTGGATTTAAACCACCAGAGGATGACCTCATAGCATTTGGTAGTGATTATTTTGAAGTGATTAGTAGGGAGACTCCTAACAGTGATGCAACATCCCATTATAGCCTTTTTGATGAGCTTGTTGATTCAGATTTATTTGATTCAAATGCCATATTGACCATAACACCTATTGGAGCTTCCTATCCTAAAGCAAAAAGTTGTCCCATTGGATCTTCCTATCTTGAAGCAAAAACCCATCCTAGTGGTCCTTTTATTGCTAAAGTAGGACATTATATCCTGACCATTGGCACTTCCCATCTTGAAACAAACCCTCATTATAACTTATGCCTTTGCCATCCTAAACTCATAGATTGGGATTAGGAAAATTTGATCATATGCCTCAATGAGTTTCAAAATGAAGAATAAATTATAGAATACATGGGCCTATGAGATGCATTCCCCATTGGTGATCAAAAGTAGGGTTTTGATTTTTCATTGAATCCTTCTACCTACTTTGGAGAGAAGGCAAACTTTCTTGGTCACAATAAAGAATAAACATCAAGATCTTTAGGTGAAAACCTCTTTGAGGCACTTGTTGATCAAGGAAAAATTAAATAAAAAGATAAGCCTTTGATTGAAAACTTATTTTAGGTGCTCCCAGGTGGCAGAGTTTGCTCATCCCCTCAGGACGTAGAAAGTCCATCTAGACCAAGTTCCATAGCTAGTACTAGCATCTCTTTAGAAAAACATCAAATATTTGAGTGTCTTACTCTTGAGCTTTTAGAGGTCTTTGCCAATTGGCGTTTACTTGAGAAGGAAAATTTTGATTCTTCATATTATCTAGATCTTTGGGAGGATAAAAAAGAAGATATAGTAGAAGAAGATGATCATGGCCATACATTGCCTACAATTCTAGAAGATGGATCCACACTCCTTATAGAGAGCACAACATAAGTGAATTTGGGAACCCATGAGGATCCCAAAAATGTTTATCTTGGAGCTTCCATTACTGAAGCAAAATGGGAACATATTATATCCATTCTTAAGGATTATATAGACATCTTTACATGGGCATATTCTGACATGCCAGGCCTGGATCTAGATTTAGTTGTACATCATCTAGTTATTCACCTTGATGCTAAACCAGTCAAGCAAAAGTTAAGAAAGATGCATCCACACATCACCCTTTTGGTTAAGGCTGAGTTGTAGAAGTTGTTAGGAACCAATTTTATCATACCACTAGACTAATCTAAATGGATTTCTAACATAGTACCAGTAAGTAAAAAGACCCTAGGCATATGTGTTTGTATTGATTTTCATGATATCAATAAGGCATGTCCTAAAGATGATTTTCCTCTGCCCAACATTGACATGATTGTTGACTCAATTGATGGGTATGAGATTATTCCTTAATTGATGGATTTTTTGGTTACAATCATATCAAGATAGCTCCTAAAGATCAGTATAAGATTGTGTTCACCACTTTGTGGGGAACATTCTATTACCAAGTCATGCCATTTAGTTTGAAGAATGTTGGAGCCATATATCAATGTGCAATGACTATCATCTTCCATGACATGATGCATGAATTATTGAGGACTATGTTGATGATATACTATAAAAATCAAGAATAAGAGCTAGACACCTAATATTCTATGAAGAATATTTGAGAGGCTTCATGCATATAAAGTCCACTTGAATCCTAAAAAATGTGTCTTTAGAGTCACATCAAGAAAATTTCTAGGGTTCATTATATCATAATGAGGGATTGAAGTCAACTCTATGAAGGTCACCACTATTATGGAAATACCTCTACCCAATAATCTTAAACAATTATAGGGTCTATAAGACAAGATCTAGTCTATATGTATGTTCATTTCTCAACTGGCAAATAAGTGCCACCCATTTACCCATCTCTTAAAGAAAGGGGTGAAATTTCAGTGGGATGAAGATTATCAGATATAATTTGCAAAGCTTAAAACATACTTGGTCAATCTATTATTCTTACAACCTCCAACACAAGTAAATCCACTGCTTCTTTACATATCGACCACAGAATATGCACTGGGGGCACTTTTGGCTTAGCATGATGATCATGGTAAGGAACACACAGTTTATTATTTAAGTCACACATTGCTATCCTATGAACATAATTTTATGCCTATTGATAAGGCATGTTTAGCTATGGTGTTTGCCACTTAGAAATTGTGATATTATATGCCAAATAACAAAACATTTGTTATCACCAAGGTAGATCCTCTCAAGTTACTCTTATCTAAAGTAGCTCTCCAAAGATGCATGGCTAAATGGATTATGCTCCTTAGTGAGTTTGATATTGAATACCAAAATTAGAAGTAAATCAAAGGGTAGATTCTTGCAAACCAACTTGTAGAAGCTCCTATTATATCCACTCAACCTCTCAACTTTAACCTTCCAGATGATTCTATCATGATGATAAAACAATCATCATAAGAACCTAAATAGTGGACACTCTATTTTGATAGATCCTTTAATCTCAAGGATCTAAATTTGGCATATTATTGATAACACCATAAGGGGATTTGATCCCCAAAGCCTTCCATATATAATTTTAGTGTACAAATAATATGGCTGAATATGAGGCATTGGTTGTAGGGCTCCATCTTTCCATACCGTGGGATATTTAAAGCTTAAAGGTTTATAGAGATTCATAGCTAATCATAAATCAAACAACTGATCAGTATCAAACAAGATACGATAAGCTTATCCTTATAAGAAAATTGTTGATAACCTTAAAAGACATTTTAAATCTCTACAATTTGAGTAAGTTCCACAAGTTTACAATAGGTCTACCGATGCCATGGCAACAATTGCTTCCATGATTCAAATGCATGACAGTGCTAAAGAGTATCAGTTTTTTATTGAAAATCTTCTTCAGATAGCACATATTTTATCATATTCAGAGAAGATATGAACCATTACTGATCCTAATCTCTTACCTAAGTGACCATGGTACCAAGATTTTTATAACTATTTCCATAACCATGTCTTTCCTACCAACCTTTCCAATAACCAACAAAATCTTTTCCTTCATCATCTAGCACATTATATCTTCCTGGGAAACATGCTTTATCAAAAAGGCTATGATATAATGCTTCTTTGTTGTTTATCTTGGGGAGAATCCAAGCTAACACTTAATGAGGTTCATGAAGGAATGTGTGGGGCCCATAATAATGGTGTAGTCCTAGAAAAAAAACTTCTTAGAATAGGCTATTATTGGCCTAAAATGGAAACATATTCTTATAATTATTTAAATAAGTGTGGTCCTTATCAGCAATATGACAATTTGATACATGCACCTTCCTTACCATTACAGCCAATTACAACACCATGGCCATTTTCAACATGGGGTCTTTATCTCATTAGGAAAATTAACCCAACATCTTCAGATGGCCATAAGCACATTTTGACTATGATCAAGTACTTTACCAAGTGGATTGAGGCCATTCCTCTCACTTATATTACTGGGAAACAATATCCAAATTTATTCATTACCATATCATCTGTCGATAAGGCATCCCAACCTGTATTATATCTGATAATGGTGGATCCTTTATAAACCAAGATGTGAAGGCTCCTTATGCAAAATTCAAGATCAAAGACAAGAAATCTATTCCATATAACCTGCAAGGCAATGGACAAGCTGAGGCATCAAATAAAACCATTCTAGCCATTTTAAAAAGATTATCAATGATGCTAGCCATAATTGGAATTTGTAACTCTTTCCTACCCTCTAGGCTTTGTTGACCATTTTTGGTCTAATAGGCCAAAAATTGGTCCCCTTCTTCCTCTGCTATTTTAGGCCAATTCATTTTTGATTTTGCACAAGTCCAAGAATTTTCTACGAACTCTGCAGGTCTATTTCTATGAACTCTATAGGGCTTGATTTTCTATGGACTCTGTAGGGTTTGGGTTTCTAAGAAATCTATAGGTTTATTTCTACGGACTCTACAGGGCTTGATTTTCTATGGACTTTGCAGGGTTTTGGTTTCTACAGACTCAGTAGTGAGATTTTCTATGGACTCTGTAGGTGTAATCTTTTGGCACATGAAGAACCAGTTTAGAGAGTGCAAGGTTTTACAAAGCTTCTTCAAACTCTTGTCTGAAGAAATTCATAAGGAAAGAGAGCTAAAATGGTTCAAAGACACTTTTCCTTAAGGTTGAAAGAGTGGTTTAATGACATAATCTTTCCAAGAGTTAGCACCTTTGAACTATTGAACCGGTTTAATGCCTTGGTTCAATCAGCAGGTTCAATGCCTTGGTTCAATCAGTGGGTTCATCACTTGGTTCAATCACTTGGTTCAATGCCTTGGTTCATCACGAAAGGTTCAAAGGCTCGGTTTAATGAATGAGTGGCGCACAGTGTTGAACCATTGAGATGTTGAACCATTTTTGGTTCAATTGGTCAGTTTAATGGCTTGGTTCAAGGGAGCATCCTAAAGCCAAAGGACAAGTGCCCTTGCAGAGGGTAGTTCAAATTTCAAGAGCCCTTGTAGAGGGTAGGAAGCACTTTGAAGGGAAAGAGCCACAAAAGTAAAGTTTTTTTTTAGACTTAGCGTTAAAACAAATTCTTTCAAACTTTTTGTCTGAAGGAATTCCTTCGAACAAAAAGTTTGAAGGAATTTTGGGGAAGGCTGCCAGCATGAAGAAATGACCTGAGGAAGTTTAAAGTGGAAATTCTCATGGACTTTTTGCCTGTAGGAAAAAAGCCTGCAGAAAAAGCCCATAGGAAAGGCTGAAGAGACAAAAGGCCGTCGAAGGGCAGGTACCCTTGCAAGGGGCTCCCAATGGCCAAATGAAGGGCATCTCTCTAGAGCTAAAGGAACACTTCCCCTTCAAGAGGGTCTAAAACAAAGGAAAAGGCCAAAGCAAGAAAGACGAAGGAAAAGTCCAAGCAATGATGGGCCCATAAATGTCAAATTTAAGGTAGTGAAATAGCCATTGGTTTTTAAAATGCTTGCATGCCAACCATGGAAAGAGCCCAAGGAATGTAGCAACCCACCAGAAGATTGCCCCTGAGGGCTGAAGGAGCAGAAGGAGACAAAGCAAGAAGAAGACAAAGAGCCTAGAGAACAAAGAGAGAAAAGTGCCAAGTGTAGGAACAGGTAGATAGTCCAAGTGGTGAAGGGAGGCATCGATTCAAGAAGTTACTCTAGCAGGTGATACAGTGTCTAAAAATTGATTATTAAGAGGTAAAAATAGCTAATGATGTGACCCATTTTTCTTCATTTTGCATTTATGAGCAGACAAACCACATAATCACCTTGAAGGAGTGGTCTTGCAAGCAAACAAATGGTGTAGCTCATAATTTCTCATTGATGTTTAAACAGCTTGCTCATCCCAATGATAGGGGGCACACATGGGTCATTTGTAAAAGGGGTGCCAAAAGGCCTCCTTCCTTCCTCTATATATTGTAGATTTGTCATTTGAAAAGGATCTTTTCACATTTGTAAGGTGAAGCCCTAGAAAATTTTCACCTGAAATCAGTAAATGCATTTTTACCTCTATTCTGGTTATATATTTGTGTGTGTAAGAGTGTTATTTCTATGTTTAGTCATTGCTTCTTAATGCTTCCATAGGTTTAACACCAACACACCTGGTGTCTATAAGGTGCCATTTCTGCAGGTGACAAGAAGAGTTATACCTAAAAGCGCAGAGACAGAGAGAATCTATTATACAGTGTGTCCCTTCCATAGCACCTATGGTGAGTCTCTATTTTCTATGTGTTTCATTAAAGCCTCCCTGTTAAGCTTCTTGCAGCCTAGTCCTTCTACCAATTTGAAGTGTACGTATGTGTTTGTCTGGCTTCAAGTGTGAGTGTGAGTAGGTCGAATCATTTGGTGCATCACCTCTTTTAGACTAGTTTATTTTCCTGTAATCCTTCTCCCTTTTCATCCCCCCATTATATCTATATACCTGTATTAACACTTATTGGAACAACTCAGATGCATCAAAGGGAGCTAGCCTTTACCTAAAGACTCTCCCTTCCAGCTTTGCTAGTCCCACAAGTGAGAGGGGAGTTTCCATTATTGCATGTGGAAGGCAGGAGCTCGGCCTCCTACCTTGGGTGCAATCCATTACATCAACAGTTTTTGGCACGCCTAGTGGGACTTAGTTTTTACACTCAATAAAGTTTTAGGATTGATGTTGGTCTTATTACAACAAATCAACTATTTTCAGCATCTAGCAACTCCACTGGTAAGAACTTCATTTTCTAATCAAAGACCAGTCTGACTTCCTATGCCTAAAGTCACCACATAGTTTGCTTCTAAGGGTGTTCCTTTCAACTTCATTGAGTTTCAATTGAACTTAGAAAAAAGACTAAGTTTTGAGAGGACCCACCCTTATTCAACAAACCACCTTCCCAAACCTACTGTAAGGAACACATATGTAGTAGGGCCACAATTACATCCCGACATAGCTATGGCACTTCCATTTATGACTTTTCATGGTCAGAGTCCATTAAATCTCCAACATTATGACCCAATTCCAGGAGCATCCCTCAAAAGTGTGCCTTCCTTTGATGGAGAGGGACCCATTATAGTCATCAAACACATCAGAAATATTTCTAACCTCTGTAATATCCACAATGTCACTGAGGAAAATATTGTAATCAGATTGCTAGCATTGTCTCTCAAAGGCAAAGCTCTTGATTGGTATGGGACTTTAACTATAAATTCAATTAGTTCTTGGAATGAATTGGGCACTCACTTGACAGACCATTTTGGAGAAAAGAGCGACCACCTCTCACTTGTTGAGCAGATGACTACCATGAAAAGGGCCCCACATGAATACATGCAAGATTTCAATGCTCAATTTTAGAAGACATGGGATAGAATTCCCATTCTGGTAAAACCTACTCCTAGCTATGCTTTCATGTATTCCTTAAGAGCATTGAATAGTGATATCTCTATTATGATACAATCCATGGGAGGACATGTGCCACCTGTCACCTATGGCATAGCTATAGCAGCTGAAAATTGCTTAGTGCAGGCTGGGAAGATAGCTCCTAGACCCCATATGCCACTTTCCCCTAAAATTCTACCTCTAATTCAAACCATTGCTCCCACATTAGCTCTTCTACCTAGCATAGAAAAACTAGTTACTACTCCATCTAATGAACTTCATGAAGTTAAGAGTCTATTGCAAAGTATGTCAAATGAACTTATGGCTCTTAAAAGGTAGCAAGCTCAAAACAACTGACCAAACCAAGGATACCAGTAGTATGGTCAAGCTCCTAGACCCCCTTTCCAAAATTACAATCAAGGATAGGGTCAGCTTACTTAGACTAGACCCTTTCAAGGTTACAACCTAGGCACCCCTTCATCATCTAAGGCTATGGTGCCCATTTAAAATAGTCTGGTGCAAGAACATCCAAGTTGTTTAACCATGAGATATGGTCAGGAGTAGGCTATTTATACAAATGAAATGATGGGTTATTACCCAAATGTATAAGAAAATCAGGAAACCACCCATTCCCAAGTCTTTGAGGCCCTAATGCAACCCAACACGAGTGGTAATCAGGCCCAACCTATTTTTGCCCTCATGAATCATCTGGAAGGGGAATTTTATTCAGTCAATTATGTGGGTGCTACAAGCAATCAGGCTGACTATGTTGTAGCCAACACAAGATTCAAAAGAAGGGAAATGAAAGAAACTTAGGGTACTACCCAAGTGTTAGCAACACCTTCTTTATCACATGCAAATCAAAAGGTCCCAAGTTTCAAACCATCGATTGTACCTTCAGCTCCTCAACTTGTACCTCAGGCTATACATAATTATAAAGAAAATTTGAAGGCAACCCTTGAGTCAACATGGTTGACCAGATGAAGAAGCTACACATGAACATCTCCTTATGAGATTTTTTATCAATACTAGGGTAAAAAGACATGCTACAAAAGGAATTGCATGAGCTAGATGAGCAGGTTGTCCCAGCAAGAGCTAATAATGTTTTGATGATGAATGGACAGCCGTCCACCTCAGGTTAGACCCATAAGAAAGAGAAGGTTCATCCTTTTGATGTGTCCTTGGTCATAGGAGATTTCTTGGTGTATAATTGCATCATTGATAGTGGAGCAAGCACCTCGGTGATGCCCAAATGCATAGCCGACAAGTTGGGCTTGAAATATGAAGAAATGACCAAGGGAGTCCTATAGCTAGATGGAACCGTAGCAAAGATAATTGGGGTGGTAAGAGGTTTGATCTTGATGCTGCATGCTTGCTTGACTTTCTTAGTTCCTCATGATATGGTAGTGGTAGATGTCTCTCCCTACTTTGCTATTTGCTTATCCAGGGATTTTACATCTAAGATATGCAGCTACTTAGTAGTGAATTGGTCTTATCTAGTTTTTAGAACCAAGTACGGGACAAAAGTCAAGATTGAATTTGAACCACTCCATAGAGATCATCTGGAACCTTACTCACTTAAGGCAACAAATGTCAGATACGCCATCATTGACCAAGAAGAGTTCTAAGTAGACCAATCTCCATCCTCTGCCCTTGAAGGAGTTGCAGACTTGCTCTTAGATGAATGGGGAAGTGACAACTTCAAGCATGATCCTTACAAATTCATAGAGGAGGTGGGCCTTGGAATTTATTACATGCATGAAGAGGGTACTTTTGTACCAAATTTGATGAAAGCTAGCTAAGAGAGCTCAGGTCTATGGTAGCTATTCTTTGATAGTTTGAAAAGTAAGCTAGGAGCTGGTGGTGGAGTGCTATTAGTCTCTCCTTCAAAAGAGAGGTATTTTTTATCCTTCTGGTTCCAATTTTCCTGCACATGTAATATTACAAAATATGAATCTCTCATCCATGATTTGGAGTGGGTGAGGAAAAAAGGAATCAAGGAGCTATAAGTGTTTGGTGATAGTGAGCTGATTGTCAACCAGGTAAGAGGCCAAAATTTGATGAAGAATTCTCTACTAAAGTCCTAAAAACATAGGGTATGGGACTTAGTGGAAAATTTATTCACTTTTAATATTACCTCCATTCCTAGAGAATAGAACAAGCAAGTAGATAGGCTGGTAACAGTTGGTGCCCAATTCAATATTGGTCAATAAATAGGCCGAGACCATAGCTCACATCACTTGAAAGTAGTGATATGGCCCTCTATACCTAAAAACATCACCAATTGGTAGGTTTTCAACAATGATTATTAAATAGAACTCTTCCTACAAGAAGAAGTGAAATTCACTACAAAAAACTAGGTGAAGCTACAACAACAATATGGCAGCCAAATTGTTCAGTTGAAGAACAATAAGCTCCCTAAAGGTTTGGTCACTCTATAGAGTATCTTCAATGGAGATGACCAATTGAGAAGTGATAAGGCATGCATTGCAACAAAGGAGGAGAACCATGAGAAGGTGGAAATATTCAAGGATAAGCTGCTTGCATTTGGGAAAGTGTGCACGAACCATGAAAGGTAGGCCTTCATCTTGTTGTGTTGAGAATTTATTGATATCTTCACTTAGGAGTATAGTGATTTGAAGGGTTTTGACCCAAGTTTGGCCCATCATACCATTGAGCTATAATAAGGTACCAAACCAATCAAGTAGAAGCAAAGGCCTATCAACCCAATGATTGAGCCTCTCATGCACAAAGAACTCACCAAATTGATTGAGTCTAGGATAATATTTCCAATCAAACACTCTTCTTGGCTGGCCAATCTTGTTCTTTTCTAGAAAAAGAATGGGGAGGTTAGACTGTGCATCAATTTTAGAGACCTCAATAGAGTCTCTTTGAAAGACCATTATCCTCTCCCAAGCATGGAGCAGATCCTTCAAATGGTGACAGGTAGTGAGCGTTTCTCCCTTCTAAATGGTTATTCAAGATACAACTAGATTTTGGTGCAAGACTATGACCAACACAAGATAGCCTTCACAACCAAATGGGGAATGTTTGCTTATAGGAAAATGCCTTTTAGACTGTCTAATGCTAGTGCCACCTTCCAACGGGCTATGGACATGGCCTTTCAAGGCCTGATGAATAAGACTGTACTGGTATATCTTGATGATGTGATAGTTTTTTCCAAGGAAGTGAGCCAACACATGAAATGCGTAAGGCAAATCTTTAAGAGGTGTAGGGAGTTTGGTATCTCTCTCAATCCTAAGAAATATGTGTTCATTGTCCATGAGGGGAAGCTCCTTGGTCACATTGTTTCTTCAAGGGTTTGGCTATTGATCCAGAGAGAGTTTGCTCCATCTTGGAGCTGTCCTTACCCAAGCACAAGAAAGGCCTACAAAGCTTCTTTGGCAAGATAAATTTCATACGGAGATTTATCCTAAATTTTGTGGAGATGGTTAAGCCATTAACCTCTATGCTAAGGAAGGGGAGGAGTTCACATGGAGAGCACTGAGAAAAGATAGTTTTGAAGAAATCAAGTCAGCTATAGCCTGGGCTCTTACTTTGATCATCCCTGACTTCACCAAAGATTTCAACCTTTACACCTTTGGCAATAAAGAGGTAATCTCTGCCATGCTTACCCAAGCAAGTGATGATAACCTTGAGCAACCAATTGCATTTTTTAGCCAAGGCCTAGAAGGTTTTGAAGTCAGATACACATATGTGGAAAAGCAAGTCTTGGTGGTCATACAGAGTCTGAAGAAATTTAGACACATGCTGTCTAATAGCAGAATCTACCTCATGGTTCCATATCCTGGCATCAAATATTTCTTGATCAACTAAGACCTAAATGAGAAGAGAGCAGGGTGGATCACTAAGGTGATGGAATATTATGTAGATATCAAGATCACCAAACTGGTAAGAGGGAGAGGCCTATGTGAACACCTCATTGTAGACTTTAAATATCAAAAGGAGGATAGTCTACTAATCCTTAATGTAGCTACAATAGAAGAACTAGCTATCATGAAGGATTAGACATCATATGTGAGGCATTTATTTCTCATTGGTGAGTGCCCACACTCACTTGATAGGACTAAGAGAAGGTATTTCAGACTCCAGCATCTCCCTTATGCCATGATTGATGGAGTGATTTTCAGAATGGATCTCTCAAGAGTATTTTTAAGATGTTTGGACTCAATTTAGGCCAATAGGGTGCTATCTAAGTTCCATGATGGACCAGTCGATGGTCATTTTACTCCTAGGGCTACTGTAGCAAGAATAATGAGAGCTAGCTATTTTTGGCCTACTCTTTTTAGGGACACCCATACCTGGGTACGAAAGTGCCAAAAGTGCATGGTTTTTGATGGGAAACAACGGTTGGCTACCATGCCTTTACAACCTATTCAGGTGGAGTAACCATTCATGCAATGGGGTCTATACTTCATAGGGATGATTGATCCTCCCTCCAGTGCTAGACACAAGTGGGTCCTGACCGCCATATATTATTTCACAAGATGGGTAGAGGTTGTTGCTCTAAAGGAGGCTAATGAAAGTGCGGTCCTAGATTTTTATGAGGACCTAGTGGTAAGGTTCAGAGTTCCAACAACCATAATCTTAGATAATGCATTAGCTTTTCTAGGAACCAAAATAAGTGAATGGGCACTAAGATATGGTATATATCTCAGTACTTCATCCAATTACTACATACAGGGGAATGGACTGGCTAAGTCTATAAATAAGAACCTAATTAGGATCATCAAGTGAACTATGGAGGAAAATTAGAGGACTTGGCATGCCAAGTTGAAAATAGCCTTGTGGGTGGATAGGATCACCCCAAAGAGGGCAATTAACAACTCACCATACACGCTCGTCTACTGAAGGGAAGCTAGGCTCCCCATTTCACTTGAGTTGCTAGCCTTGGATCTCACTCGCCAACTACAATTAAAAGAAGGAAATAACATGGAGGTTAGGCTATGCAAGCTGATGAAACTCCAAGATATAAGGGAACATGATATGGCTTCTATGACTAGCCACCAACAACAAGTGAAGAGACACTTCAACAAGAAATCTTCATCAAAAGGTTTCTCTGAAGGAGACATTGTCTTGAAATGGGATGAAGATCAAGCTAAGCCTAAAAAGCATGCAAAGTTTGACACCCTATGGAGTGGCTCATACGTAATCACTCAGTGTAAGCAGCATAATGTATTCCAACTCTCTAGGTTGAATGGTGAAGAACTGTATATCCCAGTTAATGGGATACATCTTAAGCATTACCACTGAGCCCCTTCTCTATCATGTATATATTTCCCTTGCTTTTATCCTATTTTTCCTAAGTGCCTTCTGCACATGTTAGTAGTTTTCTTAGCTTTGTGTGTGTTTTCATTTCCTTTTTAGGTAAATCTTCGTATTTGGTTCTAAATTTATCAGATCTTTTGTTGATCTTTAAGTTATAATCTAACCCTGTGCCCAATGGATTTTGAGGCAATTGGGTTCTAAGCATAGCAGGAATGCTTCCCCTGGGAGTCACTAATTTGTTGACCATTTTTGGTCTAACAGGCCAAAAATTGGTCCCCTTTTTCCTCTGCTATTTTAGGCCAATTCATTTTTGATTTTGCACAAGTCCACAAATTTTCTATAGACTCTATAGGTCTATTTCTACAGACTCTGCAAGGCTTGATTTTCTACAGACTCTATAGGGTTTGGGTTTATACGGACTCTGCAGGTCTATTTCTATAGACTCTACATGTCTATTTATATGGACTTTATAGGGCTTGATTTTCTACAAACTCTGTAGGGTTTGGGTTTCTACAGACTCAGTAGTGAGATTTTCTATGGACTCTGCAGGTGTAATCTTTTGGCACATGAAGAACCAGTTCAGAGAGTACAAGGTTTTATAAAGCTTCTTCGGACTCCTATCTGAAGAAATTCATAAGGAGCTAAAATGGTTCAAAGACACTTTTCCTTAAGGTTGAAAGAGTGGCTCAATGACATAATCTTTCCAAGAGTTAACACCTTTGAACCATTGAACCGGTTCAAAACCTTGGTTTAATTAGTGGGTTCAACACCTTGGTTTAATTGGTGGGTTCATCACTTGGTTCAATCACTTGGTTCATTACTTGGTTCAATCAGTGAGTTCATTGCTTTGGTTCAAAACTCAAGTTCAATGTTATGGTTCATCGATTGGTTCATCAGCAAGTTCAACACTTTGGTTCAATCACTTGGTTCATTGCTTGGTTCAATCACTTGGTTTAATGCCTTGGTTCATTATGGAAGGTTCAAAGGCTCAGTTCAATGAATGAGTGGCACATAGTGTTGAACTATTGAACCATTTTTGGTTTAATCAGTTGGTTCAATGGCTTGTTTCAAGGGAGCATCCTAAAGCCAAAGGACACGTTCCCTTATAGAGGGTAGTTCTAGGTTCAAGAGCCCTTGCGAAGGGCAGGAAGAACTTTGAAGGGAAAAAGCCACAAAGGTAAAGTTTTTTTCAGACTTAGCATTGAAATGAATTCTTTTAGACTTTTTATTTGAAGGAATTCCTTTGAACAAAATGTCTAAAAGAATTCAGGGTAAGGCCACTAACACGAAGAAAGGACCTAGGGAAGTTTAAAGTGGCCAATTCTCACAAAATTTTTGTCTATGGGAAAAAAACCCACAAAAAAAGCCCACAGGAAAGGCCAAATAGATGAAAGGTCATTGAAGGGCAGGTACCCTTGGGAGGGGCTCTCGGTGGCCAAATAAAGGGTATCTCTCCAAAGCCAAGGGAACACTTCCCCTTCAGGAGGGTCCAAAACAAAGGAAAAGGCCAAAGCAATAAAGTCAAAGGAAAATTTCAAGTGATGACGGGCCTGTGGACATCAAATTTAAGGTGGTGAAATAGTCATTGGTTTTTAAAATGCTTGCGCACCAACCATGGAAAGAGCCCAAGGAATGCAACGAACCATTAGATCACCCCCGAGGGCTAAAAGAGTAGAAGGAGACAAAGAAAGAAGAAGACAAAGAGCCCAGAGAACAAAGAGAGAAAAGTACCAAGTGTAGGAATAGGTAGATAGTCCAAGTGGTGAAGGGAGGTGCCGATTCAAGAAGTTACTCTAGTAGGTGATACAATGTCTATGAATTTATTATTAGGAGGTGCAAATGGCTAACAGTGTGACCCATTTTTCTTCATTTTGCATTTATGAGTAGACAAACCATGTAATCGCCTTGAAGGAGCAGTCTTGTAAGCAGACAAATGGTGCAGCTCATAATTTCTCATTGATGTTTAAGCGGCTTGCTCATCCCAATGATAGGGGGTGCACATGGGTCATTTTTAAAAGGGGTGCCAAAAGGCCTCCTTCCTTCCTCTATATATTGTAGACTTTTCATTTGAAAAGGATCTTTTCACATTTGTAAGGCGAATCCCTGGCAAATTTTCACCTGAAATCAATAAACACATTTTTACCTCTATTTTGGTTAGATATCTCTATGTGTGTCTGAGTGTTAGTTCTATGTTTAGTCATTGCTTCTTAATGCTTCCACAGGTTTGACACCAACACACCTAGTGTCTATAAGGTGCCATTTTTGTAAGTGATAAGAAGAGTTGTACCTAGAAGCACAGAGATAGAGAGAATCTATTATATAGTGTTTCCCTTCCACAACACCTATGGTGAGTTTCTATTTTTTTTGTGTTTCATTAAAGCCTCTCTGTTAAGCTTCCTGCAGCCTGGTCCTTCTACCAGTTTGAAGTGTACGTATGTGTTTATCTAGCTTCAAGTGTGAGTGTGATTAGGTTGAATCATTTGGTGCATCACCTCTTTTAGAGTAGTTTGTTTTCTTGTAATCCTTCTCCCTTTTCATCCCCCCCCCCATTATATCTATTTACCTGTATTAGCACTTATTGGAACAACTCAGATGCATCAAAGGGAGCTAGCCCTTACCTAGAGACTCTCCCCTCTAGCTTTGCCAGTCCCACAAGTGAGAGGGGAGTTTCCATTGTTGTGTGTGGAAGGTAAGAGCTCAACCTCCTACCCTGAGTGCAATCCACTGCATCAATAGACTTATAGAACCAATAATCACACCCCAACTAGAGCTACTCCATACTCCCTTGTTTTTGGCAATAAAGCTATCATCTTGATCAAAATTGAGATCCTATCATTAAGAATATCACTAGAGCACATTGAAGATAATGAATATTATAGAGCCTCATGGCTATAAGAACTAGAAATTATTGATGGTAAGCATTTGGCTACCCTAGAAAACTTGTAGGATTACTAGAGAATATTATGGAGAAGATACAACAAATGCATTCTCCCTTGAGAATTTGAGATTGGTGACTTAGTTTTGAAAGAGAACTAGAAGAACATGAATTCTAAACCCAAAAATAAAGGCAAGTTTCAGCCTAATTGGTTAAGACCATACATTGTGATATCAAACTATGGATCAAGAGCATATCGATTGGCTAAACCTAATGGTGAAGAACTTTTAGAGCCCATGAACATCATACACCTTAAGAGATTCTATGCATGAACATCTTTGAACCATAGTTTATAAAACCCTTGACTTGGGGGCAACTTGTGTTTTCATAATTTTATCCCACCCTTTTATCTTACCTTGACTGCATTTTATACTACCATGGCCCACTTTTCATGAATCCTAATGATAAAGGCTTTGAACTCTTGGCACTCTGAACACATTCTTCATCCCATCCTATATTGCTCTTTTCAAGGATGCATATTATTTATTATGTCTAAGGCATGTTATAATCTTGAACATTTTTTGTCCCTTGACCAATTATGATCTTGATTATGTCTCATAAGCATTATGAACATCTTTATTAGTGGTTTTACAAAGTGGGTCATCTAAGACAATCTTGTGTAGATTCTGATAGGTGAATAGCTGCATCTTCTTAGTACAAGTATTTTTTTTCTTTATTATTTTATAAAGAACCTCACTCTCACCAATTTGTGAGCATGGACCATTGCAACTGGCTTAGCTATTTTATTGGAATCTCTACTCTTAAGACGTGCATCTCCTCGACTAAATGGTCCCACCTTGTGCATATTTTATCCCAAAAATACCAAAAACATTATAACATGATCCATAAAATAACAAAAACATTGTCTCACACTTCTGTACATTTGTACATTCCCATTCTACCATCCCACATTCTCACCATTTTGTGAGCAACTATTAAGTTTAAACACTCTCACCATTTTGCAAGCAATTGTTAAGTTTAAACATTCTAGCTATTTTGTAAGCAATTATTAAGATTGAATGCTCTGACCACTCTCGAGCAACTATTAAGATTTAAATCTCTCACTATTTTGTAGAAACAATTAAGATTGAATGCTCTTGTCACTCTTGAGAAACTATTAAGTTTGAACACTCTCACCATTTTGTGAGTAATTGTTAAGATTGAATGCTCTCACTATTTTGTGAGCAACTATCAAGATTGAATGCTCTCACTGCTCTCAAGAAACTGTTAAGATTGAATTCTCTTGCCACTCTCGATCAACTATTAAGATTAAACACTCTTGCCATTTTTAAAGTATAGGAACACTAGTTCATCTTATCTTGTCCCATACAAATACCATTTTACAAGATCATTCTTTCTCATCTCATCAACTTCTTATTTACTGGGCCCTTCTCATTTTTTTGTCATATCTTCCATTTATTTTATAACATTTATCATGCTGGTCTAATCATCATTTTTCTTCTATCCCATTTTTTGGGAGAACTAAATTTGGCCTAAAGTTCATGTAGGAACATGCATCCATGGAACTATGTAGGCAACGTCCACTTGTCTTTTACATTTGGAGTCAGCTCAGCCAACCCCTTCCTTTTCTTCTCTTCCCCTATTTATTTTATCATTATTATTTTTTATGATATGGTGGAAAGTAATGCCTCTACTGCACATGCATGGACATTTGTCTTTAAACTGCAGTAACTTGATTTTTTTTGTGTGTGTTTATTTGGGTTTCTTGGTTTTTTATTGTGTTTTCTTGGTGTTTTGTTGTGCTTTCACACCTCTCCTTTTATTTCTTCTCATGTTATATTTTTATTACTTCTTGTTTCATTCTTGGTCTTGTTTTACTCTTTGATTTTTCTTTTTTCTTTTGTGTTCAAGAATACCTTGATGGTCCACATGGATCTTGATTATTCATATCTTGGTTTCATGTTGTTAAGATGTTCTCACCTTTTGTTTTTAAATATTTTTATTCCTACTTAAGTCTTGATAGATCATATCTTCATTTCAAGTTAGGTTCATTTATATTTATCTTTTTCTTTGTTTTTTTGATTTTTTGTTTAAATGTAAATTATTGTAACTCTAGTTTTGGTCATTATTTTACCATTATCCTTAGTTATAGGTATTCACATTTAAACTGGGTCAACACAATTGGAATATTATGTCATTATAAGTTATTCATAATTATGATTCCTAATTTATTTTGCTATAGCAAGCACTTTGTGCTTAGGTCTCAAGGTCTTAACGTTAACATAAGCTCTGATGTACGATTCTCAAGAACACTTTGAAAAACCTAGGCTCATAATGTGGAATTAGGATTCTAGGTAGCATGCTCTTTAGTACTCAAGTTTATGCTTAGACATGCATCTCTTTGCATACATTATGAGTTTAATCAATTCTTGGTCATTTTTCATCATTCCTCATTCCATTCTCTCCCAAACTTGGGTGAACTACATTAGTTTGAAGTTCATGTTGGAACATGAGTCCATGGAACTATGTAGGTAGCACTCAATTTATATTGAGGTTAGCTTAGCTATCTCCATTCTTATTTTCATCTCTCTCATCAATTTGTGTATTCTCATATGATTAGTTTTATATGACTTTTTAAGCCATTACCCCATTGCATATATGTTTACGCTCGCTCGCTTTAACCTATCTTTTGGGTTATATCCTTGAGCTATTTTGCTTGCCAATTGCCCATGTTGGAGCCCAACATCTGAGCTACCATCTAAATCAAATTAATCTCTACAGGGGTAAGTCATTATTTATTATTTATCAATGATTAAGATTTTCCATACTGGGGCACACCTATTTTATCATGATCACATTTTCTCTACTAGGCCACTTCTTATTATCTTGTCTTTGGAGACCCCATTCTAGTGGTGCTTCATTTCTTGAAGTAGAAAATTCTCCATTTTCCTCTAATTCCAAGCTCTCCACATTAAATCCCATGATGACAATCATTTTAGTGTGTAACTTATCTCAATATTTATCAATACCGTAAGCGCACAACTTGTACTCTCAAATTAGGTATGTTTAAAGTGTGTCCCTTACATTTATGGATTGTATCTTTTTCATTACCCCCATCTCTAGGGCATATTATACCTCTAATTATATTTTTATCATTGATGGTAATTATATGTGCAAGCATTATCTCGTCTAGATGTGATCTATTCCCTGGGTTAATCTCTCACTTTCTCTCTTTTCGAGAGTCTATCCTTCTCTTTAATCCTAGTATGTCCTCTCGAGGGGGAATCATGGGTCTATTCTAATTTATTATTGATAACTCTTTTCTTTGAAAATATGTTGCTTCACCTGAATGTCTTGTTACACCTAATCAAATAGGGGCAAAATGTAGACATCCAATTCCTAACACCATTTGTGTTGAAATTATCAATCTTACACAAATTGCACTCAAATGCACATTTTAGGTCAAAATCTATAAAACATCCTAAATGGTTCAAAATTGTTATTTACAAGTGCCATTTTAAGTCAAATTATCCCTAAATAGGGCAATGTATTTTATGGGCCAACTAACTTTGATCATATCATTTGTCAAAATGACAATTTTGCCATTTAGTGCTTTGGATCACTCTGTTCTTCTAATTCATCGGTACACATCATGTACCTTTGTTATTTTATATTGTCAACATCCTAAATGGGAATACGGTTCCAACACATCTAATGTCACCTTCTAATTTATCTCCATTCAAATTATAACCTAGTAATATGACTTTCTGACCAATTTGATTAATTGAGGACCAATATTTAAATAATTGCAAAAATATTGATTAACTTTGTTTAAGGCTAATTAATCTAAATCAAGAGCTTAAGTGGATTTTCCATGAGAGTTTTTGAATATTTATTTTTGAAAATTTATTCTTATTATCTACATCACCTATTGACATCATCTATGAGGTGGCAGCCATCAAGCCATAATTACATAAAATATCAGAATTATGGGTCACCCATGCCTAGTTAATGCCTCCCATGCCTCTTCAATGCCCCTTATTCTAAGGTCATCTTGAGGATAATTATGGATTTAATTCAAAATATTAAGATTATCCTCAACCACACATCTCAATCTTGAGATGGATGGTTTAGGTTGATCCTGACTAATCTCAAAAATCTATAAATAAAGAGGACATGGACATCATTTCTAAGCTATTTTGGTGCAAGGTTATTATGCTCAAATATCTCCAAAGCTTGATAATTACAAAGTTATAATGCTAAATTATTTCCACAAAAATTCATTGATAGGATAGTTTAGTGATTTACAATCAAGAGCTTAGGTTTTATGGAGTGTTCTGGAGGCATTGGAGGAGCTTACCACCATTTTTGACAAAGACAAGGATGCTTGATCAAGGGAGAACATGTTTTTGAGCCACATGGGTATGGTGAATCCATTTGGGAAGGTAATATGGTAATTTATTTCTTTCATATGTTCTTGCTATCCTTTTTAGTTCCCATAGGAATATATGGGCTTGGTTAGTTAGTTCTTTATGCATGTTTCATTGTTTATGGACTAATGCTTGACTAACTTGCTTTGTAATCCTCTCTACACTATCTATATCACCCATTTACTAACACATTGATATACTATTGCTTATCTAAGTTATTAAATCTAATCATATTCCAAATGAATTATGTATATAAATTAAATGTATCCTTGTATAATTTTCATGTTTTTTTCTTGTTTCATGTCCTATGTGTGCTTGTTTGACTGAGGGCATTTGCATATGTCATTGTGCATGGCTCTAATCATTTATTCTATATTTATATGCATATGAGGACATTTTAACATATCCTAGGATATATTTATTTTCTTGAGGAAATTTGAATATGTCATTGTGCATGGATCTTAGCCTTATTTCTTTATGTTCATGTTTATGAGGACATTTGAACATGTCCTTATATTTGATTTTATGCTTGTGAGTGACATTTGAACAAATATTTATGTTTTATTTTATGCTTGTGAGTGAAATTTTGATATGTCCCTTGGATGTAGCCCCTTGTCCTTCCATTTACATGCCTTGTGTCCTTTTGGAAGTACTATATGTTTGTGTACATCATGACCATGAGACTTACTTGCTTATTCGATAAATTTGATTAGATTTTTATGCCATGATGGATATCATGGATCCCTCCCCAAGTAGTTATATTCAAATATAATACTAAGTTTTGATCACTTATATAGGTACTTATTTTCTAACATCTATCTTGTTGTTCACACTATGTATGCTTGTTCCTACATGAATTTCATATTACCATTATACTTAATTTATCTATATGATAATATAATGCTTATACATATTATCACTAATAATCATATTTACATATTTTACATAACATTTACTATATAATAATTTATTATGCATGTTATATATCTCACCTCAAAAGAGGGGGCATACATAGTGGTTTGTCTTAGAGATTAAGCCCACTTAGTACAATGCATAGATAAACATAGTCAAAAAATTTAGTCCCCATACAATAGATCATGAATTGTACTTATAATACACTCAAAGTATTTTAGACATCAATTTTATGAATGTATAGGATCAAAAACTTCTATTATCTAAATAAGGTTCTAATTTCCTAGAGTTTAGAAGATAGTCAATTCAAGAATTTATCAGAATCTCAAGAAGTCTAGATCAATTTATAATAGGTTCACAGTCTCAATTCTTAAAATTCACTTAGATTTATCTAAAATTTTATTAGATTGGGGGCATCATGTGTGGCATGTATTTTAGGTTATACATAGTTTTTTGATCAAAATTTTAGTTATTATTACTTTGTCTCATAATCTATATACACTAGATATTAGATTGGGGGCATGTATGCAACACATGGATTCATCCTTGATTAGTTTTTGCCCCAGTTCCATATATGGAATGTTAATACTTGTCATTATATATATATTAGACCTAGATTATAAAAAATATTTGCACCAATTTTACACCAAAAATGAGCCTTATTCCATCTACAATAGTTGGTTCACCCCTTTTTGCATCAGTTTTGCATCAATTTTTTCACTAGAACATTCTATTTGGATTCATATAGGGATTCCAAGTTATTTAAATTCTATGAGTATGTAATAATGGAGTCAATCATACCTTGATTTATTAATAGCATTCTCCTAATCAATGAGGATTGGGTCATGCATAATCCAATCTAAGGTTTTCAATGAAAATGAAATCTCCAAGGGGGCTATCCTCTAAAATCACTAGTTTTTCACTAGAAACACAATGGTTTGCATACCTAATAAAGTTTATTCAGTCATTATTATTAGTTATATAAATCTTATTATCTTTGATTCTTGATTTTCATCTTAAGTAAAGATTGATTTTACACATGTTTCATTGCAGGTTTTACATGAAGCACAAGTTAACATTGTGGCCTACATTCAAGACTCCACTTCAAAAATAAGTTGAGGTATGCACTTTTTCTTTTTACTCTATTAATTTCACTTTATTTCATTATTATAATAAATGGGGGGATGTAGACATAAATTAACATTTAGGCTCAAATCATGCACTTGTGATCACCCTTTTGATGCACTTAGCTCATGACATATTCTAGGGCCTTTTTCCCACTTTATTTAACTTTTCACATGGTGACTTTATCCTTCAAACATCCCACATCACTTTATAATGTATCTATCCAATGTGGTTAGTAGCCTAGGATCATGCCCAAATTGATTCATACCCTTATCTTAGCTCTTATTTCCCTTAAGACATGAGCACCCCCATTAGGATAACAATGAAACCTAATGTTTTACACCTCAATAAAAGTTGTTCTCCCACAAAATACTAACTATTTTACAAAATTCAAAGTTGTGTAAGTGTCAACCCATAAATTTTAACAAGATCGATATGAATGAATACTAAAAATTCTACTATATAAGCACATTTAAAATAGTTTTGCACATAAGAGACTTCCACATAGAAAAACACTAGAATTCTAATTGCATATTGAGATAAAATTACCTATTTCTCCCAATTTTGATCACATACAAATCTATTAGTATGAGCTAAAGTCTAAATACACCTCTAAGATCACAAATTATGATAAAATCACTTAATCACACCCATATTACACCAACACATTGTATTTTTCACCAATTTAACACACATCACCGTAGCATGGGAGAAATACATAGAGTTTGATCCCTCTTATGAGTATTGGTATGTAGGAAACATTCAACATAGGGGGTGTTGTGGTCAAGCACAACTTCAATCATTGAATCCTTTTTACTCCATGATTGAATTTTATCATCTTATCTATTGAGCTGGGGTTTTCAAGTTGGAAATTAGTTACACATTGGTCACCAAAGTAGATAGGAATATCCCACATAATTTTTAGAATAACAGTTTAAGGTAAACAGAACCCAAAAATATTAGGATTTTGATATGTTTCCAAACACCAAAACACCTTAGGGATAACAATGCACCCTACCCTATCTAGTCACTACACTCCTTGTAAGAACCTTGATAACTCCTATTTTTTGTCCACATATAGTCAACATAGTGAAGCTATTAGGCTAAGATTTAGAATCATCTCACATTTTCATTTTCTAGCTAACTTTATATTTTCTCTCTTATACTTTCCATATTTTTTAAGTTCCCAGATTTAACATGTTTCAAATCAGTTTGTGTTATTTGTTGCATATCTGTAACATTCTCATTTTGGACAATAGTTTACTTATTTAAGATCTTTCATTCACCTAGTTTCCTAAATTTGATAAAACATAAGGTAATGATTAATAATGATAAAGTATGATCAAAATAGCTATATGCCAAATTACCATAAAAAATTAGATAATAGATTCTTCCAATTAGAATGAAAAATTGTATAAATTATAGATATCTTGTGCATTTTACTTAACATTTAAATGTACAATTTTATTACTACCAATTTTAGATGGTAGTTGAAAATGTGCAGTTTGCTTACCTACCAAATGTAGATGGTAGCTAGAAAATTTTGTTTCTCTTGATACATTGAGCTGAAAATTATAGTAATATTCACTAGAAATTCAATAGAGAGCTATTGGAATAAGAACTCTATGAATTTGATGAAATTTCACATGCAAAAGAAAAAAAATTTAACACATTATAATTATTATTTATATAGACAAATTGAAATTAAAATTTTAAACTCATATTATTTGTAGACTTACATGCCATTGGTTCACTCCATCTTTTTCGGATTGGTTTTTGATGTACTTTACTATATTAAGAAGAATAATTAATTTTTTATTTATTTCTTATTCAAACTTTTAAAATCTACATTTAATTTTTTGGTGAACCTTACATGTGTTCAATATTATAGGTACTTGTACTAGAGTGTTAATTAAGGGCAAGGAGAAACAAATTAAAATTTATTGATTTTATTTTTAAGAATCTCATTATATATTTTTGTAAATTTTAAAATAAAATTTATGACAAAGTGCATGCATATATTCAAATGGTGTATTATGAATATGACAACTACCCTTCATATCCTTATGAGCTAATTTGGATTTTTATACATGTGAAAGATAAAAAATTGATAGGATTTTAAATTTTTATCATAAGAGAAATATATAACTTATTTGAAAAGTAATATAAAAATGCATACGAGGGAACTCAATATTATAATTTATTCTTATATATTTTATACTAATGTATGGCTTGTTGAGGTGGGGTGTACTAATAATAGTGTAATATTTTATGTACAAATTTATTATTGCATATGAATTAGGATAGCATATCAATGTATTAGTATTAGGTATACATCTCTTTATAATTAAAAAAACTTTATCCACTTTTCATAGCAAAAAAGTGCAAGATTTTGGACCAAATCCCCAAAGTGCCCTGTCAAGTACTAGACCCCAATCAATTAATGGTCTCTTTCCACTATTAGTATATTATTATAAGATATTTGTGCATTTATGATTTATTGGTATGAATTAGATTCTTATTGGTGTATTTTTTAAGGTTTTTGGTTGTTTTGAGTGTCTATGAAATTGTCAACATTTCTCATAGCCATATAGTGTATAGTCACGGGGATCCAAGAGCATGAACTATATGATTCTAGGTGGTCAATGATTTGGGTCAATTTTGGGTGCATTCAGATCATGTGGTCCTAATTTTTTAGTATTTTTTGTTTATTGGGTGTTAACTTGCATAGCAACTTGGTCCTATTTTGAATTTAAGAAATTTATAAATTTATAAGTGCATTAATGCATATATGATAAGGATGAATGATAGGAAATGATTGAACAAGACATAAATGTTATGTTTTAGAGATATAATATGAATCTTGAAGATTAGAATTCAAGTCTTAAAGTATAATTGAAGTAAGATTTAAAGCATTTATTTCCTTTGCCAAATATTCATTCGGTCATGAAAGGTCATATAAGACTTGACCTTGCATTCATGGATTAATTTTTGAATTGCATTGAATGCTATTATCCAAATTTGTTCCAAATTAGGGGCCTAATAATAATATAAGGAGAACACAAGGCCCCATTCAATCCCATGTTTTTATTGGTTTGTGATGAGTTATTGAGGTTGTGGATAAGGATATCATTTTCCCATAAATCTATGCAAAACTCAAGAAACGTGTGATGTTTTTTGATCCCTAGAAAAAAAAAATAGGATTGCTAAATCAATTTTCATATTTTTGCACTTTACTAAAAACTTCTTCACTCTTCGAAAATAATGTAAAAAAAAAAAATTCTTTGTTTGTGTTTATTTTTTTGGATTTTATTTTCTATTATAGGTTTCTAATAAATATCACAAGATTCACAACAAATTACCCTCTTTTGTCATTTAATGTTGATTATATGATAATATTTATTAAAAAAATTAGACATTTCATTTTCACCACTCCTATGTTTAGACTTTAATTATAATGAATTTCTACAATCACATGAAAAATTAATAAAAAATAAAAAATTGATTTAATTTACCCACACAACTATTGATTTACTTCAAATTTAAATTAACACATTCCTAATTGGGGCAATACACCATAGTATCAAAATAGTTCTATTAAATGCACCCCAAATGAACCTAACCTTTTTCAAGTGTTATTGTGGAGCAATTAAATGAACATTTAATTAGATAAATGAACATTGAAAATACATCATTATTTTGATTATCAATTAATTAGCTTGATTAATTAACCTAAACATTCCTCTAATGCAAATTTCCATGGATTTTTGGAAACTTCTATTTTATAAAATAAAAAAGCCTTTTATTAGCTCACCTTAGAAATATCACATGGGAAATTCAATGTGAAAGGAGATGAATTCAAGAAAGATATTACATTATCTTAAATCTTATTACACACTTTTCCCTCTTACACTCTCTTACACATTCCAAAAGGGGTCATGATTTCACTTTTCTTCCAAATATCTTCCACACTCCAAATTTCCTTAATTGGACCCTCTTACATTTCCAACCTCTAACCTTGATTAAGGTGAAGACTCATTCTTAGCCATCCATTTGAAGATCAAGATGGATAGTCCTCATTGAATCAACTAGTTTATAAATTGAAGGTCACCCTTCATTATAAATAAGATTATTTAACTTAGAATTAATTTTACAAAATACATAAGGAACTTCACCATTCTCATGCCAATTCTCAAGACATACCAAGTGTAGACTGTAGACACCGCAAATGTGTCTGCACCTTGGTTCTCCCCCTTGTCCGCCTCAAACCCATATCCTAACCCTTGGCCTTAGTCCTCTCCATTCATTTGATTAAAATAACTTAAATATTTTAATTAAGTGGCCCCCTTTCCACCTCACCCTTGCCACCTTGGATCCTCCCTTGAATCCCTCCACCTTCCTCTTAGCCTTTATTATGCCAAATCTTCTCATTATCTTCCTCCCACGCCCATTTAAGCATCCTCATGACCGTTCTTCCCACAATCCCTCGCCCGGTGGCATGCAAGGATGGGCAGAGGCTATTTTTAGTCTCTGTCCCCATTCTGCCACTGTCGACGTCGGCAACCCTTCGGCCGACGTCAGCGAAACTACCGGTGTCGGCAGCCTTCAAGACACCTTTCTGCATCCGTTGCAGCCGCTGGACCCTTGAGCTCACAAACTAAATTCTCTTGGCATTTTGGCATTCGTCTCCTCTCCATCTGGACCTCGTGCAACAGCAGCAATAGGTGCAAAGACTCTTGATCAGAGATTTCCTCTTGTAAAGTCTTTTGTGGTCTCAACAACAATTCTCCCACTCTTCATTCGACAAAGCTAAAAGGTAAGCAGAGTCCGTTATTTCATTCTTTTGTTTAAATTTTTAGTTATCTGGCATATTTGCTGTCTCCTACTCCCTCTGCCCTTCCCCCTGAGAGGCTGAAAAGCCTTCTCAGGCCCTGTCCTCTGTCCATCTTCATCTCACACTGTCCCCCTTTCTATACAATCCCAGACAACTTCCTCATCCCCCTGCCAACAAAGACCCTATACAGGGCACCTAATCAGAACCAGACCATTCCCCAGTCCATCCAAATTCGTCCCCAAACTCTGTCTCGACCTTGTTCGCAAACCGGACCCGTCCACAGTCCAGAAACCAAACTAGACCCGACTACAGGCCACGACCCCAACTGACGCCGGTCACTTCCCCAACCGATGTCGGCAGACCAGATAATCGATGCCGGCAACATTTCTGACCTCGGCGACTGTCCTCAGCCCGACAGCTCCTTTCAGGTAATCATTTGTTTTTTCTTTCCTTTCTAATCTATTTATCACTTCTGTATTCTGGCATTCTATATTTTCTTGGTCTTTTATCTGTCTGTTATCAGTGGGTTGACCTCCCTTGAGGAAGTTTTCACACTTCCAGGAACAAGCTTTCGCTTGGCAACCCACTGCCTATCCATCTAACATTTTCTTGTCCAAGTTCCTTTTCTTTGCAGGTGTCATTCCTCCACAGCCAAAGAGGGGTGCTCACAAGCGTCTGGATTATGGTGCCCAGTCTATATCCAGGTACTTCTAGCCTTGTCCATTTCCTTAGTTTCTTTATTCATCTTTTGAATGTAGAAAGCGAATTAGCGATAGAAACATAGACAAGGGGAGATGTTTCCCACATGTGGATTTGACATTTCCAAATACCTCTATCTCTATAAGCCAATCACATACCTCTTCATATTAGCAAGTAAGGGAAGTCTTCCAAGGAAGGTATAAACATTTGTGGTTGTTTTATCTTCTATTTTTATTCATCATTTGCTTAGTCTTTCTCAAACCTAGTGGATAGGATTAGGTTATTAGTCTCATGTAATTATTTTGATTTACATGCACTAACAATGAAATAACCCCCTTTGGATTCCTATTCTACATAATGGCATTCTTGGTGGGATTGACTCCAAAAATTCTTATAGGCCTTATTATTTCTTATATAGTAAGAATTATCCTAAGAATAAGCTTAATTCCCTTTATTTTCCTCAAAAATCTAAAAAAATCTATTCCATGTGGAATTGGTGAAAATGCCACTGTGTTTCAATAGTTTCATTCTCAAAAATGGTAGAAATGCCCTATTCTTATTTTTTTTATGTTTTTTGTAGGAAGCTAGATTCAGTAGAAACACATTATTAAATGATGAAAATGCCTTGGGAAATCAGTGAAAATGTCCATAAAATTGGAAAAAACACAAAAAATGATAGAAACACCCTATAGTATATTTTTCTCACTTTTTGGTGGAAATGTCATTAAAATCGATAGAAACACCATGCTAATCAACAAAAATGCCAAAGTCTCTATTTTGATATGTTTTCTAGAAATCAATGGAAATACCCTTTAGAATCAACAAAAACAACCAAAATGATGGAAAGATCCTACGTTTCAGTGGAAATGCCCTGTGTCAAAAAATTAAGACTTAATAAATCACCTTGACAACTTATTATGCTTACCCAAGACCAATTTTAAAACTTCTAACTCCTTTATTTCAAGTCCTTGGCAAAGAAGTGGATTTAGAACTCAAAACAAAGCATTTCCTCTTTTCAAACATTTCAATTTAGGCTTAAAACAAATCAACACTTAAAAATTTAAGTTTTAAAAACTTATTCATTTCTTTGTTATTTCTTCATGTACTTGTTTAATTTGTTTTTATTTCTTCTTGGAGTGTTTGTGTTTATGCATTTACTTCATGCATATGTTATCCCCTTGTTTGAGTGACCCAAAAATGTGAAGGTAACTATTTGCCTTTATCCTAAGAGATTCATCAAAATATGCTCTTTATTTTCCCTTAGTTGGATTTATGTGAATTAGAAATGGTGATGCTTTCCTTTTTTTCTTTTTAGGCTATGTGATTGCAGTGTCATTGCCTTTTTATGGGTGTTTAGGGTGAAATGACCAAAATTCCATCCCCCAATGTTTGTACCATCCTTTTACATCTAAAAAAGTTTTAAATTATTGGCAGGTGTCATTAGGACCTAGTGGAATTATCCATAAAGGGTCTCATGAAAGAAACATGTTAACTCCCAATGTTAAGCCATTAAACATCACCATCAAAAAATATAGGGTCTGTTAAATAGGGTGTGTATCCCTCTATGAATAACCTAATACCTGGATCTCTTCTTCAATAGATTATGTTCCCTTCTAAGACCATATAGAAGGCCTATAGAAAATTTAGATTAAGACCTTTTGATTGTAAATCATTCACTGATATTGGGGTGCAAAGGCAACAACCCCCAAAAATTACCTCACACGTATAAAATTTGAAAGAGGGTGTGTATTTAACCTACATTTAAATAATTTTATTAAAATTAATCCTTAAATTTTTCCTATCAAAGAAAGTATATTGAACATTGAGTGATTGCGATGCACTCAAAATTCACCATTAAAAATGTATCATGTACTTAGATGGTTATTTGCTAAGATTTTGTGTCAAAACTCATTGTATGTTCAAAATAGTGTCAAAATTAAACCAAGTCTAAAATGTAGTCCACATGTACCTACATGATAAGGTGTTACACTATCCATATTTTGGGTCAAAAATTACCCCTTATAAATGTCAAGTCAAACTTTTTCCAAATACACACCCTTCTTTTCTAAACTATGTCATTAGGTTGTCTAATTAGAATCAAGTTTTATTTATAAGCAAATTCTAATTTTTTATTCAAAACCAATTCCAAACCAAGGTCTAATTTATTATTAAACCATTACAGTTATGCCATCCATTTTGTTTTGAACCTAATCAAAATTCCAATTAATTTCTAATTCCAAAGTCAAACAAAGTAAATCTTCTATTTCTAAAGTCAAAAGTCAAAATCTTATTTTTAAAAAGTCAAAGCCTAGCTCAATTCAAGTCAAACATTATCTAAATCCAACTTCGATCCAACATTCATAAAATTTCAAAATAAACTAGTATCCCAAAAAAAATTGTCTAAAACATGGGCCAACATTTATAATTAAATCAAATAAACAAACATTCCAAGTTCAAAAGTTCATAAATAATCATGTTTTTTTTTCTACATTCACTAGTTGGTTTTCCAAGCTAAAAATTCAAAGTCAAACCAAAGTTCAAACACTTTTCATTGAGCACATGCAACCTTTTTAAGACATAAACATTTCAATTTTTTTGATATACTTGGATTTATGTGCACTTTTAGAAGTAAATTTAGTTCACATACCCTTCTTACTAGATCACTTACATTGGGGTAGAGCCTGAAGATACGTTTTGTACTCCATCAATTTCTCTGTGCCTCCATTGTGACATTTGAGTTAACATGAATAAAATATGTTAAATAAAAAATTCATGTTAACAAACTTATTCCAAAATTTTACCTTGATCATAATCACATTCCAATTTCAATCAATTTTTAAGCATCTAAAATTATTCCAAGATGAAGATCATAAACACAAATATGTAAAAGTATACATATAGTGGAGCTATTTACTACCCCACCTTTGATGAAGAGGTAATAAACAATCCATAAGGATATGATTGGTATGTTGAAGATGATATAAATCAATAATACCTTACCAATGTGCCATATAATGTCAAACCTGAACAAAACCAGTAATACCTTACCAGTGTGCCATATAGCGTTGAACTTATAAAACATCAATAGTACCTCCCAAATGTGACATCTAGTGAAGAATATAGAAAAAAAAAATTACATGTAAGATTTATGATAACAAAGATGTGAACCTTGTAAGATTGTTAGAAATTAGTGCTAGAATTCTAGTAGATAACTTGTGCTATTTGGTTAGAGCTCTCAAAGAGGCACCCATTACATTAATATATAATCAAGATAATTATATCCAAAGTTAGATTCTTATATTAGCCTCTAACCAAGCTCTTGTGGCATATAACAAAGGAAAATGTCTATTTGTTGACTCACCTTCACAAAGCTAATTCATTGCCTTTCAAATACAATAAGTTAGTCATGTATTGGATAATTTAGTTAACTCCCTAAATATTATTTATATTCAAAATCCACCACTTATATAGCTAAATCCACCAACCAAACTGCAACCAAATTTGCTAGTCCATCCTACACCCAATAACTATATATTTACTAGTAACACATTAGTCACAGATTTATTTAACATGCATATATATGAAATTAATCCATAGGCTAATCCTATCTAAATTCTAACATTCCTAACACTTTATAACAATAAATTGTAAACATACCTAAGACACAACACCAAATTTTTAATACTCTTACAATTCAATAAGTGGTGACCAATCCTCCACTTCAAAAATTGGTGACCAATCCCCTACTTCAACAAGTGGTGACTAATCCTCTAATCCAACAAGTGGTAACCAATCCTTCACTCCAAAAAGTGGTGACCAATCCTTCACTCCAACAAGTGACAACCAATATTCCACTACAAAAAGTGGCAACCAATCTTCCACTTCCACAAGTGGTGACCAATCCTCCATTCCAATAAATGGTGACTATTCCTCCACTCCAACAAGTGGTGACCAATCCTACAATTCAAAAAGTGGAGACCAATCCTCCACCTCAAAAAGTGTTAACAAATCCCCAACATATGTTTTATAATTAATAACACATTCTTAGTAGTCAACCACATACGACTTCTAATAAACACTATGCCTCTTAAAACCAACAACATATTCAACCGAACTAGTAAGAAGTCCCTTTCATCCAAAAAATTATTATGAATTAATAATAATTTCCTTTCCATTCCTAATAAGTCTAATTTAATCACCAACAAACCATTCTTCGATTCAAACCATAGTTCCCTTCAAATCAACATCACACTCAGTATCAAGTTCCTTACTAATAACAAATGTCTTATCAATAATATAACCTTAATCAAAGAGTGAGTGTTATTAGTAGAACCAATCAGGTGAAAATTACCCAATACCATGTACCACCACTTTATCCAAGTTAAATTAATCCACCTTTGAATACCCAACAACATCTATCCACTCCCTCTCAACCTATCCCCACTTTTAAGGAATTATAAGAGGTAAAACATGTAGTTTCTACCATCTAAGTATGAAATCATGGTAAGAAGTTCAAATTGGATGACATATGCTCTTATCCATATGAGATGAGATATATTTAGATACAATTCCCACATCATTTTGAGATGCCTAAATTTGAAAAATATAAAGGGAAAGGTGATATAAAAGTGTTTTTAATTACTTTTTAGGAGTTGGTGTACAATAGTGTGTACTTACTTTGCTTATTTTCCCACAGTTTGGTTGGGTAAGCATTGTAGTGGTTTCTTTTTTTTATTCATAGTTTTTTTTTGAATCTAAGTTTTCTTTAGATTTATATTACTATCTATTTGAATCTACATTTATCACTGTCCATTGAAAATCATTATTTCTTTCACAAACTCAATAGGAGGAATAACATCAAATCATAACATCAAGGCATTTACATATCTACATCCTTGTATTTTTCTTCTTATAGCTTTTCTTCAAGCCATAATCCTATTAAATCAAGTGAAGTATTTTCAAATGGATTTTATATTTTGCATTCTACTCATAGACCTACCTGGAAACTCAGATATGATATCCATCCTCATCATAGACTTAGTCGAGACTTTATTCCTCTACTCAATGATTAGTGATATGTCTAGATGGGTTTTATTGTGAATAATTTTATTTGGATTTGGCCCTTTTTTACTCAAATTTATGCATTAATGTCCCCTATATCTCAAAATCCACATATCTAGCATTAGATTCATTCTATCTTGGCTTTGACCTAGTTGGAGATAACATACTAGAGACCCTATGAATGCATACACATCAATCTCCACATCACATCTCATCATTTTTTTCTTTAGAATAGGTATTTTAGTTTTAATTTATACTTATTTAGGATGTGGTATTTATAAAATGGTTTTAGTAATATATTTTATTTGATAACTTAAAGTCATTTTCTTTTATGTTTATGATTAGACTAAAATAGTCTATTCTTTTGGATTTTAGTTTAGTTATCATTTAAAGTTTATTATTTGATCTGTGCCAATAAATTTTTTATGTTAAGGTCAAATAAATTTAGGATAATTATCAAAAAATTTACAAATAAAATGAGTCAAGGGTTAGAGTTAAAAGTCATTTCTATTTCAATGAAGTATGTCGAGGTCGAAAATCTCATCTTATGTAAAGGACACAATTTCAGGAGAACTCAATGTCCTAAAAATGTATTGTCAAAATTATTTGGGGGGTGGGTGGGTCTTATTTTGCGTGTCAAAGCAAAATTTATTGAGTGAGAAATGCCATAAAGGAGGTCGGAGGCAAAGGAGGAAGGATTTTTCAAAGCGTCTCATCATCCATCAACAATTGGTCACATATAATGTGGTGACATCTTTTTCAGTTGTGTGGTGTGATACATTTATTTTTGAGTGATGTGTTTTGAAATAAATTAACTAAAACCAAGGAATTTTTTCAGTGGTATTGAAGATTATATGTGTTGTTTTTGTTGGGGTGGTAACAAACATGGAAAAGGTTACAAAAGAAGACAATGAGGTTTTAGTCCTCATACTATTTTATAGTATTATGTTATGTGCAAAATAAGAATAGATGTGGTATGTTCTTGTTCACTTATGAGTATTTTCTATGTAACCCCTATTGTGGAAGCATTGTAGAATATTACTCAAAATGTACTATAACACATATGGATTTTGTGGAAGCCTTTGTGAAAATATTGTATACACAATCATGTGCAGTTCACCATGGCTGAGATCAACTCTATTGGTGACACGTTACAGTGTAAGAACGAGATATGTTTTACCATGTAAAAACTAAAGGGGAGGAATTTTTGGAATTTGTATTTACATTTGGTAAAATACTATTTACTATTTATTATTTACCATATGGTTATTATTGGTTAGTGGATTGATCATATATATTGTTAATAGCAAAAAATATATTATGGTTAGTTTATATTTAGGTGGTGATATATTCAGGAGATATTAAAATCTCCCTAGCTATAGGAAATACATTTCCTATATATATGTATTGTGTCAGATGAATTAATAGACTATGTAATTAAGAATATATTATGTGATAAAATAGATATCTCTCTTTATGTTTGGTTTCAATAATATTTGCATGAGTTAATATCTAGTATAAGCACATCCAATACCTAACATCTCAAAACCAAAATCAGAATAAGGTTCAAATGCAATCTCTTACACAAGCTCAAACCAGTACCTATGAAAAACCTAAATCATTCAATAAGAACAAAAATGTTTTAAGGGATGGGGTAATAAAATATAGATATGTGCAAAGGATGCAACCACCACCTACCTAATAAACCTCACCTAATAAATGAATTACTTTTAAATGACCACCTCCAAGAAGAGGTTAATACAAAATAGAGTTTTTAGTGATCTTGGTGAACCTATCAAGGTAGGGTTTCAGAAGCTAGTTATAGCTAATGTGATCATTTGGCTAGTTCTAAAACCATTTCCATAAGGCTAACCTAAAACCAATTGGTATAGGGATAATGAGTTTTGTGACTACCATCAAGTTAAAGGTCATTCCATTTAGAGATGTGTGTAGCTTAGGCAATTTATTCAATATTTGTTTGAGAATGGTGAAATAGAGTTGGACAATGTTATTTTAAAGTCTAATCAAAATTTGGGTATCTATCAAATTCCTTTTCCATAACACAACTCTAAGAATTAGAATTAGAATCAATGACAAGGAAACAATTAGAACTAGAATAGCCCTCTCAATAATCAGAATCAAGGATCAAATGAGAAAATAACAAACTAATTGAAATCAAGGACATGACACCCATTCCAACCAAGTTAGCTATAATAATATCCCCTATAACTATGACAATGTTATAGGTCACATTGATAGCAATCATATAACCACTATCAATATCAATCCTAAGCCAACAACTAGCAATACCTGACATCCAAAACTATCCATTTTAGGACCTCCTCCCCCATATGTTAGCAATCTTCCTTTGGATTGAAATGGTGTCAATGTTATCCAAAAACCAAGAATTACCATTTCAAGCCCTAATTCCCCTTCTTATAATTATAGTAACCCCCTTCAAAATTGGGGTTACATAATTACAATTCGACATTCCAAGGTCACAATATAATGTCCCACACCTTCTTCCTTTGATAATCCCATTCAAGGCCCTTTGCCTCAAAAATCCAAACTAGCTACTTCTAATAATAACAAGCCATATGATATTGTGTAATAGTTATAAAAGACAGCCATGCAAATTTATATCTTAGACCTTTTGTGTACATCAAATGTCCATAAAAGCATATTGGATGACATTTTGACCCAATCTAAGGTCTTAAGTGATATTTCTCCTAACAAATTCCAAATGCTTGTGAGTCATATGGCCCCAAGCCAATAAATTACTTTTGACCAAAGTGATATGTCATCCCTTGGTCCTCTTCATAATAATCTACTTTATATAGAGACACTCATTTATATACATAAGATAAAGCATGTCCTCATATATAATGGTTCACGTATGAATATTGTGACTTTAAAGTTGGTCAAACATTTGGGATACACTATAGTGAATCTTTAAATATATACCATTACCATCAAGGCTTATGATAATGAGAAGAGAGAATCACAGGGCACAATTTGATTGCTTGTTATCATTGGGACTCTAACCCATGATATACTTTTCCATGTTCTTGATATAGAGTTATTATATAACTTACTCATTGGGTAAACTTAAATACATAAAGTATGCATAGTCTCTTTCACTTTGCATCAGTGCATAAAATTCTCCCATTCAGGCTTGGACATCACCATAACTCATGATTTTTAGCTATACTAATATTTTAAAAATCTTAAATTAGAGTGTTACATCTTGATTTTCTCACTAAGTTGATTTACCTCATTATCCATGGATCATTATGGTTGTTAAATTGATTTGTTATTTTTTAACTAAATTTTAAGTCATGTGTTATTATGGGATAGATGTATGTTAATGGGATTTCATGATATCATTATTATGAGTTGGCTAAATGTAAATTTTCTACATAATGATTGTGTTACATTTGATATTAAAACATTATTTTATGATATATATCATGATGTATTAGACTAAATGCCTTCTTGTTCTGAGTTAGATGTATGAGAGTTCATCCCTCAAAGCATGATGGAGTGAGAGCATCATTAGATAGGGTGACATATATAAAGATGGTGAAGGATGACAAAGGAAATATTAAACCCATGCACACACCACATCAGATTTCATATGCATTATGTGTTTGAATTGTTAGAGTTAGTACATTTTTGAAGTTAATTATAGTTAAAAATTAAAGTTTGCGTGTTATAAATGTTAGTACATGGATATGGGATATATTTTGTATGTGATTGAATTTTGTATATTTTATGTAAACTAAATGTTTAATGTTGTCATATGATTATATAAGGTTACATTACTTATATTTGTTTATGATTACAGGAATGTAAATCTAGTAGATGATATCTAATTACTATTATATATAGACTAACAAAATGTCTTTACAATGTTTTAGAATGTTATGATTTCTATTATTGATATTGGAGAATATCAATATATGCCAAGCTATTAAAAATAAAG
>JARHVA010006404.1:702500-923888 GCA_037957365.1 Torreya grandis
GCTTTTGCGCTCCTCCCTTTCTCATCTTGGATGTCACGCAATTTTGTGACACCTTTTGGAATCTACCCATAAACAATCTAGAATGGGGTCTGTCCAGTACTTTTGTTTACTAAATTATTGAATTCTACTTGTGCCAAGATTGGGTCCCATAGTCCAAGCTTTTCTTCCACTAGACATCTTAACAGATCTCCATGGCTCATATTAACCACCTCCGTTTGACCACCTGTCTCAAGATGATACCTGGAATTAAACTACAACCGAGTGTTCAGTTTCCTCCACAACGTTCTCCAAAAGTGTCCCACAAACTTAATATCTTTATTAGATATAATGCTATGCGGCAATCTATGCAGCCTTACAACTTCCCTAAAAAACAAATTAGCTACTTGCATATCGTCACTAATCTATTTACAAGCCATAAAACAAACCATTTTAGAAAACCTATCTACCACAACAAAGATAGAATCATAGCCCTTTTGTGCCCTAGGTAATCCCATAATAAAATCCATGCTCAAATGCAACCATGGTTTCTCAAGTACCAACAAAAGTTGATACAACCCCACATCCTGACTTCTGCCTTTTACCAATTGGAAAATCCTACACCCCTTTACATACTTTTGCACATCCTAGACATGCACGACTAAAATTACCCCATTAAGTTATGTCATTGTTTATCAATGCCAAAATGACCAGCCAATCTGCCACTATGCTTCTCTCAAATCAAATTCTCACACAAATCCCTTGGGTATGCACAATTGTGCTCCCTTGAACAACAAGCCCTCTTGTAGAAGATAATCCAATCAAGGTGTTCTATCTGTGTGCACAGGCTCTACGCACGTCTTCCATGCTTCCATGAAGTCTTCATCCTCTATGTACAACTCCTCCATGGAATCCCATGATCTCCACACACATCGCTCAACAACCCACATCTTTTACTCAGTGTATCTGCAACTTGGTTAGAGTTTTTGCTCCTATGTTTCAAGACAAATGAGTAACCTTGCAAGATTCTACCTATTTCATGTCTTAGATTCAGCTTACCTTGATTGTTTATAGATTGCAAGACTTAGTGGTCTCTCTAACACAAACTCCTTCAGCAACAAATAGTGCCTCCCTTCGTCAATGCTTTCTTTGGTGCTAGCACTATAGGGACTGTGCACAGGGTCAAGGTTTCTCTGATTAGCCAATTCTCAAGTAGTTCTTCAACTTGCTTTTTCACCTTCTCGTCTTTTGCATCATCAGTCTGTATGCCACTTTGTTAGGCAAATTGGATCTTAGAATCAGATCCATTCTATGACTTACATTGTGCATAGGTGGTAAATAATATGGAATATCCTTAGACATGATATCCTTGTACTCACCCAATATCAGCTTCACTTCGCGCGGCATTTCATCCTCTGCACCCTTTGCACTTAAAATTTACACAAGCTTAGACATGAGGGCATAACATGCGTGCTCCTTCTTCACTTCCTTTAGGAATTGCTTTCCTGACACTAACAATACTCTCGGACTACTCTCCACAACTCCACTTCTATCCTTCAAAGGATTCAAACTGTATTGCACTTACCATCCTTCCACAAGGTCCAAGTATTTGGTCTTCCATCATGCAAAGCTTTCTCGACAAACTGCCAAGGTCTACCCAACAATACGTAGAAAACATCCATCGAAATGATGTCACACAGGACTTCATCCTTATATGCGCCTATCTAAAACTGACCAAACATTGCTTGTTCACTAGCAACTGATGTCCCTTCAACAACCAAGACACCTTGTACGAATTTTGATGTTCTATCCTTTGTAGACCAAGTTCCGCTACCATCTCATTAGAAACGAGATTGTTGGTACTGCGACTATCAATAATTACCTTGCAACACTTTCCTCCAAATTTGCAAATGGTCGTGAACAGATTCTTTCTTTGCACTATAGCGTTCTCTTCATTATCAAGGTTCAACAATACTCTCTTTATCATGAGAGCCTCACCACACTCTGGTTCTTCCATGTGATTGATCAACACAACACTTTCCTCATTGGCTTGTGCAACATGGTTGCTAGCCTCTGTCATGTGCACAACTCCAATTTGCTATATGTGCAGATGCTCAAATGCTCTATGCCCTACTCTGCATCTAAAGTACATACCAGTGAAACCTCTGCCTCGTCCATGTCCATTATATCCTCCTCCTCAAAAGGATCCTCTCCATCTTTGTACATGATCGTGACCCTATGATGTGCTCATTTCTCCCTCATACATGTGTTTGCTTTGTTTTGTCACTACGCATAGAGCCTCCTCTTCCACACACAAACTTACATTTTCCCTGTGCGGCGCCTTTTTGCCTTCTAGACGACCTTTCATTTGCCTTCAATGCACACTGATAGGCTGCTTCTATTAACTTTGGGTGATCATACCGAATTCATCTTGAATGGAAATGCAAAGTCCATTCACATACCTCGAGACTTTCTTTGTGCCATCTTCTATGTGACTAGTGTGATTGGTCAACCTATAGAATTCTTTTGTATAGTCCTTGACACTCATATCCTTTTGTCTTAGATTCTTCAATTTTCTAAAAAGATTCATCTCATAGTCTGCAGGGAAAAACTTTGCTTTCAATTTGGCAACCATTATGTTCCAAGCTTTGATTCTATCCTTGCCCTTTCTTTGTCTATCCATCTAGATATGATCCCACCACCAAGCTTTAATTTTATCCTTGCCCTTTCTTTGTCCCTCCGTTTGGATATGACCTCCCCACAAAGACGCATGTCCTTTCAAATTGGTACATGTAAATCGAACTTTCTTAGGGTTGTCTATGTACTCATACTCAATGTACTTATCCAATTCCACAATCCAATCTATCAAATCTTTTGCACATAAACTCTCCAAGTAGTGTTGAATGTCAATGTGTGGCTTGCCACCTATCTTGGAAATGGCCCTTAACAATCCACCCTCAGTCATGTCTTCATTAAATCTGTCCAACACTTCAGGTGCCTCGTCATCACTCGAATCTGAATCTTCTCCCCTTTACTGAGCAATCTCCATGGCTTCCACTCTTGCTTGGAGATCTCGCATTAAGTTTGCCAAATTTGTCACTCTTGGTAGTTGATTTCTTCCTCCTCTGAGAAGAATCCTTCTATGTGCCATTTCTTTTCCTCAAGAAATCATTGCAACAATTGCACACACTACACCTTCTACCCAACAATCTCTACGTTGGAAGATGCCTTCACTGTTTTCTACCCATACTTGCAAATGCAAAAAACTGAATTCACTTTGTAGGTTGATCTTGCTCTAATACCAATTGATGCAATCACAGTTAGAGCCTCCAAATGAAGGATGGTCTTAGACCATGCATCCCACAACTCCCGTGCGCCAACACCCAAAAGTGGTGTCCACAATAACGACACCCTTTCAAAACAATAGTTAACCAAATTAACTTCAACGGAGAAAAACATATATATAGGCACAAAACATTATCTTCTTATTACAGTCTTCAAATTCAGATATTACAATGATCCCAAACAGGATATCAAAATTCGTGACAGAAAACCATGAATTACATTAATAATGGAATTCTAATCATTATTACAAACAACAATGGCAGCAATTCTTATAGGAATTGCATTGTCTTTTCACATCCGTACACTAATAATGAGAATTATTGGATAAAGACAAAATATGCAAATAAAGCATATTGATCCTAATCTACCCTTATGGGAAACATTCGGGTAAAACAATTCACAAATAGTGGGATAGAGAGGACAGCTAATCTAAGCTAATAAAAAAGAATTACAATTTTATTAATAATCCACTCAATGGTGAATTAAGCACCTAATCCTAACATGCCCCCCCCCCCCCCCCCCCCCCCCCAAATTCAGCATAGCTTCAAGTGAACAGGGGAGAAATTCTCTGAATGCCTCAAATTTGTCTCACGCAAGTGCTTTAGTAAAAACATATGCGCGTTGTTGATCTCTCAAACAATATTGGAGCTAGATGTTGTTGTTTTAAACATGTTCGTGAATGAAATGTACTTGCACTTTAATGTGCTTGGTCCATTCATGAAATTCAAGATTGCGAACAAGCTTCACTACTCCATTGTCTACATAAAAGATTGTTGGATGATTATGTGGTAACCCAAATCCTTCAAGTATACATCTGAGCCAAATCACTTCACAAACAGCTCCTACTGCGTGATACTCTGATTTTGTAGAGGACCTTGAAATACAAGTTTGTTTTTTGCTCCCTCATTATATTAGTCTAGATCCCAAGAAGAATACAAATCCTGAAGTGGATTCCCTGTCATCAATGTTCCCAGCATGATCTGAATTTGAATATCTTGTCAAGAAGTTATCTTCTTCTTGTATTCTATGCCAAAATCCACGGTTCCTTTGATGTATCTCAATATCTGCTTTGTTGCTTTCCAATGGCAAACTTTGGGCTCTTGCATGAACCGTGAAAGATAACTGACAGCATAATTGATGTCTGGCCTAGTCTATGTCAAGTAAATGAGACTCCCTATCAACTGTCGATATATAGTTGCATTTACTTGTGATGATGGATCTGTTCGTGACAACTGAAGTCTTGTCTCCATAGGTGTGGCAATTGGCTTGCAATCCATCATGTGAAACTTCTTGAGTGTTGTCTTGGCATATTTTAGCTGAATACAAAGATATGATTTTCTTTCTACCAAACTTCCAAACCAAGACAATAATTGTCATGTCGAATGATCAATTTGAATCTTTCTTTGTTGACGTAATCATCTTCACTAAACTCCCCGTGATGACTAGATCATCGACATATGCAATAATGATCACCATCTCCTCCCCTTGTTTGAAATAGAGATTTGTATCATATGGACTCCTTTTGAATTCACTATTCAAGAGATGCTCATCAATTTTAATATATCATACCCTGTTTAAGACCATACAGTGATTTGACAAGTCTACAAACTTTATCTTCTTTTCTTGGTATGACAAAACCTTCCAGTTGAGCCCTGTGGACTTTTTCTTGTAAGTCTCTGTTAAGAAAGGCACTTTTTATGTCCATTTGATGGACTTTCCAACCTAACTGTGCAACTAAAACAAAAATCATCCTAATATTTTTGATCTTGGTTGTGGGAGCAAAAATCTCCTCATAGTCAATGCCTTCTTTCTGAGCATAACCCTTTACAACCAATCTTGCCTTGTGTTTGTCAAAACAGCCATTTGCATTGTACTTCAACTTGATCCATTTGCATCCAATTGACTTCTTCTATAATGACCCATTTTTCTAACAAAGTAAAAATAATAAAGTTAATACTTTTAAGTTGTCGAGTGACTTATTTTTTATTAAAAAGTGACAACTTAATATTACTTTATTATAAAAAAATAAAAAATAAAAGTAACTCTCTATCTTCTAATTTGATGTTGACTTGCTTTATTTGGAAAGTCGCCTTCATCGATCTGTACATCATCTCCAGCGAGTTGTACCTCCCATTCAATCATTTTCAGCTTGTGACATCATCATCCAGCTTGGATGTCATTTCCAATGAACCAATTCATTTGTACGGTCAGTCGTACGAGCACAAGTTCTACCCTTAGGGTTTGTTATTTGTACATCTATCATGAGCCCTTTTTCAAATAAAGTAAAAATAATAAAGTTAATATTTTTAAGTTAACTTATTTTTTATTAAAAAATGACAAGTTAATGTTACTTTATTATTATAAATTAAAAAATAAAAGTACAATTGAAAATAACTGAATGGAAGGTACGACTAGCTAGAGATGATGTACGAATCGCTGAAGAATGATGTCCTAGCTAACTTTCTAAATAAAACAAGTCAATGTCAAATTATAAGTTACTTTTATTTTTTTATTTATAATAATAAAGTAACATTTAGTTGTCACTCTTTAATAAAAAGTACGTCACTTGACAACTTAAAAATAATAACTATATTATTTTTACTTTATTTGAAAAAGAGGTCATGACAGATATACAAAGAGCAAACCCTAAGGGTAGAACCTGTGCTTGTATGGTTGATCATACAAGGGAATTGATCGTTGGAAATGACACCCAAAGTAGTTGATGATGACATCACAAGCTGAAAACGACTGAATGGGAGGTACGATTGGCTAGAGATGATGTACAAATGGTTGAAAAATGATGTCCTAATTGCCAACAATGTTCGGAAGTCTGAAACGATAGGTCCGAAACACTAGTACGGTTGTAGCGTCATTGTTGCAATCTTATTTAAGGTTGATATCATTGTAACAAATTCATTTAGGGCTTAAAATGATGACATCAGCAATGGAGCTGGTACGGTTGGTCAGAAACCCTAGCACGAAACTTGGAAGGAGTTGGAAATATGATAAATCTACCTAATGATTCTCCCAATGTTTAATTTTGATGGTATCCTAATTTAAAAGCACAATTATAGTTCCTGAATGGAACCACCTCACAAGACCAGAGGGTTTTTGTCCTCAAGTCTCTTTATCCACTGGAGGGTTTTCATCCTTGAAGGTTGAAAGCTAAAGCAGATGCTCAAACTTGCAAACGTGTAATTAATAATAGGCAAAAAATGATTTTCAAATAAACCCCCAACGCCTTTTTATAAGTTCACTTGACAATTTTCCCAAGGAAAAACCCCAAAAGTAACTTTCAATCTTCTAACTTGATGTTGACTTGCTTTATTTGGAAAGTCACCTTTATTTTTTTATTTATAATAATAAAGTAATGTAAAGTTGTCACTTTCAAATAAAAAGTAAGTCACTTGACAACTTAAAAATATCAACTTTATTATTTTTACTTTATTTGAAAAAGAGGTTATGACATCTTCCCTGGTGGAAGGTCTACAAGCTTCCATGTTTTATTCTTCATCAGTGACTTATATTTTGCATCCATAGCATCTTTCCAAGGTTTTGATTATAGGGCTCCCTGAACTGTAGAGGGCTCAACAGATTCAACAATTATACTCATTAATGCCAAATTAACCTCTTCTCGAGCCATATTGTGAGTCCTTAGTCCAATGGTAGATGTGTCTAGAACACCATCCAGTTTAGCATCTCTTAGTGTACTTATATACCATTTAGGCATATGTAGAGTGGTTCCTATGGGTGGTGGAGTTGCACCATTGTTCCCATCATCATAATTGTCTTCATCTGAAGTATAACCATCTTTTGCTTTCTCTATAGGACTGATTTGTTCACCAAGTGAGCTTGTGTAAGGAGCCTCAACTTTTGTCTTCTCAAAATACTCAACATCCCTACTAGTGTATATTTTCTTGGTCTTTGGATCCATTAGTCTACAACCGAGTGCTTCTTTATTGTACCCTAAGAAGACATACTTTTTTGATTTCATATCAAGTTTAGTTCTCTGGTTTTTAGGAAAGTGCACACTTGCTTCGCATCCAAAAACTCTAAGATGTGCAATAGATGGCTTTCACCCTAACCATGCTTCCTGTGGTGTTACCCCATTAAGAGTTGTAGTGGGAACTCTATTGAGCAAATATACTACGGACTTGACTGCCTTTGCCAACCTTGAATCATTTAGCATACATCGCACCATTTCCATGATAATACAATTTCTCCGTTCAACAACACCATTTTGTTGTGGCGCATGTGGAGGTGCAATTTGACGACGAATGTCATCTTCCAAAAATGATTTGAATTTATTGTTGATGTATTCCCCACCTGATCTGAGCAAAGGGTTTTGTTTTTCTGACTAATCTGTTTCAACAGCAATTTTGAATTTCTTGAAAGTTTCAACGACCTGACTCTTGGTTTTGAGACAATATACCCACATTTTTCATGAGAAATCAAAAGCATGAAGTATTTAAACCCAGCATGACTAGGTGTCATGGGTCCATGTAAATCGGTATGTACCAGATCAAGTTTTGCATGGGCCCCTGGCTAAGCAATTTTGACATTGATTTGTACCCTTTTTGACAAGGGGCAACCCTCTTACCATGTCAAAATAGCGGAGTGTGTCGAAATATCCAAAACTGATGTGACCGAATCTTTTGTGCCACCACTATGTTGAGTTTGTGTCCTTTGTAAGAAGTGTTTGATTGTTTTTCTGAGTAAAGTCAAGTTGAAGCATTCGGCTCACATTAGATGCTCGTGCAAGAATTTTAGAGTTTTTGGATTTATCTCAAATCGAACACATTTTTCTTCCACTTTTACAATCAAAATCAATCTTGAGATTGTGGTCAAATAGTTGACTGACTGATAACAAATTCTTGGTTAAACCAGGTACATATCATAGCTCTATGATTTTAAAAATTTGTGTTCCTAGAGGTAATGCAATGTTGTCAATCCCTTCAACACTATATTAGGTATCATCACCCAAAGAAACATGATTTTTCTTGGGTGTGTCCTTCAAAGTGAAGAACCAATCTTTGCATCCAATCACATGTCGAGGAGCACCCGAATCAACATACCAGATATCACTTTGTGAAGTTGATTCCTCATGGAAGTCAGTGGAGTACGAGAAGCCTCCATCTTCAGAGTTGTCTCCCTGTTCGACAATGTTACCTTGTTGCTTTGATTTCTTCCGCCAAGTTCCCTTTTTCTATACATGTGGTTTACTTTGATTTTTTGGGGACGTTTGTTGGGTAATGAGCTTTTGGCCACTAGAGGATCCCTTCTGGAATGTATTATACCAACACTATTTTAATTCATGTCCCTTACGACCACAAATTAGACATTGTTTTTGAGATTTACTCCCAAGATAACTCTGCCTTTGACTCCATTTTGGTGATTGCTTAGAAGACTTGATGGGTTTCTTCCCTTTCTGTTGATGAGAAGCAAGAACGTGTTCTTCGTCTTCTTCAGCATTCATAGACTCTTCTTGTTGCAACATGACCAATTTTTCAAAACTTGGTTTTTGTTCTGTGACATTCAAGGTAGTCATGAAGATTCTATATGAGGGTGGCCGTGTTCTCAAGACAATTGGTACAAGAGAGGTATCTATCACTTGTTCGTCCAATGCTTGGAGCAATGCTCTTAGGTTTGCAACACGTCTCAGAAAGGCTTCTACTTTTTCACCTAATTTCAATTTTAGACAATGAAGTTGACTCTGTAGGTGCAAAATTGTGCTTTCAATTTTGGCCTCATACACAGTTTGTAGCTTATCCCAAGCTTTCTTAGCAGTTGTGGCTTCACGAATATGTGGTTGAACCTCATCTGATAACCCGAACATAATGATCAGTTTTGCCTTCTAGTTGGATTTGTCATACTTACAATGTCAATCAACGTCAGTGGCATGTAAAGTGTATGCGCCACTAACAACAGGCCAAACTTCCTCATATTATAGTTGTGTTTTGATTGTTGTCTTCCAAACAGAGTAATTATCATCTTTGGGTAGTAGAGAATCTGATAGAAAACAATTTGGAGCTTGTGCAGTGATGGTCAAGATTACAGGAGATGGAAAAGTTCCTTATCACTCTAGGTATAAAGGCCTCCCTTTCTATATATCATCAAACCGATATACTAAACCTTTCTATATGTGCATCCCTTTGATATACCCATCAGTACATGGAAGAAGCTCACACTTTCTATATACTCAGCAGTGCATGAAAGAGGTGTTAACGTACATGAAAGAATAGCATGTGGCACCTAAACAGTATTGAAAGAGGTTCATAATCATTAGCACCTGCTTAGATGGATTTCCGCATACATAAACGTAACTTCCCTATATACTTGGAATTTCCCCCTGTTAGGATTTATACCTTTCGATTGAGACGAACGGATAATGGAGGGATGGCAAATGAGTGCAAGTATCCTTATTTCTCCTCAACGATTTATAGAGACGATGCCTGAACGTCATTGTTGCAGCTATATTAGGCTATGTATGTTGTAGCTCAAAGCACAACAGCACTACCCATAAAGATGAGCCAGATGTATCGTTTGCACCGAATGCTACATTTAAGTTAAAAACTCGTGTTTTTGTGTATTATAATATTCAATTTTGTGCACTTTAATAAATTTACAATTAGCAAATTAGTACAATGTATGCATAATACAAAAAACAAATTGCACCCCCCTTACCAGAAAAGTTGCAAGTTTTGCAAAACAGAAAATTGTTTTTGGGCTCCTTGGACTCTTTTCAACAAGATTTTTCCTCTTTTTTTTTTTTTTTTAAAAAAAACTTTTCCCCCTTTTTTAAAAAAGAAATGTTTTTTTTTTGTTTTTTTTACTTTTCTCACTAAACTTGGCTAGTTATGGTTGCCAAACTACCATATTTACAGGGTCTGCTAAAAGTTTCTCTAAATATAGGTTTGGGTGGGTTTTGAACCCCAAAACTCACCTTTACCAAGAACACCCTTTTCCAAGTGGGCTAAGAGCCTCGCCAATATTACATATGGTAAAACTTTTATCTAATTTTTAAATGCTTTCTATCTAAGCTAAAAGATGGAAAGGGGAGAGGTTTGAACTCATGACCTTTCCTCCCCTTTATGCTTTAATAACGCTTTGATAGTCACTTAAATGGCTGTTCTTTCTTATTTTGAAAAGTGATATTTTCAATTTATATTTTAAAACTTATGAAAAGCTTTTTTTAAAAAGAAAAACCCTAAATAGCTTTTAACACCCTTTTTGTTTGTTTTTTATTTCTTCATTGAAGAATGGTTGGCGTTGGAGGAATACCGCTGCAACTTAGCTTAAAATGCGTTTAGATTGGAATCTTCTGTCAAACTCGCATTAAAAGCTTGGATGAGGTTAAATAACTGGCGTTGGAGGAGCCTTTCTTTTATTCTACTTTACAAACCAATCCACCACTATATACCAAAACGCCTCAATACCAGAAGGCCTCAATATACCAAAAAGCCTCAATACGCCGAAACACCTCTATATACCAGAATGCCTCAATGGATGAGGAAAAGCAGTTGAGGAAGGTGAATGGCAAATAGAAGGCGTCTAGATCAACTAGCTAGGCATGGCAACAAATATTTGAGTTGAATGGCATAGGTGTGTGCTATCAGGGAACACTACCTGTAGACCAGCATCATGCTTTTATCAGATTTATGCATCCATGATTTATAACACAAAATATTAATTGTTCAATGCTACTTGGTGATTGTAGGAGGGTGTGGATGCAAGGGCAAGGGTTGTGAAGAGTCAGACAACAACTATGGCTCCTCTTCTTGCTCAAGTTTCACCTAAAGCCTCCAAACTCACCTAAAGCTTTCCTACACTCCTCACAGGGTCAAAGATCCTCCTGCTCTAATACCAAATCTTGACAGAAAACTACAATGAATTATATTAATAATGGAATTCCGATCATTATTATAAACAATGGCAGCAATTCTTATAGGAATTGCACTGCCTTATCACATTCGTATACAAAGGTAAAAATTATTGGATATAGACAAAATATGCAAATAAAGCATATTGATCATAATCTACCCTACAGGAAACATTCGAACAAAACAACCCACAAATAATGGGACGGAGAGGACATCTAATCTAAGCAAATAAAAAGGAATTACAATTTTATTAATAATACACTCAATGGTGAATTAAGCACCTTATCCTAACAAAAATAAAACGCTCATATACTAGACTTGCAGACGCACGAGTCTCTGCATGGACCAATAATGGTTCCTTCTCACACATCACAACAACTCGCAATCTTCTTCTCAAACTCGACTCTGTGCATTCTTACTCTCGCTGACAAACCCTGCAATGAGTTTGACCATCATATTTATAGTCATGGGAAGTCATTATAGAAGTTGAAATGGTTAATCACCCTTGTTAACCAACTATCTCGTTCACAACTTATCATCTTCCTTCAATTACGCATCGCAACCATAAAGGTCCTCATTGCATAACACGCGATGTCCATGTCAACACTGATCTAAGCCAACATGTGGGTGATGCCCATCTTCCATTTTCGCAAATGTGCACAAGCTTTGTGACCACCTGGGTGCGCTATCTTCCATGACTAAACCTTTGTGCATGACTAAACCTCTGCACAAAGACCTCCAAGCCATATTTCAACAACCAACCCACTGCACGTGCACAAGGATGCACTTTTATAAAATATCCCTAATATCAATGCTGATATAAACCCTAAATGATAATAAATCATTGAAATATTAACTGCAATTTTTATTCAAAAATGTTGAATATGAATTTATTACATCAAATCTTAACCTAGAACTATATAAAAAGCATGAAAACTGAATTTTTACTGAGACCCTAGCTGAAAGAGGAAATCTAAAGTATGGCCCCCTGCTGTAAGGTATGGCAGATCCTGGTAGTAATAATAAGCCTCTGTGAGTGTGATGTCAACAAAATTTTCCCTAAAACATGATGCCAAGGTTGGAAGTGTACTGCAGATGGCATGGTAGACTGTAATTGCAGATGCAATAGTGAACAGTGATGTCGTGAATAGTGATGTCAAGCTGAAATGTCACTTTGAGAGAATATTTTAATATTTTTCTGAAGTATTACAACCCCATATACATCCATAAATCAGCATCTTTGTACTTATGTGATGGATTTCTTTTGACTCTGAAAGCTATAGTGTAATCCCTTAATGGAATTACCAAATGGGTTAGAGGGTTTTTGTCCCCAAGCCTATGCTCATGAGGATTTTTGTCCTCTGTGTAAAATATTGAAACTGTTGCCCCAAATTTGCAAAACAAGGGTTCTGTAAAAGTGTTCGAATGAATGGATGATTGACCTTTCATTTTTTCCAATCAATTCTTTTAATAAGTTCTTTTCATCCAAAACCCTTAAAGTAATTTTTATATATATATATATATATATATATATATATATATTTTAAAAACCAAAAATTATATTAAAACAAATTCAAAGAGTACATATTCAAAAATGCCAAGCTTGAAAGCTAATAGTCCAAGCTCAAGCATTGAACACAAAGGATAACCAATAATCACTCACTGATGCAAATCCAGCTCCAGAATCTTTCTCAAATCTTCTTGCAATTTTCTTGACCACCAAATTGGAAGCACACCATAACAAAGAATATTGTGATTATCCCATGCCCAATTAGCCAAACTGTCAACGACTTTCACTCTACGAACATGACAAAAAGAAGTCCCCTGAAACTTTTCTGGCAAAGTGTGAATTTTCCCTATTTCTCTAGGTATTTGCCAATTATTACTAGGATCCCCTTCAGGATTTGACAGCAAACCCACAATCACCTTAGACTCTGATTCAATTTGCAATTTTAGCCAACCAATTTTTAAAGCTTCTTGCATCCCTCTATAATATTAATTTTAATTGAATATTTACCCTTCTACATCCTTATAATTACTAATTACCTTTTTGGCCATGTATCCAATATTTGTTTTTTGACCCCATTCAATAATAATACACTGTCTCTTTTCTGTTTGAAGTTATAACTTAAAGTACATTTTTGGATAACTTAATGAATTATTATAATATTATTTCCCTTTTTAATTCCCTTTTAGCCCATGGGAAATAAAAATAGGCTTTGGATCCTTTGATTTAATTAATTCAGAAAAGGGGACACTACATTTTATTTTTCTACCGAAGACTACGTGCACACCAAAGGTCGCACAAAACTACTTATTCTAAGTCTTTTTGGGTGATGCAGAGTGCTTGTGTGTTCGGATACTCCTCCATCAAAGATGAAGAGCTGAGCGAATACTTTTATGAGATTTCTTTAAATTAAGCGTGACTATTAAATCATCATACCTAATTTTCTTTAAAAATAAAAGTATAATAGATTTATTTATTGTATTTTCCTTTAAGTATAGTTGTTTGTCCCAAATCAAAACTACTTTCAAACTCAACTCAAACTTCATTTGAATTTTACACTCATTCTCAAAATGGGAATCATAACCGCAAACTCAAAATCCATAATCTATCACTTGCATAATAATTTTACAAAATAGAAAACACCTTCTAGCGACAACACATGACCTTGTTTGATATGAATTAATTTTATTTCAAATTTGGTTGAACCCTTCAAATTCCCTACTACCAACTCAAATTATTGAAATTGAAAGCCTAAGATTCTCTCTCCTTTACCCAAAAAGAAAATTAAACAAAGTTAATTGAACAACAAACATAGAAAGTTAATTGACCCGTAGATATAAGTTGTTCCTTGCAATGCTCCTAGTGTGCAACCTTCACTCAAAGGATTGGTTGGAATCGAGAGAAGCACTTTGAAGTGAGGATTGATGCAATGATTTTTTGTTACTATAATAATATACTACTTAATATGACGAAAAGTTTGTATTGGGAGTCAGTGGTAAACGCATAACCATTGTCAGGAAAGGGTTCAAAGCACCAACTCCTCATGATTTCAATTGGCCCTTGCTAGAAGAAGTTGGTAAAGATATAGTGGTGATAGTAGAAAATTAAAAAAAATAAAAATAAAAAATTGGTGCAAAATTGGTGATAGTTGTTTTTAGATAACTAAACCTTTGGCCCAATTTCAAAGTTTGGTTGATGGCAATAAAAACTCAATGAGTTATCTCTATGAGGCCACGGACAAGGCCAAGAAGGCCATTCAACATTATTATTGGAGAAATAAAATTAAATATGAACCCATTTGGTACATAATTGGTCTTAGATAGAACATGAAGCTCCACCAACACAAACATGCAGTGGCAAACTACTTGAACCCCAAATTGCTTTTTTCAAAATCCTTTAAGTTGATTAGGAGGTTACGGATGATCTCAACACATGCATAGAAAGGATGACACCCAACGAAACCCTTAGAGACACAATTCTAGATGAGTTGTAGGTTTACAAGGGCACAGAGAGGAGACTCTTTTCTTCAACTCCATGCATTGCAAGGAGATTGACCTAGCAGTGAGGTAAAAAAAATTGATTCCTTGAATCATATTATTTAATAGATAGAATTTTAGTTTTCCTACAAAATTATACATGTCCTATTTGCAAATTTGTGGTGGAAATATTATGGTGCAAAATTGCCAAATATTCAAAGGCTCCCCATCTATATTTTGTGTTAGTGTTATAGCGCTTTTGGGTGTGTGCACAATTAGAGTTTGTTTGAGAGCATTAACATGAAGAAACGTAATAATTTGAACCAACAACATCTCAATGATCTTGTCTTTTATGCAATACAATCTTCATCTTCATGTCAAAAAAAGGTGAAGGGTAAGGAGGTCTCATAGCACAATTGACTTGGATGACATCAATCCATATTCTCATTAGATTGCCAAGAATATGAAGCCCATAATTACCAAGGAGGAAATCGCAGATTTTGAGAGGGACACGACGAAAGGGGTGGGAATAGGAGATGACATACTTAACTATGAATTTGTTCCTGAAGAGGAATCTTTACCTCCTAGTTCAAGGGCGATACCAATCATTAAGGAAGGGAAAAAGAATGTTGTAAAATGTTTGAGAGAGTTGTAATTTTCTATGATGATGATCAATCATCATGTGATATTATGATGAGCATTGTACTCTTTTTGTCTAAATCTAATAAAAAATAGGTTTATGTGTTCTCTAAATTCAGTTCTTATGCTTTTTAAAACCATTTATGTTATATTATTTAGTTTTATTAATGTATATATTTATTTTATTTGTGAATTTTTATTTGAGACTAAGTCCAAGTCAAAATTTTGGGTTGTTGAATTCTTGTTGAGTCCAAGTTTTTAAGAGTGATCTCAAGCACTATGACTCTATGTTTTCTTCAATGGCCTTGAAGGTTTAGTTTTGATCAGGCTAAAGAGATTGTTTTTTCTAACTATTATAATTTAGAAGATCAAATGCATTTTTTGCAAATTTTGAGTTATACCTTGTAAAAGTTTGTAAGAGAGAACAATTACCTTAGCACGAGTAGATTTTGATGAATATGCGACACTTAATATCATTTTTTTAAACTTTTTTTTAACATTGACACTATTTTTTAGTCACATTTTCACGCTAACGCACTTTGCAACAGACTCAAAAAAATTGCTTAAATTTGGTACAAAAACCTCTAAAGATAGTTGATTTCTCCCTTCTGGTGCTTTCTACGTCCAATGGCTATCTCAACACAATAAACTGATACATCATGCATCAATGTTTGAAATTATTGAAACTTGGCAGTACAACCCATGTTGGCAGGGATTTGTGAACCGTACCTCCAATGCTAACCCTGATGCTTTTGTGTCAAGGTTTACATTAGATTGAGACATAAAAAAAAGTTTCCGTTCGATCTTAGCCACATTCGTCATATTCTTTTCCAGAGACACCATGTGCAGGGGAAAGTCACGCAAATAGAAAGAGAGCAGTTGTCTTGTCCACAAATTGGAATAAATATTTGAATATTCCATGATTGGAAAAAGTGTTATCTCATAAACAAGTGTGTGATTGACCTCGAATTGTTTTTTTGTCGATAAATTTGTATTAGATCTATTATGTATTCATTGGAAATAATATTAAGTGATATTAGATCAGATATACTGAATATTATGTTCATACAATATTTGTGCATAAATTTTATTTTTATTTTTTATCAAAACCTTAAATTGTAAATATTCCATTTTCCAATGTTTCTAGGTCACCATTTACCCTAGAGATGTCAGGTGATTCAGAAAGTGTTTCAGCATGGGACCTTTCTGCATCTGTGCAGGGTTTTACACCTAGTGATTCTAAAGAAGATGAGGTGGGTAGTGCTTGCATAAGCAGTAGGAACTCTGATTTGGTTGAAAAATGCATTTAACAAGGACAAAAGAAACAGTACAGGAATTATGGTTTAGAAAGTGGGAGATCACAAGCTCCTAGATGATCGGAAACATTTGTATAAGGATATTTATAATTATCAGGCATACATGGAGCTTGGCCTTTGAATCACTCGATTTCTGAAGTTAATGTGGCGTTCTCTTTTTGGGGTCGTAGGTATGTGATGCATCCATCAAACATATATAATGAAAATTTGGGGCTTTTCACATTAAGCAATGGAAAGGTTAGTTCAAAAAGAGAAGTTTAAAATGGAATATGCATTTTTTCCATTTTCTGGTTTACTATATTCATTAGCAGACCGGACACGATTGACAAAGTACAAGTTTACCATGTCCACATGCACAATATCTACAAATACAACATTTCTTAAATGTGATATAGATGTTGGGAAAGATGTCAAAAAACCTTATGACTGCACCAGAATATATGTCCAAGATACTGAAAAGATATATTGTGGTAGAATATAAAAGATCTAGAAATAGGGGATGAGTTATTGATTGATCATGATTTTTAGAAGACCTGTACCTGCTCGTCCACGTGCTAAGTAAAATAAGTTACCTATATATGTTGCATTTTTCAATCAACAAATGATTATTGATTGTGTTTTCAAAGTGATGTACTAGCAATGAACTAAGAAGTTTTATTGTGTTTTATGGTTTTTTTATTTCCTCATTTGAAAGCTAGTCTTCCATAAATTAATAATAAGATTTTTTTTGCTTACCATGCAATTGTAATAATCGCATTGAATTAAAAATTAATTGCAATGACATGAAGTGGACATATAACATGTAAATTAACTCAGCACGAAAGAACAACCCATTCTACACAGTAGATGCAATATTGAATTAAATTGTTAAATAAAAATGTGGACATTTTCAAAAGAACATTACAAGCCATAAACAGGGCACTGCAAAAAAATTAATTACTATTGTAACTTAATCTTAGTTCTTGCAATGTCACTCATAGCCATTGAAGATGTTCTTGCCTGTCATACAAACTCGGACTTGAAAATTATGATGACTTTAGGTTCCATTGGCCCCAATTGCGCATTCAAATTGAACCAAATACTCGATTGTTTTTATACAATGCACAATCGGGGCCAAGGGAGCCCCCATTGACATTAAATGGACGCAATTCATTACATAGAACTCGATTGGCCCCAATTGCAAATCAAATTGAACCAAATACTCGATTGGTTCAATATGGTGTGTGATCGGGGCCAACGGAGCACCAATTGACATTAGATGGACACAATTTCTTGCATAGAGCCAGCAGAGCCCCAATTGCGTTTCAAAGTGAACCAAACACTTGATTGGTTAAATATGGTGTGCAATTAAAGCCAACGAAGCCCCAATTGATATTAGATGGATGCAAATGCTTGCATGGGCCTCAACTGGCCCCAATTGCATATCAAATTGAACCAAATACTCGATTGGTTCTATATAGTGTGCAATCAAGCCTAACAGGTCCCCAATTGACGTTATATGGATGCAGTTTCTTGCACAAGACTGGGTTCGGCCCAATTGCATATTGATTATTTTTAGAAAAAAATTAATATGATTTGTTTAATGTAAAATACAATTAATATGGTATTTCAATTATTAGTATAGTTTTATTAGAATTTTTTAATATAAAATAATATTAATTATTATTATGTTCTAATTATTTTTATATGTATTGAATGAAAAAGATAAAATTAAAAAAAAAATTGAAGAAATGTTTTCCTTGTGGCACATCATCACTTCCTCTTCATGGCGATGATGAACCCACCGAGATAAGTATTTCACCACAAACACCATAACCTCGACCATCACCACCATGCAGACCACATGTTTGCAACTCAGAACCTCTTGCACGCTAACAACATAAAATATCCACTGGAAGAACACATGAACCTGGTGATAGCCAATTTCACTCTTTTGAGACATTCTTTTCCAAGGCCATCGGCATCACGTGCACCATTTTTAATATCAGAGATTCTTTTATTGATTGTTGCCCTAGACTGGGACAATAGTGAACTGACTTCCTTAAAGAGCAGCGGCAAGGGATACATGCTCCTCCACCTCAACTAGATGAAAATCCCAAATGTTCTACTCTATGAAAAGATTGAAAATAATGACATTAATCAATAAAATAATTACTTCAAGACATCACAATTAAAATTTTCTCATTTAATACTTGTCAACATAAAGTGTACTTTATCACTTTATTTAGTACTTAATATTTTACTAGATTTTATTTTAGATTTATAATAAATAATGTTGAGCACACATATACTAGCAATTGCCCCAAAGGTGCAAGTTACGTCGGATGGGATGTAATTTTCTGTTTTGGTAAAGCGGGGGTTTTGTAAAGCAAAAGTGTGTAAATTAGTAGTGGTACCTCACTTAAAACCCGTGGGACCACTTACCTTGTATCACCTTTTGTGAACGAAGCGTTAAGCAACAATAATATGATACATCTTCGGTAGATGTTTAGGGGTACGGGAGACATCTCCATAACCAAGACACGTCTCAGTAGTGAGTGGGGAGCGTCTCCTTGTAACATTAAATATATATATATATATATATATATATAATGTACTATAAGTATTAAATAATATTAATTATATAATATAATGTACTATAAGTATTAAATAATATTAATTATATATAATACTTAATTATATATTAAGTATTAATATTATTTAATACTTATAGTACATTATATTATATAATTAATATTATTTAATACTTATAGTACATTATATATATATATATATATATATATATATATAATGTTGCAAGGAGATGCTCCCCACTCACTACCGAGAGGTGTCTTGGTTATGGAGATGTCTCCCGTACCCCTAGACATCTACTGAAGACGTATGATGTCTCCCGATCGTTTCCTGGCAAAAAAAACATTAACCCTATAAAAAAAGAGTTCTTGCGGTCGTGATTCAACCGGGAAAAAAGATATTATGTAATTGTAATTTGTAAGGCAAAGTTTTTAACAGGGAAGCCATTGTCATCATGATTTGTAAGGCAAAATTTTTAACAGTGACGCTGAACGGCAATGGCTTGCGTTATCATGAATGGCAATAGCCATTGTTGTTCACGACAACATAGGTCATTGCCATTAGGATTTATTTTTTCATTTTTAAAAATGTTTATACTTTATAACATTATTATTATTAATTATTAATTATTTAAGACTTAGTAAAGTTAAGTTTTAAGTTTTTAATATTTTATTATTTTAAATGTTTATTATTTATGTTATTTATTGATAGGTATTGTAGGAGCTATATGTAAATAATTAACTCATGCAAAACACATTGAAGCCATACACAGAAATATTTTGATCACACAATAATATTATAATTCTCACACTATATTATTTCACACAGGGCAATACATTTATGTAGGAAAAGTATTTCCTATAATTGTGGAGCTCATATCTCCATCACAATCTCCTCATATCCCTATAATAGCTCATAAACAATATCAAGCTATATACGACACTATTGTTGTTACACAACAATATTACTCGTATATATTCTAACTAACCAAATATAATTATTGTTACATAACAATAATGTTACTAATTACCATACCGTAAGTAATATTTACTCTATGGTAACTAAACAATCACTGAATTACTGAATGTAAATACTAAATCTCCAACATTCTCTCCCTAGTTTTTACATGGTAAAACATATCCTGTTCTCCAATTGTAACGTGCCATCTCTATGTACTCATGATCTTCTTATATGCACCTAAATCTACTCACTCTAATAATCTTATTAAGCCCACTAATTTAACCCATTAAACCATATTCCTAGCCAATCAACTAATATCCTAATTCCTACACAAAATTCCCTACATCCCATGAACCTTACCATACCCTCGCAACTGATTAACTCCCCCATTAACCCACTAACTAGCCTACTTCGCTACTAATCTACCCACTAGCCAATTCATTTTTATTCACCTACCCCCTAGCTACTCTACCACCCTAGCCTCTCCTACACCCCTATGAACCCTAAACCTCATTAACACCTACCTAAATCTCCATTATCCCTACACCAATTAAGAAACCTCTAGAACTAGGGAAGCTCCCCAAAAGTTCTATAAGTCTCTAAACTAAAGGCTTCTAAAATAATTAAAATTCTCTAAATTATCCTCCACCATCCTATATAAACCATGCTAGGACCATGGCCAAGCTAACTTATAAAGCCATAAGCCTTCATTATAGTCTCATAACCAGCTATTATTCAAGTATCCTCACACTCTTGTCTAGCGATCAAAGAAGCCATTGAAGCCATTTGGAAGCTCAAGTCAAGCAATCCACAATCCAACCATTTTGCATTGAAATCAGCTTGGAGATTTTGGAGAGGAGTTCTAAGGGACAAAAGGATGGTAAGAATTTTATTTTCATTCTTTGATTGCTTCTTTATCCCCTCCTTTGATGTTGTTCGTGTTCTTGGGTTTTTATTATTAAATATAGTAATTTTGTGAATAATCCAAAATACGATCACGCACTTCTAACTGATGATTTTTCCCGACTATGACCAACAACCTTACCCAATTAGTTTTGCAGGTGTCCCAATAACCTTTCACAATTGATTTCCCAGGTTCCCCAATAACCTTTCACAATTGATTTCACAAGTTCACCAAAAACCTTGCACAATTGGTTTTCCATGTTCATTAAAAACCTTACACAATTGGTTTTCCAGGTTTACCAAAAACCTTACACAATTGGTATTTCTGGTTTACCAAAAAACCGTCACATCATGATTACTACAATACATTTTTATCAGCATTCTACAATGTTTTTACAAAAGGGGTTACATGGGGAATACTCACAAGTGAACAGGATTATATACATTTGTTCTTATTTCACACCATGCTGAAAAGCTAAAAAAACTGAAATACACACCACACAACTAAAATAAATATCATCATACCAGAAGTGCAACCCCATCGTTGATGACTGATGAAAGGTCCCTAAAACACCCTCCTTCGTTGCCTCCAACCTTCAACATAGGAAGTTGATTACTTAGCCGATGTGTCGATGAAACTCAATTAAATGTCATCTTTGATAATACAACCCCCCCATAAACATAACTAATATATTTGACTCAGGACGTCGGGTTTGTCCGATAATGCGTCCTTTACATGGATAGTTTTTTCGACTTGACAAAATGACTCAATATACTTTATTGACGCAAAAATGACTTTTTGATTCATTTTGATAAAACTATGACATAAAATGATCCTAAGTAGACAAGTGACAACTTTGATTTGAACACCAATTTCTAAACTTTTGACTCTTTTGACGACACATGACTAATGATTTTATATATTGACACTTCTGAGTTTTTGTACATATATAAAAAATAGACCTTTAACTTGTAAAAGAGTATGTTTATAATACCTAGACTAAAGGCTTTAAACATTACAAAATAAATTAACACTGAGAGACTAAAACTCATAATAACAAACTCTTCACTACATATATAAAATATGACAAAACAAACCCCAAAATATGAACTTTGATGCACTATTGAAATCTAATGCAAACTTAATAAACTAAAAACACAAATTTTTAGACACTAACAACTCGTTAAAACCCAGATTTATAAAACCAAGACTAATCACTAATTGATATAAACCTTGAAACTTTAACCAACCTATTAAAAAAAAACACAGGGAAATGCAAGGATAGCGTGGAAAAGACAAGTCAATGTTTCCATGTGACAAGTAAATCTTGGTTTGGATCTTCTTTGTTAATTGACTGCCTTGATATTTGTGCACGCTGATGTCATCACATCAAGTTGGAAAGTTATAACGAATTGAAAGTCCAATTTTAAAGATTGAATGCTGCAGATTTTGAGGTGGAATTTTGTAGAAGAAATTAGACAGAATCCTAGTCGCAACTGCCAAAGCCAAGCCAAGCAATGGATCTAACAAGCTTGTGTGCAATGTTATAAATTCTACGTAAATAAATACCTTTTTGCAATGTTGAAACACGTAGGTACAATTCTGAGGCGAGCAAATTTCTGTGCATGTCGATGGTACACAGAATGCCGAGTTCCGAGGAAACAATGAATTATATTCTTTATATTCACCTTGTCTAATCTGGCGCACAAATCTATACACAAGTTTGGACTACAGAATACAGAGCAAGCCGTCAATTTTGTAGCTTGGTACGAACCCATATGTTGTGTAGCAGGCTTGATGGATCTAGCAAATAAGATGTATCACGGGACTGAGCACAAACAACCTCGGTATAACTGAAGTCACAGCACAAACAAAAAAAAAAAAACACTAAAAAACTTATATTCTACATTCCCAAGATATCATGGTTCGCATGAATCACGACAACAATAAAAGCAAGTGTTGCCCCTAGTTTCTTCTATCCTTCCATCAAAGAACCCTGCTTTGATACCAATGATAGGTATTGTAAGAGCTATATGCAAATAATTAACTCATACAAGGCACAATGAAGCTATACAAAGAGAAATATTTTGATCACACAATAATATTATAATTCTCACACTCTATTATTCCATACGGGACAATACATTTATATAAGAAAATACTTTCCTATAATTGTGGAGCTCATATCTCCACCACAATCTCCTCACATCCCTAGAATAACTCACAAACAATATCAAGCTATATATGACACTATTGTTGTTACACAACAATATTACTCGTATATATTCTAACTAACCTATACATTATTGTTACATAACAATAATGTCATTAATTACCATACCATAAGTAATATTTACTCTATGGTAACTAAACAATCACAAATTTACCTAATGTAAATACTAAATCTCCAATATTTATTATTTTATTTTAACTTTTTAGAACTTTTTAATATCTATAAATTTATTTTTTAATTTTAGTTTTGTAAAAATGTTTTAAATTTTTAATAGTGTTGACACTTGTTTTTAAATTTTAATATTTATTATTTATTATTTTTTTAACAATTATTGAATCTTTAAATACATACAATATATTTTAACACTAGTTTAGAAGTTTTTAAAATATAGTATATATTTCTCTAAATTGTTTATATATATATCATTGTCTCCCCATACCCGTCTCCTATTTTTCAAAAAAATGGTGTACCGGTACCAGTACCAGTACCAGTCTCCTCATACCTATACTCGTATCCTGGCAACTATGTATATACTATATAATTATTATTAATTATACCATGAATAATCATACTATTATATATTAATATACTATAATTAATATATTGATATATCATATTATATTATAATATACATTAGCATATTACTATATATTATATATGTTATATAATTATTATTACTTATACCATGAATAATAATAATACAATATATTAATATATAATATATATATATATATATATATATATATATATATTTTTTTTTTTTTTTTTTAATTATTAGTAAAAAGGGTTTTTGAAGGGCCCAAACCTTTGTACAAAGTCAAAGAGCAAGATAAAACACCAGTACCGAAGCATCGTTGACACCCAAAAAGACAAGGCAAGAGACAAGCTTGGCTGAGAAAATGATGTCGATAGACAGCAAACATACAACCATCAGCAAACAAACAAGAAAGAAACAACAAAGATTACATAACTGAGGAAAATTGAATTTTCAAAGAGGCTTGGCAGCATCCCATTCTTCCTGCAGGAACTTGATATGATCCTTTGTGATTTCCAAACCCTGGTCCTTATTCTCCTTTGATTTCCCTTTGTCTTACAGTCCGCTGCTCTTTATAATTCTAGGCTCAGAGTGACCTTGCTCCTTTCGTATCATACTTTCCTGAAGCATGGTAATTTTGGCCACACAATTTTTTATAGTATTTCTACTTAACTGGAGCACCTTGCTAAGAACTTTAATTGAATTTTGAACAGCCTTGATCTGATTCAAGTTCTTATTAAGTTGTTCCACCTCATTCTCCAACGTGCTAACCCAACTTGTCTTAGACCACATGTTCTTATTGGAAGGGATCATTTCTCGAATCTGAGGTTAATCTCCATTCACCTAAAGTTGAAGGTGTTCTATTTTGTTCTTTAGTCTCTCATTCTTCATCATGAACCACTTCATGATAAAGTGATGGAGTTGGAACTCCTTTTCCAGAGAGAAAATTCTTCCCTGAAGTTCCCTTAGGAAAGGTCTTCTTTGTCCTTTTCTCAAAATAGTCCTCATGTGACCTCTTTCCTCAACTAGTAATTGATTGGGATACGCTTCTCTTTTGAATCCACCAGACTTAAAGTACACTTGGAAGAGGATGGGATTGAAGGATCATTCCAGGAAACCTTCCTATGGTTTTCAAAGTCCAATAGGTCAACAACATTGAGGCCAGCTAACTTAGGTTTCTTGAGCTTCTTGGGCTCCTCTTCAACCGTAGCCTCACTGCTATTTGCTTTCCTCCTAGAAGGAATTCAAATAGTGAACACTTTGAGAGACTTGGTTTCATTCCTGATAACAAAAGGACAAAATTCAAAAGGCTTCAAGGGAGGGTCATTTTCCACCAAAGTAGTCTTGGGAGCAGAGGTAGGGGCATGAGTTTGGGATTTAGATAACTGGAACAACAAGAAAATGAGGGCCTAGTGGATAGGGATTTCAGATTTCCCTAATTGCACATAAATTACACAATTTTCTAAGGACAGGAAGAATGGAATACCAACCAACTTCTTATGACAAAAATGATTAAGCAAAGTGAAGTGAAAAGAAAAGGCACATTTGTATCTCCCTTCTAGTGTGGCATACCTCATGATTTGAAATAAGCCCTTGTCCCAGGAAACAAGTAAGGAATCTCTCAAGAAACTGCCTTGGAACTTGGTCAGTTTTTCTTTACCCCTTAGGAAGGTTTTTACATCTTTATCCTTAGCCCTCTTTGATTTATAAGCACTAGACCCTTCCACATATATCCTTGTAGACTGAGCTATACTTTCCTCAAAAACACTGAAAGAAATTCCTTTCATTGTGATTGTCCTACCCTTCCAAGCTTTTGCAAACTACACAGATAGAACCAGATCAAATCCTATGATTCCTTCCATGGTATTGATTAGTCCAACCGATTTCAAAATGTGCCAAATCGTGGGGTTTCTCTTCACAATCTCATAGGAGTTTGGTTCAGATCTGACTCTTTCACCACCCATAGGGAAGCTTCTAGTTTCTCTTTTCGGGAGGATACTGTTATTTCCTCCTTCGCTCATCCCCATTATGATTCTCGGTTGGCCCTTCTTTGTGTTAGCGATAAGAGCCCAATTTCTAACATCATTAAGGCCTAGAAACTGTTGAGCATTATTGCAATCTTTTAGGATGGATGAAATCTTGTTTGCATGTTTGAATTGAAGTCCTTCATAATTGGCACAACATTTCCTCCACGTCCAAGTGATTTAAGCATGTAAACAGCCACTTGGCAGCAAAACAATGATGATGTTGCCGTAAGACCTTTTCAATCTAAAGGCTTTCTTAGCTCCGACCTTGGAAGTCGAGAATATGATTCCAAAAAGCCAAGAAGGAGACAATACTAGCAACAACCTACCACCAATTGTACCACTGAGGTGGCCATGAGCCAACTTTCTACCAAGGAGAATTAACTCTTTGATTCTTCATTAAGAATTTGAATTATGGTATTAGGAAGAACTTGAGGATTAACCCATTTCTCGAACCCTGTAATAAAGACCCTTTGATTCAAAAACCAATTGGCTCCTCTATTGTCGTCTTTGTAAACATGACTTGGAAATTTCCTCAAAAGTCTACAAGATCCTAAGGGCATCAGCCAATACATTCTTGATAGTCCCGCTAGGGGGATTTTTCTCTAACACAATTTATGATATTAAAGGGATCTCCCTCAACTGCTAAGCTATTGAAGTTCATTTCCTTAGCAACTTTTATTCCCCATAACGCCACTTTAGGCTCGGCAAATTGGTTAGTTTGAACACCAATATTGCCTGCATAAACCACCAAAAAGTTCCCTCTACTATCCCTTATCGCTCCACCTCCACCAACCTACCCCGGATTACCTTTAGAGGCACCATCAAAATTTGACTTGACCCAACTAGGAGAGGAGCAATTCTATTTTACTAATTTTATGTCAACCATCTTAACTTCAATCTCTATATCCTTGAGAATAGTGAGGTTCCAATTTAAAGCTATTTTAAATTCACAATCCTTGATCCTTTCCTTCTTCCTATTCTTGATCACGTAGTTCTCCTTGATTGCTTCACATTCCTTGATCCCACACCATAAACACTTTATTTCTTATTCTGGAAAATCTTAGATTCCTCTCCCACCACAAGCCCCAAAACTCATGCAGGATGGTAAGTTTCGAGAGCTTCTTCAATTGGCTACTTTAAAAAGGAGGAGACCATTGAATGATGAACTATAACATAGATGCTGGCTAAACCTAGCAAGCTTCAAATTTGGACAAAATAGTCCTTAAGGTTTTGTAAGCAAAGGGACGATCAAGCAAGAGATGATAAACTAATCCAGTGTCTCTTTCACATAAGACACATCTGTTTGGAATCATAAATCCTTTTATTGCCAAATTGATTTGCGTAAGAATTTTATTTTGGAAAGCAACCAAAAAAAAAATTGAAATAAGGTCTTTATCCCATATAAGTTTCCATTGAAACCCATCTGGAGACGAGCTGAGGGCCATCAAATAACCTGTTTTGACAATATAATTCCCATCCATAGTGGTTGCCCAAACCAACTCTTCATCTCTCACAAACTGACTCATATGAAAACCTTTAAGAAATCCATTCAACTAAATTATTCCAAAACCAAGAACCTTAAGGTAAGGAGTCTGTTGATAAGAATCTCTTCTCTTCATTGCTATCCAAATACTTCACCTTAAAGATCTTGGTCTACTGGTTCTCTTCTTTCATGAATCTCCATCATGTTTTTGCTATAAGAGCTTTATTCATTGATCTCACTCTTCGAATTCCAAGGCCTCGTGATTTTGGGAGGCAAACTCTCTCCCAAGCAACCAGGGCCATTATGTATTTCTCTTCAGAACCGGACCATAAGAATCTCTTCTAAATTTGTTCTATCTTATCTGCAATCTTTTTTGAGATCCTAAAAATTGACATAGAGGAGATTGGGAGGATTTGGAGAGAGCTTTTAAGAAGTTGGAGACAACATTTCCAACCTATAATCTTGCTTTGAAATCTATCAATCAGAGGGTTCCAGATGTTAGTATCCATCCTACCTTTAAACAAAGGCATTTCGAGGTAGAAGGCTGAAAGGTCTTTACTTTGGCAGCCCAATATTTCAGAGATTTTATGCTGCCAGACCAAGGGCATGTTGCTGAAAAAAATGTACTTTTGTCCAAGTTTATACACCAGCCAGAGACTTCCGCAAGGTGCTCCAAAATAAATTAATTTCCTTAGCTTCCTTCATTGAAGCCTATCCTAGGATTAGGGTGTCGTTAACAAATTGTTATTGAGAAATCAGATCCGTCGAGAAGGCCGGTTTGAAACCTTTAATTTTGCCCTTATTAAGTGCTGAGGAGAAACTCCTTCCCAATGCATCTGCCATGATTAACAAGAGGTAAGGGGATATGGGATCCCCTTGTCTCAAGCCTCTTTCAATAGCGAAGAAACCAGCTAGAGATCTGTTAACTAACACTGAGAACATAGGAGCAGAGATGCAAATGAATATCAGGTTCTTAGAATTTAAGATGAAAGCCAAATCTCTCCATAACTTTATCAAGGATACATACATATATATATATATATTAAAAATAATATATTATATATAATTATAAATATATATAATTGGCGTTGCTTGGCAAGGGTCACATTTCTCTCCACATGTCTTACCCGTGTCCTGCACCATATCAAACATGCCCAGATTTTTATCGATGTTTCATGGTTCTTGTTGGGGTATCTGGAAGGAAAAAATATTGTTTGGTTAGGTTAATCTCTCATATAATGTTTTCATTCCACAATTCCAAGCTCTCCACTCAATGGACCCGGCAAATCCTCATATAGTGCTGGTATGTTGGTTTTCTTACCAATAAAACTTGTTTGCCATTAAGTTTCATTTGATATTTTTTTTCCCTGCATAGCAAGTGCTTCGTGGGTCCCAGATTTTTTGAGGAGAGAGCAATGGGCAAGATTTTCTTGGCATCCGGAACAGGTATATGATGCTAAGTAATGTCAAATTTAGGTGCATGTGTTGAGGGTTTGGTGGGCACTGCTGATGCACTTAGGATAAAACTTTGGGTATTAATGTGTATGATGATATTTATCATGTTTTGTCTACTAGAATTGCAGTCACATATACGTAAATTTTGTTCAGGCCTGACAATCCCCATTACATATGTTGTATTTCTCTCAAAAGAACGACATCATCTTTGCTCTTTGCAAGTGCTCTTAGGCTTGTATTTTCTTTGGCTTTGCTGCTTCTATGTAACACCCTTCATATCCATGCGAATTATCAAACTCAGGTTGTGCTAGCCCTGATTTATGGCTTCCATAGTCGACAATTATTTACAGAAATAGATGTCTGAAGAAAGTGACAAATATTTATTTGTATTGATTTTTGTGATCACAGTATGTGCTCTGGTATCAAAGACGTAAATAAATAGTTCTCACAATTCTTTCAAGAAATCTCTTTTTCAAAGAATTTTATTTTGTTCGTTTATTTGCATTTGCAATTATCTTCTAGTTGAGACCTGAGCAAATTGAACTTAATAGGAAGCTGGAGCTTACCAATATCCATCTCTACGGTCCACATGTCATCTATGCCAATCACAATGATCATTTGGGTGAATACCTAACGCTACGTGTCATTTTTTGAACAGCTAGAAAAAAATTTAAGAAAACCAGGAGTATATTCTCCAACAGTATTGCCACAGTTGACAAATGTAAGTGCTTATGTCAATCAGCATATGCAACTGACAAGTTAGATAAAAGGGTATATCCTATGGGCAAGACGAATCCGGCGTAATGAACCTCAATTATCACATTAAATTATAATTCAACAATTTACAATAAATATCTGTTTACTTTAATTCATAGTGTCATCACTTTAATACACAATTTTTTATTTTCATATACAAAATGTTAATTCAAATTTAGTCGAAACAGGGGCTAAGGCTAAATTGCGGATGCACATGGTTGATGCAATTGTGTCTAAGGTTGCGTCAGACTCGGATACAATGAAATTAATGTAAGTTTAAAACAAAATTAGGGCACCCGTTGGCTTATTACAACTTTTCGAGGTTGGAGAACTGCAGGAGGGGGAAATCATTTTTTTTTTAATATATAAATTGAATTATCGATTACAAAGTATAAGCATCAAAGATGCAAAACAGTTAAAATATAACAATTGATAATGTGGAAATCATATTTTGAAAACACAAGTGTTATTTGTATATAATTTTTCCTAAACTTTTTAGATTGTCTTAGATCCATAAGTAATTCTCCAAGGTCTTTCTACATAAGAATAAATTGGGAGACAACGAAAAACCTGCATGAGGGGAAAAAAGGAAAAAGAAAGAGAAAGAGAACCAAATTCAATATGAGAACCAGCAAAAGCGAACTAGATGCAATATGAGAACTAGAGAAAGAACTAGATGAGAATGTAGATGAAGAAGACAATGAAACACTGGTAAGTTATTTTCACTATTTATTTGTTCTTTTTATGCAATAGTTTTCCTCAGAAATGATACAATGGGGATCTCCCTATTTTAGATTGGATTTTCTTGCATTAGTACTCATTTGGTTTTTTTATTTTAAATATTGGGACGACATTTTTTTTCTTTTGTTACTGGTTATTTTGTTTGTTGGTTTTTTTCAAGGGAAGCCCTTGTTTTACGGTTTTTACAAAAAGACCCAAAAACTCTCAACAAATTGGAACAAATCTCTTTTGCACCAAACAATAGGCCAGAAAGCACTAGGTTTATGGATGCTATAGAGACAAAAGATAAACTTCATTCTCCACCAAACAACAAATCTGGAACCCTCGCTACCCTCTATGGTTCCTGCCGATTACCACATAAGCTCACAGGAGAGCAAAAACATGTTTGTTTTGTTCAATGACTGTGGTGATGTTTGGAAAAATAAATTGGGTTAGAATTTTCTATCTCACATGAGCAAAGTGATTAGGCACATTGCCAATCACAAAGAGTTAACCCATCTAGATTGGCCAGATTTTCCCAAGAGCAAAAAAACATTACTTATGATAGAATGGTATAATTTTATGGGAAATTCATCCCAAATAAGAAGACACTCCAAATAATGATTGTTTTCCTATTTGCAGCAAACAAAATTCCAATGTATGGAGCCACCAAAATACCACACTGAAGTCAGAATGACCAAACATTGAGAAGCACTTATGCAATTCATCGACACAGCAAGAGGCCTATAAGTAATTACTAATTTTCTAATTGTTATTTTTTTATACTTCACATTTCAAAAAAAATAAATTTAATTGTAAATTTTGAAACTTTATTTGACATTTTTATCAAATCCATATGTTGCACGGACTGAACTGCATTGAAAAAAGATCAATTAGGAAGAAGACAGATTTTTAAATCATGGCGACTCCAACAAGGGTAATGCTAACAATGATCATGATGATGTGGAGGAGCATGATAATTAGGACTGTAATTTTTAAACAATCATGATAATTATGATCACTATAGTAATATTGTTATTCGTTACTTTTAAATGTCATTCGATAGTTATGAACTTTGTTTGCAACTATAATCTATGGATTGTAGGTATTATGCTTTTTAATTACTTTAATACATTCCTTTATAAATATTATATTAATGAGAAATTATTGGGGAGTTACTGAAATTGTCATCGCCATTGTTGCAATCGTCATCGTCTGCAAATGACAACAAAAACAACCACCATGTTTATTATGTAATTAATCAACAAAAATAAAATTTAATGTTTTTTAATTGTTTTTAGTGCAAAAATGCAACAACAAATGCATTATATTTTCATTTTTTTTTTTAAATTTTGATGCAATTGGAGTCACATTGCACACCCCCAACACTAACGCATACAACGTTGACGCAATATCACGCCCAAAAAAAACAAAATTCAAGCAAATGGGATCACATGGGTCGCTTGTATTTCTCAATCGAATTTGAGACGTGAATCCAACTGACACAAATTTCACATCAAACAAAACATGGGTTGTTTCCGCTAATAACGTTTTCTTTCCATGATAATAAAATGTCAATTGATGTTGCCTAGCGTGATGCAAATAGTGTCAAAAAAAAAATTGCGCAAGCAACATTCTAGGCAAAAAAACATGCGATTTTGACACTAATATTGATGCTAAATCATCAAAATATACTAGTGTAGTTTTTAGTCTTAGATCATAGGACATCACTAGAAAGTAGTCAACTAATTTTACAAGATTCTTGAGTTTAGAGTTCCCATTGTACTCAATCGACTCAAAATTAATAAAAATGGATTTTTGTTGGCTCTTGTAAGTTTGTTCATTTTCTTGGCTGCCTCTCATGCCACTGCTCTATTTTATGACGAACAGAAATACCATATTTTGTCACATAACAAAACTAATTTCTCAAGAAACTAAAATTCTCTTAGGCCATTTCTAAGAGATGGGGGATCAGGGAACGGGAGGATGCATTTCAAAGAAAGCAAAAAAGATCCAAAATTTAAAAAGATGAAAGGTGGACAACAAATTTCATATATGTGTGTGTGTGCATACATACATACATACATGTATGTATGTATGTATGTACAAACACATATATGTATGTATGTATATATGTATGTATATTTAAAACACAAGAAATTATAAAAAACATATTTTATAGCCTTTCAATATTATAATTAAATTTTTAAAACATCATTCAACATTCTAAAGAGTGGAAATACAAATAACATTATCATCTATAACATTGAACAATGAACATCAAACATTGACCCTTGAAAATTGAAATCGAAAATTGAGTGAAAAAACAAAAATACGAATTCATAATTGTAAATGTGAATAGCCAATTGTTATATTATCAATGATCACAAAAACAATTGTTTGAAAATGTCCCTCTTTTTTATTTATTAATTTTGCAAATATGTTTTTTTCTATTTTTTAAAACAACTAATGATGTGTGGAAAAGTCACAACATTCCCAATAGATTGGGGGCATCCCCTGAAGTCTTGGGGTGTCAGAAAGGTCCCCAAGTACAGCCCATTAAAATAGGAAATTTCCCTAAGATGCCAAAAATACTCCCAAATGTCCCATGGATGTGAGAAAAAATGCAGAAAATAAGGGATGTGGGGATAACATCCCCTCTTCATCCCCTAAATATCCAAGATGACCCCAAAGGACAAAGGACGCATCTTAGTGGAACACTGTTAAATATAATTACCCATTATTCAATAACCATAGTGTTGAGACAAGGACTCGACAGATCTCTATTGGACTTGGAGTCGGAATTTAGAAAACTTGGCAATTTTATTTAAAAAATTAATACACCAAAATCTCATTGTGCTGACATCAGATAGCCTACTCCAAAAACTTGTTGACCTGATCAAAAGTCTCTTTTCCTGGTACTTGGTGCAAGACTAATTAATATTTGTAGAAATCATAATTGCAACTTGCAACATTATGTCAATAAACATTTTGACATTTGTCCATATAACTTAAGGATGACATCAAATGAATCTGAAAATATGCAAATTGTTGAAGTTATAGTTCTATCACTATATTTCGTTTGTGTTTCCTATAGGTTAATGTGTTGCTTCTCTTTCATAGCTGTACTTCGCTATTGTAAACACTTTAACCAATTAATGATATTTTCTCTCTTTTAGCCTGGCAGTTTTTGTAATCTTATTTAAAACTTTTCAAAAAAAAAAGGTTGTCCTACACAAAAATTATTTGTTAAATATAAACTCTCTACAATGAATGTGAATATAATATATCTTTGTACTTGTAAAAAAGTTGAACAATATTTAATTTGTCTTTCGATAATTAAGTCCAAGTTTAGAAGTTATTCCAGATGTATCAAAAATACCCTAACATAAACATAAACATAGATACCCGTACCGTGGTCTTCTTATTTCTCTTTTTTCGTAGCATAGCCATGTGATTTAAGCTTAAAGTAATTAATCTTTGAGTTGGCAGGTTAGTGTGGTTTGTGATTTCTTATCCACATTGATTTTCTATGGTAAACAAGTATTCTTCATTGTATGGGTTGTGGCCGTTTTATTTTTAAGTTAGTTGTGCTAAGTGTGGCTTGAGGCCTGCCTGGAAAAAAATGAATATAAGTCCACTGAGAGTTTGTGTGTTTCTCTCTTTCCAAGTTGGCCTATGTGAACCGAGACTTGAGATAAGCTTGGAGGAGAATACATACAAAATTGTAATTGATCTATTGTTCCCTTGAGAAATATTTTATCATATGCTCTAAGAGTAGTTTGTGTTGATAGCTTGAGTCTGGTTTGGGAGGTAGTGATAATGGGCTTGGAGTGCAACTTTGCACAGTAGTTCAGAATGTGAAGAGGATACCAAGTAGACTCTACGCTCCTCTACAGAGTGGCATTTAGCACATCCAAGTTACGTTGGTGATATCTTCTCCCATCTGAGTTTACCTCACCCTTAGCAGGTAGGTAGATTTAAAAGTGTAATGCTCAGCCCGTAATTCTCTTTCCTAGCTCACCCACCTCCATCAAAGGGCGATATCTTGTTCTATTTACGAATAGGTGCCTGCATCCACCTTAATAGGTTGTTTACAATTAAAATAGGATAGAGTAGGATCCTTTAGTTGTAGGATTCTTTGGTTATTTTCATCTCTAACACCAATTTTTTTAACTGTTTAAGCTTCCTTGTTGAGTGTTAGGTCCATACTCTTTTCAGTCCTTTCCCCTTGCTTTTCAGTCATCTTCTTCTTTAAGATCCAAAAGCCAGCCCTGATTTAGGAAAATTCAAAAAGCAGCTTCTAGTTCGGAGGCAACTGACTGACTTTGTTACACCCAAACAGCCCCTTCCCAAATTTATTTTGAACAGTTTCCCAGGCCATTTGGCCCGAGTTTGACATGTCCAACCCTGCATATCCTTGTAATCCCATGTGGTATTGGTTGAGCTAGGCCTAATCCATGGCTTTAGCTTAGACAATAATCCATTAAAGGACAATTTTATAACATATCTTGAACTTACTTGTTATATGTACGTAAAGAGAACCAAGGAATGAAAAAGAGATTCTGAGATTTGACCACCAAGTAAGTATTTATTCTAATTGAATGTAAAGAAATAAAAATTTCAAGATGATAATACCCCAGCTAAATATCCTATAACCTTGAAATGCGTTTCATATCTGATCCTTTTGTATGTTGTCTTTTTGCTTCCATGCACGGAAACAGGCCTATGTATAAAAGTAATAAAATAACTTACAAGATACATACATGCACCAATATTTTCATGAACAGATGCATCTAATTAAGAAGAAAAGAACATTGAAGATTTAAAAGAAGCTACAGAATAAACTCTTGAAGAACAATACAAAAGAGCAGCAATGGAGAACAGAATACCTTTAAGATTCCTTTCTTCCTCGCCAATGCGTCTGCGAAGAACATTGAGCAATGATCCAAAATACAAGGCCAATACAGTGCATGTCAATGTGATTACATTATATGGCATGCTGAAATCGGGTGTTGCCAATGGGACAAGTAGCACTTCTGTATAAAGCTGAACTGGATTTTTATACTGCACAAAGCACAATATAGTGACATCAACAGGACAGAAAAGAATTCCAGACATGACTACATTCTCCAATTTAAAACGCAGATAGCAGAATTCCAATTGGCTCAAACAACTCATATTGCATTATTGCCCATTCAATCCATAGCCAATTGATAAAACATCAAAATACAAGCATCAAATACACCAGAAGATGTCCATTTTCCCTCTAACTTAAGTCTTGGTACCTTCTCAAAACCATGGACACTAGAGTCAAAGCAACTAAAATGCTTACCAGAAAGTCTAGCAACAAGCTTGATTTAGATGATTTCTCTTTGGAATACCATCTGTTTGCTTGGAAATCTGGAAAGCTAATATGAGCAGATGGCAAGTCAAACCCCTGATTAGCATCTGGAGGGTACTCATTAATACGTAGAAAGCCCTGCAAACTCAGCCAATGCATAGAATAAATTTCTATTAGAGACTTTTGACGATGAAACCAAGTAATTAGATTAATGCAAGTACATGATAGAAATACATGCAGTGAATTTAATTCTTATAGCAAATTTTTTAAAACAAAGAATTCTAGGAAACGGTTATTGCAAACATAAAACTTACACATCTTTTATTACAGGCAAAGGGAATATGATGGCAGAACTAATCATGAAGGGGGCTGCATCAAGGAGACCCGTTGTTTGTTTATAATTATGGGAGAAACCCTTGACAGGATTATAGCAAAGGCAAAATCATTGGGAAAATTCATGATCTTCCAGCTACCAAGAGGGGTCAAAGATACTCAAGCTTCCAATTTGCAGATGACAAATTAGTGTTATCCAATTTTCATTTTAAAAGAAATAAGGCAGCTCAACAAGTTACTCTGCACCTATCAACTTGCCTCTGACCAACAGATAAATAAGAATAAATTAAACATGATATTTTTCAATATTCCTCGCCAGAGAAAAAGAGAAATGCTTAATATTCTAGGGTTCACAGAAAGCAAACTCCTGTTGACATAACTTGGATTCCCTTTTCAGTGGAAGCCCAGAAAAAGAAAACTGGGAAGCCACCATATGCAAATTAAAACTCAGAATGATTAAATGGACACACAGGTGGCTTACTTTTGTTGGCAGAGCCCAACTCAATCATGTTGTGTTACAAGCCATTCTGACTAACCTACTAACTCTGCTACCCATACCAAGCCAGGTGGAAAATGAGATAGCTGCTGTCCAGAGACACTTTTTATGGTAGTGCAGGAAGTAATCAAAAAACCAAACACTGGAGGCCTCAATATTAAAAGCATCATAGTGCTCAACAAATCTCTGCCGCTACGTTAAGTGAAAACGGAAACAGATCCAAAACATGGAAATGCCAATTTTCCAGGAGGCCTTGGAAACATTCATACAATAAATTATTAAAAAAGAGAAAATATATAAAAAAAAATGCATAATAATCCATTAGACATTTTAGTCCATAGAAGATAAAACACTTAAAAAATAAGGTATTCATGAAAATTCAAAACATTCAACATAATTAAAATTTCAAATGTTCATGTCATGATTTATAGGTTCAAAATTTAAATGCAAAAATCAAATTAGTTTTGAACACTACAACCACTGTCCTTTCTGCCTGAATCCCTACAACGGCCGCCACAAAATGCAAAAAATGTTGTGTGCAAATTGCATAGAGTTACAGCTGCTGCAAATAATGACAAGGATATCTTACGTTTTGGATTTAAGTTTTTAACTTTTTCATATTTTTTTACTTGTTTGAACAAGGTTAGGGGGTGAGTTTAGGGTAGTTTAGTTTAATTTTAAGATTTTTTTTCTAAGCTTTTTGTTTAAAGCGCCGGAAATGCCCCTAAACAGCCATGACATTTTTTGGACATTTCCAGCAGGTGTCCAGGTGTTTCTAGCGCTTCTGAAAAGTTTTCAGCACATTTCAGAAACACAAAACACTTCGAAAACATTTTCAGGCCGAAGCAGCCTGTGAAGGAGGCATTTCCTGCAACATAGAGCCCTGGAAATTTAATTGGCATGGAGATTATTGCACGCGCCCACTTCCCCTTGAAACAGCATAATCCGAGGTAAGCACATTCTACCTACCAAGAGAATATTCTGAATGACCCATGGAAAACTCAGCTCTCGCTAATAGCAAATCATATCAAAAAGGGCATCGAATTGCTAAAGGATAATGCAACATGCCAAGTAGGCAATGGGAAAAGGGTGCTGTTTTGGGAAGACAGCTGGAATTCTGGCCTTCCCCTAGCTGAATTAAATATTCATGATTTACAAGGACGCCTTCAAGCTAGAGGTCATCATTATATTGCAGATTATGAGAGCTGATATAATTGAACTTGTGTTGTTTTTGGTACTGGTACTGGTACGGGTACATTTTGGAAATGCGGAAATGCCATTTTTCAATAACCTTTATTTGGAAACGCTTTGGGTACATCCGTACCTTTTATTTTATATATATAAACAATGCCTATTACTCATTTTTTTCAATAAAACACTTGAAAATATGGAGTATGAAAATATTTGTCTATAAAAGATAAAACACTTTAAAATATATAGTATTCATTCATTCATTATTGCAAAGACAGAATGTACATTCAAATCTAGAATAAATCATCTAGATTGCCCTCAAAATCATGAATGCCACTCCCACTATTTTTCAATTTTATCATTTACTGACGCTTTCTCTCGCAAGGCCTCGCCGATGCATTGAATCTCCTAGAGTGTATGCCTTAAGGGGTGCACAGGGAATGGGGTGGGATTGGCTTGGGGCACTTTGCGAGAGATGTTCTCATACTATTCTATCATACCTGCATCCCTTCATGCAGCCTTCATACCTCCTATGATGTCTCCTTGAAATCTTGAAACCCTAAAATATGGCTAAGTCTGAAACCCTGAAAGCCTGGAATCTGACTAAGTCTGAAATATGATAAGATCCTCCAAAACCTAGAATTTGCATTATAGCTCCTAGAGGTCTGAAAACACTCTCAAACATCCTGAAAGTATATTAATAAAATATAACTTAAAATATAAAACATCTAGTTTCTTATACTTAAATGTTTATTTTATTTATATATTGTCTGGTTCAGGCTGGTTTTACATTTTTTTTAAATTTTTGTTGACTACGACTGTTTTTTCCTGCCGGAAACGTCCGGGAAATGCCTGGAAACACCCCAGAAATGCTCAGTTACATCACGGAAATGTACCATACATTTCCGGAGCATTTCTGGAGTGTTTCTGTACCGGAAACGTTTCCAGGGGGAAATGTTGGGGGTGGGCATTTCATGCAACACAGAATTGAACCAGACTGGGAAGAAAATTCAAGATCATGTAAGCACCTTGATGGCTGAACTTAATAAAAGGCCTTTGATCTACATGCAAAGAATAGACAGAAGAGTGCGGCTGGATACTAACACAGAATAAAGCACTGTAGCAAGTTCCTATAAAACTCTTACCATAAAATCCCAGCCCGTTGAAAAATGGTGTTGAAAGCTTTGGGGGATAAAAATATGGCCTAAAATCAAAACTTTTATGTCACTTCTCCTCCATGGAAAGGTCCTCGCTGTTGATGCTCTACAGAAGAAAGGTTGGATCGGAACTACAAGGTGCCCAAACTGCTGGAAAGCCTATGAATCCATTCCCCGCTTTGTTTCTTCAATGTCCATATCTGGGACCATTTTGGAAGAGATTTGCTCATAACTTCAACTGCCACCTAAGACGAAATCTCTCTATGGATGGTATCATCTTTGGGTGGACCAAGATGAACTAAAGCATGGAGATAATTTACCCGTTGCACACTCCTGGCCTCATACTATGGAATTTATGGAACTAACAGAATAATAGAAGTCTTGAAATAATTTAGAGGGACACGCATACTTTCATCAGGATAACGCAAGCCCATATCCATGGCACACCAATGATATATACCAAGAAGAGCCCTGACAGATTTAGCTCGATGAGTATGACAGATCCTCAGATATCCCATACCTGAACTACTAGTCTACTCCATTCCACTACAGATTGCTTAAGTTTGGGGTCAAAGGACAGGCCTTTTGGACCCCAACACCTCCTCGGCATCTCAAGCTTAACTTTGACAGAGCAGCAAAAGGCAACCCAGGCAAAGCAGGAATAGGGTAGATAGTCAAAGATCACAATGGCACGATGGTTATCTATTACTACCAAGAAATAGGGAAACAAACCAATAACACTGCAGAGTTGCATGCTCTCCCCAAAGGCCTCTAATGGAAAGAGAAGGACAAGTTGATACCTTTACATATAGAAGGTGAATCACAGGTTATAATAAACCTGGTTTAAACTTTAAAGCTAAGATAGGGAAGACAAGTGACTAATGGAGCACCCAATTAACCGATTCCAATCAACTGGGAAATGGAACGTGCTTGAGCCCAAGAACTTGAACTAATGGACAATCTACATGTGGCTTGCATTCAACAAAAAATCAACTCCAGTACAATAAAGTGGCCAACCTGTTGGCAAACACGGCTATTGACAGAGAACAAGTCAATGAATTAACCATTCTCAGAAAGGATGATGTTCTTCCATGGCCATTTCAAAACATGGTTGCCTTGGAGAAATCAACCAACCCAGCTAATGATAAACACGATTAGAATGATGAAGTCGATATAGGGATTGCACCCCTAACCCTAGCTCTAAAGTTTTCCCTAAGGGTAAGTCAAAATAGATTGGTATCACCAAGTGGGGTCCTTTAAAGTTTAAACTACAATGTATTCATTCTCCCTAAGCTCCGTAATTTCCACTTTAGTCTTTTTCCTCCAAATAAACCCTATACATTTATCCACCTAACCACAATTTTAAATGTTTTTTTACCTTATCCTACCGTGCTTGCTCTATATTCACACACCTTCACCTGCCCCCCTTCTTCCCTCTTTCTTGCCAAGGTTCTAAGCCACATGTCTTACATCCTGGTCATATATTTTTTTATAAAATCGTCTACCCCCTCATGTACACATCACCATGTTCACTAGGATTTTAATGACCACATCCAAGATGCTCCTATCACCATTCTCACATTCCTCACACACGCACACACCGGTTTGTTTTCTATTGTCAACTAAAGAATGTGATAAAATTCTCATTAAACAGTATTGTTGGCAACTTGTCCATTATCTTACAGCTGTCTCAGCACCTATGTTTGCTCGACATTGTAGCTTCCTTGCCATGTATGATGCAGATTATTAAAAAAATAATGGCACTGCCTACCAGTGCATTTAAATAAGATTTTGTCATTAATCCAACAGCAAGACTTCCTTGAAAGGGCATCCTCACACCATTCACAATAAGGAAATAGAGCTTTTTCAGTGCCACATGAAGGCTGACTGGGTGCGTGTTTCTGGGAGGGAGAATAACTTATTCATTCTTCATCAGCGTCTCACCCAGTATAAGGGGTTTGTATATCAGCAAGCCCTTCATGTTCAACTAATCACCATCGAACCCAATTGCCCCAGATGTCAAACGCTATTAATGGTAGTCTGGAAAACACACCAACAGTGGTGTGTGACAGAAATTTTGAATCATGTAAGAAGATTACAGATCAAATCACGTCAAACAAAAATCATTCAAGTGCCCCTGCATGGTGCAAGGATAATGGTTCCCAGACACAGCCCTAGACTTCAAGACCAGAAGCTTTTGCAAATGCAGATGTTTTTTTGGCAAAATCAGGCCTTCAAATATGTATAGGAGTGAGAACAAACTATCCAAAACACATACATACAATGTCAATGCCCAGCTCAGTGCTGCTAAGTCAGGGCAGAATGTGACCAATAAGCGGCAACCCATTACGCTTGAAGAGGAAGACCATGAAGTGGTGCCTCAGATAGCATCTCAGGGAAACCTTCCCATTGTTCATCCAAACCCTGTTCGTTGTGCCACTCAAGTGTGTATCTCTTCTCAAATTTCTCAAAACCCAAATGTAGTTGCCTCCTCTCAGGTAAGAGCTAAACTTCCACCTCTTTAGCACAAACAACCTACAAAAGTTTATTCTTAGGCATATTTTCATGTGCCTAGCGCCCACATGCAGTATAACATTCCTCCCACCACCACTAAATTTGATATTCCTCCATCTAATCTCTTCCTTCCACCCACAAGACCTTGCCTTTCCAGGTCAGGAGGGTCATCAGTTTCAGTGCAAGAAGTATCTCCCAATGACTAAACAGCCCACTAATCCCACTTAACCCCAAGGAGGAATGTCCATCCCAGAATACAGTCAACAAATGCCCGGAATCTATATAGCCCTGATCAACAACCTAGAGAGCAGTATGCTGTATTTGGGCAAGCACAAAGGTCAGCATGGGTTACAACCTCAATGGCTATATTGTGTACCTTGTCAATTGTATGCAGAAGTAGGACCAATGGATCACCTACTTGATGCAAAACAACCAGTACCAACAGCACGACATTGAAACTATTGAAAATCTCATCATGCATGACCCAGTAAAGAAAAGGGTGCCTGTTTACTAGCTCCAATGCATTTCCTCTGTGGAGGATTCACTGTGGAGAAGAGAATACTAATCATCAATTGGATTATTCTTGAGCATTAGGTTAGAACCCAAGCTATTGTACAAAAAATGCACCATCATTAAACAGCTTAGACAGAGAAAGAGGCCACATTAACCTCAAAAGGCACCCTCAGCAAGTAAATTTGTCTTAAAGCTCAAAACTCATGCCACCGGCTGACTAGCCATAGACAAGACTATCCAATCTTCACTCAACAGGAAGATTTGCATGGAGGCAGCAATGGATAAGGGTCCAACGTGCTAACTTACATATGAAGCCACCTAATAAAAATAATACGTATATATCGCAAATCATTTAATCATCACTTTGACATCAACTGAGTTTTCTCCCTCATTCTTTAAATTGGGTTTCCCAATTGACAAAAGGCAGCAACATATATTTCTTCTACTCAAGCACTAATTTCAGGCAATTGAAGTGACGTATTTACATTATGAAGGCACTACAAGCACTTAAACTATATTATTTTTAAAAAGGATCACAAGGAAGACTTGTTTGCAAGGGAGATATGTCCCTTGATACACATGTGGCAAATCTATGCATATTCCATTTTAGGGAGATGTGTCCCAAAGGATAAAGTAAGTCATCCCCTCAAGTACCCTTTTGGGAAGAAATCAGTGGGATGGAGAAGTTTCCCAACTCCTGAGGACAGAGTTCATCTCAAGAACGCACCTCTAGGGTTGGTGGAGTGCCCCCAATTGCACTACAAGAATACTAAAAAATTATTATCATATTATTACAATACTCTCAAAGCAAGAAACAATGATTTCAGAACAGTCAGACGACATTGCCAATTGCAAACTGTCGTTGCAAACCAAAAATGCTCTGGACTTTCAAAACCTACAAGACAGAGTCCTCATAAGAGAGGAGCACTAAAGGGAGCTAGCAACAAGCTGAAACAGAAAGATATCAATTACATGGCACCGAGTAGTCTGTAGTGGTTCACATTCTAAGTTACCTCCCATTACAGACATGACAATCCAAGCCAAATTGGAGTCGGGAAAAAGTTTTGATGCCCCAACATAAGGGTAAGGGGTTGAGCCAAACAAGATAGTTTTCCCTTGTCACTCTGAACCCTGCAGGGTATATATTGAATTACTTGAAGTTGCAGAGGAATCTCTACAAACTTGTAAATAATATATTGATGAAATTTTGACCAAGCTATAAAATAAGAAATTAGAGGAAAAGAGAATGAGGATAGCAGCAGCTGAGAACCAAGATAAATAGGCAGTGGTTCCTTAAGGCAAGATATGGATTACAGCTCGTTCTTTTAGAATGACATTGTATAGCAAAATTTTCAGTCTAGGACACTTATATCAATTGCAATCTTGAACTGTAGCGGTTCACTCTTCTGTTACCCATGCTTGTCTAATGATATTAGTCTTTTAAGAGGAACCATTGCTTTAATAGGTAGGGTATCTGTGCTTTTGGATTCACAAAAATAATTCTACCACAAGTCTAGAGTGGCATAGCCTATTTCATTCATACACAACTTGTTCCTGTTGTGTCTAAATGTGCATGCCAAATTCATGGCAAATTCGATTGATAAAACACCATCCCTTAGCAAGCTAATTATAATAATTCGCCACTTCCAGACCATACATAGTCCTGTTCCTATAAATCATCAACTTCTTTGCATTAACTAATATCATTCTTGAAGAGTAATGCTCGAAAAAGGGATGTGCAATGCTCTGCCTATGATATATTCAAATCCTTCACGGTTAGATGAGGTAGAAAGCAGTGAATAGACCTTTCCAGCACAAAGTATGGCATTCGTCTAACTAATTTGGGTAAGTCTCATCATTTGAAATTAATAAATAGTCTCTCAAGTTTTCCAAATTTGAAAGGTTGTACCTGCTTTCCCTGGGCTGGAGAAGCTATTCATAATTGTTATAGCCGATCTCACCTTACATTCATTCATTCCTATTTCAAAATAGCCTCGATCCCACTTTTTGGGACTATGAACCAATCATCTTCGACACCCTATTTAACCCCAATTTCACTCTATTCCACATAAATCTTGCTTGCACGGCCTACTTTCCACTTTGACCATGAGCTTGATATTATCATTTCGTGAGTATGATTTACATGTTTGTGCGATATTTTGCAATAAAATGAGTATTCTATGATACACTGCATGTTTAGTTTTTAGAAATCATACAGCACATGGGTACTTGCTTGTTTTCTCTGGATTTCCGCACTGTCACCCTCTACTTATCCATGAAAGGAGAGCCATTGCCTGATTGGAGTAGTGTGGGGGATCGTTGATCCGTAGTTGGTGTGAAAAAGCGCTCGGATGATGCTCTCCCTCCTCACAATAGTACTATTTTTTATGACTCTTGAGATTGCCAAAGATACTAGAAAGTCCAACGAACTCATGCTCCAAGTAGCCTTGTATCTTATTTTTATACTTTGTATTATATTGTATTGATTATTGGAAACATTATCATGAAGAATTGTAATTATCTATTTAATGTGGATTGACAGCAGTGGTTGTGTATTGTACCAGTAGTGGCCAAATATTTGTATTTACTTCTATAATTGTTTTTTTGATGCGTTTCATATATTGATAGTGATCAGTGACTGTTAGATGTCACATGCTTAATTACAATTATCACTCTTGGAGTATTTTTGTATGATCTGCTTAGATTCTCGTGGTGTAATGTAATCTATTTATAGTTTATATGTTTATATGTTTGTAAAAAAAAACTTTCACGTATTTTCTAGTTAGAACCCAATGGGGTTGTTACATGTGGTATCAGAGTTGTGGCTCGAACTCTAGGACTTAATGAGTCCATTTGCATTTTCGTATTTTTCTGTTTATCAGAAAGGAGAATTGTGAATGTGTGTAGTACATTGAGTGTGTACCCTAAGAGCATTCGTACCCCTCCTTAGAGTTGTTAAAGGGTTGGTTTATCGAGTGTCTCATTGGTGATAAGTATATAAGGTGTTGGGTAGGTAAGTGCATAGCATAGTTCATGAGCTATGAACAAGAGTTCCCTACCATATTCTTGATCTTTTAGATTATAAACCCCAAGTATGATTACTTCTTTCTTGGCAATCAAATCACCTTCATCATTTGTGATTTGTGTTGTGAGTGTTTTAAAAGCATGGAGTGCTTCCCACTTAAGTATATATGCATTAGTTTTGTGTCTTACTTACACAAATCCTAGGAGTGAAAAATCCTATAAGAACATTTTTAGATTGGCACCACCTAGTGCAGTGGGAATTTTCTTGTTGTAGAGTGTAGATGTCTTAGTTAAGAATCTCTTTGTGTTTGGAGTTTGTTTATGGATTAGCACCCTTATATTTATGTGGATTTGAGAAAAAGTGTCATCTTTCTTAGCTAGCTTGGAGGTGAGTTGTTATTCTTTCACTCCCCTCTTACATCATTTTAAGCTACCGAGAAGATTCATATTTACATGATATTGATTTAGTGTTTTCTTAAATGGAAACTTGTTTCTGAAATGTTGTTTTGATTTTATTCCCTTAAGTTCGTGGGATAGTGTTTTCTACTTCTATTGAGAGAAGTTGTAGGATTAGATTGGATTGATGCATCTTTGTGGTTAATATTTCCTTCCAGTTGTGGAAGTAGGTTGTGATACTATTACTAATTTTGGTAAGTAGGTGGTGATTTGGCGACTTGGGTAGTGGTGTTTCCTTTTACCATGTGAGGGTATGTAGGAGTTTTGTTTTTGAGATGTTAGTTCTCTACTTTCCACTTGTGATTTTTTAGAGTCGCTATTTTACCTAACTTGTGAACTTGACCACGAGAAGTGGCTAACCTTGAATTTATATTATCTCTCATTGATTATAATTATATTATATAACATTGTTTAGACTGATATTATTCTCTTTTTAAAGCATGTTTTGAAGAGTTATATATGTACCTTTCTCCGGGAACAAGTAAGGTATAAGATGTGCAGAACATCTTGGAAGTTTAAAAAAGTTGAAATAAACTTTTAATTTATTAAGTACTAACCAAGCAAGCAGAGAGACATTGTCTCGCTTGTTTTTTTATAAGGTTGTAAGGATAATATAATCCTTAGCCTTTGTATGATATGTTAATTTTAGCATTATTTCCTCTTAACTATGAATATAAAATTATATGTTAAGCTGTGAAATGTGATACTAGTTATGTTTAGCTAGTGGCAACTTAATACAATAGAAGAATAATTGTATGATTTTTCTTGTATATATGTTGGTACATCTGGAATTATTTAGCATATAGTAATGTTTTCTATGATCTCTTAATATAGAATTATAATTCTTTGAACCTTGTGCGCATTTTGGAGATCATTAGATCATGGAGACCTAAGGGAAGAGTGGTGAATTAGGAACATGAGTTCTAAGCAATAAGAGTAGATCCTACTTAGCCTCACATTGACTTGGTAGTTACTGAGTTTGAATCCGACAGACAGACTTGTCGAATCCAGGATTTAACAAATGGACTTGTCAAATTCTGTTGTATGGCCATACGCATGTATACTATGGACGAGTATTCCATAATTTTGTATATATTGGAAATGTAGTATTTCCAATTCCTATTCATCGTCATACTTGTCAAGAGCTCTGTGGAGTAGTGACAATATTGACATGTTATACTTATTCGAAGCTACGTGTAGCGACCGCATTAACTTATACACATTATTCTTGCTAGGTTCCCTGAACACTTTTCTCCGAGATAAGAAAAAATACTCTCTAGGTTAGAGAGATGCGCAAAGGGGCAGAAAAGTTTTGTGGAACTCTCCCTAGTCATTTGTTTTGGCTATTATGATCTCATGTACTTTTGGGAAGTCGATGAAATTTTCACCAAAGTTCTAGATCCCGGAGTGATCATGATAGAACCAATATGAGTATTAAACACTCGCAAACTTTGCATGATTTGATACTAGATACTATATTTGTATTATGTTAAACTATGTTTGTTATTCAAAACTATTGTTTGAATAATTGTCATCAGGATGATGACCAATTTTAAGGGGGAAGGATGTTACAACCCGATCTCACCCTGAGTTTTATAACCTTTGAATTCGTGGATTGTTATGGTTATCATTTGATTGTTATTGTTTTGATTTAGCTTTATGTCATATATTAGTTATGGGACAGTGATACGCTGATTTTTTTTACATAATGGATTAATTATGTAACAACTGTATTTTTTTATACCTGTACATTAAGAAAGCATATTTGTTAGTTATGCATCATTAGTTTGACATATATGATGACCTGGACTAACTACCTACTTGTCACGAGGTGGATGTAGGATTGATTCTACCCTCAGAACCTGACGGAGGGAGAGCATCATCGGAGAGGATGATGTAGATGAGATGATTGGTGGATGACAAAGGAACTGTTAGTAACCCAATACACACACCACAGTAGAATAACTTGTTTAACTCTCTATTTGATCTAGATAGTTTGTTTGTTTTGAATGCTTATATATTTTGCTATGGTTGTTTTGATTGATGCTTATGGTAATCTGGTTGTGTGATTTCATGTGTTATTATAGTACTTTGATTTACACATATAATGTTGTTATATGATCATGTAGTTGATACTGACACAAATTTGATTGCCTAACATAGTTATAGGTCTGAATAATATTCGGAGAATATCATTGTCTTGATTTGGTGTCTTTTCGTATAAGAGTTTTTATTAATATTAACAAAATTAACCGTAAAATACTTGTTTTATTTAAAATATAGATAATCCTTATACCCTGAATTTAGTTAAAGGAGTTATCTTGAAATAATTATTAATGAGTGGATTTATCTTTTATTGAGATAATTACCAGAATTACATCAAATTATGAAAATTTACTTATAGACCAATACATGGATTCGTAAATAGAAAATTAAAAGTCTAAAATTATCATTAAAAGAATGACTTAAGTGGATCTAGCAAACAATTCAGTCTTAAAACCAATAGAATTTTCATGCACAAATTAGGCAATTAAATTAAAAGCTCAAATGAAGATAATTGATTTGGAAGCAAAGTAATAAACGTGCATGATTAAGAAAATAAACTCAAAGATGAGTTGATGCTTTGGAATTGAAAACTAAATGAAACCCCATGTGAAGTCATTGGTTTTTGAGATTTTAAAACTAAAATGATTAGGTGGCAAATTATGCATGTTAATAAATTAATGAAAGCTCAAGATAAGTTATGGAAATAAATTTTAAATTGAAACGTTTTAGAAAAGGGATTTTTGCATGGAAAAGGGAAATCTTTAAAAGATGAGTTTATAATAAGGTGAAAAAGGGAAGGCGAGGCACGACCCGGTATGGTGTGGGAGGAAAAGAATGGTAAGGTAGCATGGAGGAAAGATTAAAAAAAATACAGAGCAATAAGAAAATATAGAAGAACAACAAAGGAAAGAGAAGAACAGCATAAGGTAAGGAGGCAGCAAGAGGACGTTATAGGAAGAAAGAAGGTACGTCTTGTTTTCAAAATCCATGTATATATATGTATAATTGATCCACATATATAAAAAGAATGTCTGTGCAATAAGAAATAGAAGACTATTTATATACAGTAAACCATAATTTATTAGTGATAAACGAACAAGGATTGTAAACTGAAAAAAATTCAACCTGTGTATTTGTCCAACTAGATGCCTCTTTCAGATAGTTAGATCAAATTGAATAAATTGAGAATCGCTGGTTGTTTTTTTTGATGAATCACTGCTTTATGCAATGATCTTAAGCTAAGAGCCAAGGACTGAAGGGTTTTCATTCCACCAAAGTTGCCTGGGGCACGACCCCGGCGTCATCCCTTTTCACGCATCAGGATTTGCAAGTAGCAAAAATTGATCCCTGGTGGGCTCTTTGTGAGCCAAGCAACTTCACCAATTGAACCAACAATTGTTCACAATCTACCTAAATTATAATATAGAAATTTATCGTTGGGTCTTAATATGGCGTCCCATTAGAAAATTTTATAAAAAAAATTAGATATGCAGCAATTTATTGGAATCAGCTATTCCTTTTCTGTCTAAAAGCAACTTAAATCATAGGGCAGCTATCTTAAATTAAACAGTAGCAAATTAAAATTATTGGCATAGACAGTGATTCGTGAGTGAAGTGTTGCGACTCAGTAAAAACCTGCAGCGACTTAAACAAAGAATAATGTCTAAGTTATTATTTGTCTTGCTAAATTGCATTTTGAGATTCTAAATCGGTTAAAAAATAAAGTATTATTTTCTAAGAGGGCTGTACTTTTTCACCAGAGTATAGTACCAATTACTTTATAATAACGAGTTTTTATTGAATTAACTTTTTAGTATCTTAGTTTTAGTTATCATTGGGGATAGGATGTTCTTTGAGTGCCTATGCGAGAATACAAGTCAAAAAAAAATAAAGGAAACATTATAATTTTCCCGTTGTTCCGCAATCAAATGTTGGAACGCTCCATATACTCCAATTGTGAAAAAAATTGGTCAATGTATGAAGGAAACTATGTTTCCTCTTTAATTCAAGCTCGAATTTTTTGAGTAGATCTTTATTTTTGCCTCGGATTTCCGTATTATGGTTTGAGCCGAGTTGCACTGCCAGCGCGAGTTGCGCTGTGAGCCGAGTTGCATTTAAAAGAAATAAGAGAGCGTGATTATCATGGGATCCTTGTGAGAATTGTGATATAGAATACTAAAGTGGTTTGTATGAGAATAGTAATACTTCAAATTCTAAAACCGCTTCTTTGTAATGCCCCCTTGTTCCGCCATCAATGTTGGAATGCTCTGAATACCCCGTTTGGAAAAGAAATGGTAAATACATGAAGGAAACTACATTTCCTCTTTACAGCAAACTGTTTCAGGGTGGAAATTTATTTTGCCTCCGATTTCCGTAAATGTAGTTCAAACTCAAGTTCTTAAATAAATGCGTCCTTTCACATATGCTTTTTAATATTACAAACCGATTGGGTAAAACCAAAGTCGATATACCTTTATGGCTTTGCATGAATGGAAACCAGTATTGCATGTAAAAGGCTAAGCAAGAGTTAATTTCTAGGGTTTCAATGAATTATTATGATGTCTAAGTAATTAGGAAATTGATATGATTCCTGTCCGGAAGGTAGAATCTTTGAATTGTAACGATTATATTTATTATTTTTGAAACATCTTTAAGCATGAGACTCATTAAATGCATTTGACAAACTAAATGCATAATTATATTAGCACTCTTATACATGCAATGTAGGTAAATAATATGTGATTACTTGGTGGAAGATAATCTTTCGTAAAACCAGTAGATGGATGTACATAGATATACGGCATTATAGAGAGATGAAGTGTTAAAAGTTATGAAAATCGCTATAATTTGTGTAGACAATAGCATAGGTAAACATTTTTGTGGTAATACCCCTGAATAATTAATACTATATCCATGAATGATATAATTATACGATCTAAATCTATGTTATGGCTATGCTTCAATGCTAATAAAGACCAAGTAGTATATTTGTAGCACAGTAGTGTTATGCAAGCACGTCGACAAGCTCAAATTTGTAGCATCATTTAAAGATGAAATGCATAGACTATGTAGAGTTTAAACTCATAAAAAGATCTTTGTGAATGCCTTATAGGATGGTTTTGAGTTAAAGGTTGTTTTCATCTATGATGAGAGCTAGCAGTAAATAACTACGACTGAATGTTGATGTCTAGAGAGGTCGAAATGACTGTAATACTCAATTAAATATTAAAGGTTCATGGAAGTACTAATTGTGAAATCTTGTAAAACCTTGATTGTGTCATAAATGAATGTTAATATATTTATGTAGATAATAATGAAAACTTGTGTAGTACTTTTTGTGAAAGTATTAAAATGTGCAAGTATTTAGACTTTTATAGCATAAATAGTGCATCATAATGTGCGCTTAGAAATTATGTTTCCTCTGATTGCTAATTTGCGATATAATCTAGGGTATACTCAGATGATATAATCTCGTACTTACTTTATTATTATTTATAAGTATAAGATTATTTGTTCATAATTGAGTAGGGTACTCATGCACAATGATCTATGATATTATGGGATGTCATAGAATCCTATTGTATTAAAGTATGTTATACTTGAATGGTACATACTGTAATTGTTATTTATAAACCTACACCATATGTAAATGTATGCGTGTTGGTTATTGCTTTGAATAGTATGTTTTGTGGCAGTTAGTAGGACATTATGTATGTATGCATACAACCTTTGAGTGTGTAACGAATGCTAAGATGGAATAGTATGTGTTTAATGGAATCTTGCTTTGATTACCCTTATGTTTAGCATGTCATGTGTGATGAATTCCAATAAGATGTAAAATGATTAAATCTTGGGTTTAAATTATGTATGGTGAGACATTATCATTTTGTGAGTACGATTTACATATTTGTGCGATATTTTGCAATAGAATGGATATTCTATGACACACTGCATGTTTAATTTTTAGAAATCATAAAACACATGGATACTTGCTTGTTTTTTCTAGATTTTCGTACTGTCACCATTTACTCATCCGTGAAGGGAGGGTCATTCCCTGATGGGAGTAGTGTGGGGGATCGTTGGTCCGTGATTGGTGTAAAAAAGTGCTCGAATGATGCTCTCCCTCCCCACAGCAGTACTACTTTTGAGACGACTCTTGAGATTGCCAAAGATACTGGAGAGTCAAGGAAACTCATGCTCCAGAGAGCCTTGTATCTTATTTTTGTATATTGTATTATATTGTATTGATTATTGGAAACATTATCATGAAGAATTGTAATTGCTTGTTTACTATGGATTGACAACAGTGATTGTGTATTGTACCAACAATGGCCAGATATTTGTATTTACTTCTATAATTGTTTCTTGATGTGTTTTCATAAATTGATAGTGATCACTGACTATTAGATGTCACGTGCTTAATTACAATTATCACTCTCGGAGTATTTTTGTATGATCTACTTAGATTTTCGTGGTGTAATCTATTTATAGTTTACGTATTTTCTAGTTAGAACCCAGCAAAGTTGTTACACATATCTTTCAAATCATGCGTCTGATTGAGATGTCATTTATTTTATTGGAAAATAAACTTGTAAAGCTTTAAATTGATGGGTAATTGGTTCCAGTTTATTGAGTATTGAGGGAGAAAAAAGCTCTGCAATCTAACATTTGTTTTCAGCCTTAAAATCCTATTTTTTATGAATTATGGATCATGGGGTTTCATTTTCTCTCTGGAGATGATGAAATGAATGCTAGAGAATGATGGTTTCAATTGAAGGAGAGATATTTTCAATTGAAATTTTGGCAATTAAAATTGTCCCTTTGTCTTAAGGGCCTTGCATTGAGTTGGTTTGTTCGGATGCAAAAAGAATGGAAAAAGTTTTTTTTTAGAAGAAATGGAGCACGCTTTTTAGATCAATGGGACATTGAGGAAGCAAATAATGATAAGGATGAGGAGGAAAAAAGAATGATTTAGAAGAAAAAGAAAAAAATAAGTGTGTTGGTAACAATGATAAACAATATAAGGAAGTAGATGAAAAGGAGATAGAAGATAAGGGTTCAAACAGTTTGGCTATAAAGAAAGAAGCTTCAATATTTCAATTTCATGGATGCATTCAAAAATGAAGTTATCATATCTGTAAACCCAAATAGCAAGTATGATTTCTTCAACATAGACTTAGCAAAGCAACTATAGGTTCAAGCAAAAAAAATCAAGGACACTCAAATAGAGGGTAAGCATGTTTGTGTTTTTGAAGATTTGACGCTCACTATGGACAAATATGTTTTACATTTAAATTTATATGCTCTGGATATGGGTGGACTAGATACTATTCTTGGGTATCCTTGGATGAAAACTTCGGGCACAATAAACATTAATGCACAAAAGAAGTTCATGAAGTTGTGTAGAAGGAAGTTGACTTTGCAAGATATCACACTTGATGAGGATCAAAGAAAGGTCAAAGTAGAGCATGGGGATGAATCTGAAGATGGTGATGAAGAGCATAAGGAAGATTAATAAGAAATACAAGAAGAAGAACAAGAACAACAAGAAAATAACACTACATCTACTTGAGAGACAAAGGCAAAGGCACTACCAAAAGAAAAGGTGGAGGAGGTACAAGAAAATGTTGATAAGGTCAAAGTATCAGACACTGATACTGAGGTTGAGGCTTATAGACACCCACATCATCATGAGAGGCAACAGTCATGGAGGCATGTTAGGGAGTATAATGGCATCAATCACTATGGATCTACATGCAATCAAAGGAGAAACTACTTGAATCAGTCATATCAAAGAAGCAATGGCTATTCATGGCAGCAAAGGAGAAATTACTATAAAGGTGAATGGAATCAAAATGGATATACATACCACCAAGTAAAATCCTCTAGAAAGATCACAGAAGGATGGTTGGATGATAGGACACAACATCATATTCGCACTGACTTGCAGCAGTTTTACCATTTTCCTTTTTCTCATGTTTCAAGGACAAAACATGTTAAGGGGGAAGGAATGTCATGTACCTAGAAATATGATATGATGGTCTATTAGGAATTAATAAATAAAGGCTTGGGCTGCATATGATTTGTAAGTCATCCCACCTGCTAACTAGAATAAAAGTATTTATTGCTCATGTATAGGGAAGTGGTAGTGGTAGGTTGCTTACTTTAAAAGCTACTAGTAAAGTCATTATACGTAGGTAGATTGTGTGGCAAGCTATTCACTTGTTATAAATTAAGGTTTACCTTCTCAATGTAATCAATCTATGGTATGTGTTGGTATCTCAATATAGAGATATAGTGTGGAGTGGCTTCTTCCAATAAGAAACATTGTAAGTTGTTGCCCTACCTCAAGGGTTAAACTTAAATCTAATATACTGAGTTATTTTATTTATTAGTTGTAAGGTTCTTAACATCCACATCTGAAAGGGTGCAGCTGGATTAACATTTGTAATAGTTTACTAAATGAATATTTTAACAGTCTCAAATTCAGATAACTGATGTACAGACATGGCTCTCAGGTGAATCCACCATTAAGAAGAGCTGATAAAGACACTAAAAAAACTTGTGCATGATATTCCCATAGCAATAACTAGAGTTTTGAACAAGCTGCCCAATGAAAAACAGCTTGAGATTTGGAAGTTTGGCCTCCAAGAAAAAATGAAATTATGAATTCCCATGGACATGGCAAAAGAGTAATTAAAGCTGGAAAAGGGATTTGTGCAATCATAGACCAGCCTAAACGAACAAAGCCGCATCCTTCTAATGATGATCGTAGACCAACTCATGCTGGACATAAAATTCTTAGGAAATGCCTATTTTCCACTATGTAAGATGCTCATGCTATCTTGCACATTCCTTTTCATTTGTATATAATAAAGAAGCATTAACTTTGTTTCTCAAAACCAGTATGTCCTTTGTACAGTTGCTTTACAGGCATTTAAGGTTCATTGTTTCTCTTGTCAAGATGGACATTTCACATGCTACAATTTCAAGTTGTTGTCATTTTCAGAAATTCCTAATATTTGTTTATAACTTGTGATTGCAATGCATAACTGCTCCTTTATTTGTGTTAAAAACATGTTGGATTTTTTTTTTTTTTAAAAGCACATCATGACTGTTCTTGCATGCTTTAAGTTCCAGACTTCTGACACTGCAATAACATCCAACAAAGTCAAACATATATAGAAGCTTACCTTGTCAAAATTTACTATTAAAGCAGTTGAACTTGTATTGCACGGAATTTCAAGTTTAATCTCCATCACCCCAGGAGACTTTCTGTCCTCTGAAGGAGAAACCTGCATCTTCTTAACCACATCCCAAACTAGCTTTGGTTGTCCATCCATAAACACCTGAAGCGTGTGAAAGTATAGCCGCACATACCAAGGTACAACCTGGAAAACAAGAAGATTTCTACTACAACTGTGTACAGATGATGAAACAGATGAAACACCACCTTCCCCAAGCTCTTGCTGAGACTCAGAAGCTTTCAGAGAAATCACGATAGAGCCTCGTGCATTCCCACTTCCCATCAAGAACCTGCTTGCACAGAAAGGGGCCTGGAGAGATGACCAATTAAAAGGGACCTTCCACCTGAGTCCCACATTCAGAGGATGGGACTTGTTATATTTATCAACCATGAACATAAACATAATTGAACCAACCGCTTTTCCAGATCTGCCTTTTAAAAGCATTGTTTCTTTCAGCACCCTGTCTGGGACAGCTTTCAAATTAAAACTTGGATAATTTGTGTCAATAAATGGAGACGGGTTTGCATTCTCTTCTCTTGAACTTTCTAGCTTTTGAACTAGTGTTCTTTCTAGCTCCAAAAACACACTACTTGACTTTGCAAGAAGGCATTTTCCAGCCAGTTCTCGTCCAAACAAAGAACGAATAGACCAATTAGGCTGAATTAACTGTCCATTAGCATAAGCCACATCGTGGGCATTTCCAGGTTGGAGAACAAGGGTTAATGTCTGTTGCAACAAGGTCCCTTCAAGGTACTTACCTGTTTTCTCAGAACTAAACTCACCAGACAAAACGCTCAACCGCTGTGAGTGATAAAACCCTCTATAAATTGAAGGTCTGTCAAATAGTGCAGCAATACCAGCTTTATCCCGACAGGGAAGGAGCTTTAACCATGGAGTAAGATTTTCAGTGCACACTGCTTCTCGCGGTAATGCACCATATCTTAACCTGCTAGATGATACTTTTGTGCTGTCAGAAGTGATTGTGTGCTTTACAGCATCCAGTTCAGAATCATCCTTAACCAAATCTGGACGAAATGTCCACTTTGGGGAAGCATACGCCGCTGATGACTCCAAAAAGTTCACAGAAGCACAAAACAGACCAGAAAGAGCATGAGTCAATTTCTTCCACGTTGCATCAACCTGATCAAGTGGAACATCAAAAAGGGCCCATAATTCCACACCAGGAGGTTTGGCATTGGTACTAGACAACGAATCAAATCCTCCCCAGCGTTCATAATTCCACCTTCCTTGAGTGAAAGACAATTCCATTTCCTCAATCCTGAATTTCTGAACCTGCTTACAAGCAAATTCAAATCAAATACAGACAATTCAGGCACATGAAAAATTCACCAGAATACATCTTTCGAGATAATCAAGATTTTTATCAAAAATTTAATCAATGTGTGTGCAAATGTTCTTCCCAATTGACAGTTTATCAAGGTAAGACTGTTACCATTTTTTAAAATATCACTGCAAAATACATCTGAAATATTGGGGGATTCTTTCCTAACACGTTTTGCAAAACCTTCCGCACTAAGCAAAAAGCTTTATACCATAACTGAAAATCCATTACAAGATTCCTGCAAATATTGACCTAACCTTTCAAAATTGATTTGTTTTTTGTCTCAACTCATTGAAAGTTACCGCTTCTATTTTGCTCCATATTTAAAAGTTCCGTACAGGGGCAATATGTTTTCTTATTTTGACATATGGTAGGACCAGGATTCTTCAAGATTTTCTCGGGACAAGATATTTCCCTAAATTTAAATATTTCGCTTTACAGCAAAATACATCTGGAAAAGCCACAGAGATGGTGGTGGCTCAGAGCGGATTATTCCAAATACCTTGTTCAAAATGATAAGGGAGTTACAGTATATGATGAATTTTTCTGGAGGAATTATTCGATCCTTGGCTGAAATGACCGGCATTGATGTTCCCCCAGAATTTCAGATGCTCTCTGATGATAAAGATGACAGTGATGACCCTGTGTATCTGGTGTAAGCCATGGCATGACCCATTTGATCCTCTTATTCTCATAGTTTATGCATCCAGTAGGGTTTCATGTCCTGTTCAGTATGATGTTCCCCTTTCCTTTCCAGTTTAGTCACATATACAGCTAGCAGCTCTTCTGTAAGTTATTACACACTATCCTTAATATGCTCTATATGTTATCAGCCCTGTGTATAGCAACATGGTATGTCCTTGTTTTAGTTTTTGTACTCTGCAGCAGCAGTACTTTATGGATATTCTTATTAGGACAGCCAGGAGTAGTTCAGTATGAATGACCTATTTTTTTCAGCTGAAAGCCTGTCTGAACATTAAAGCTTTGTAGTATTTTAGAATTTGTGATAACTAGAAGGGCCCCCGTAATGGTTACAGTTTATTAACCAGGGAAAAAAAAAATCGTCTGGAGACCTTTACACACCTTTGCACCTGTCAAGTGGGGATGGGGGTGTGGGCTGTTAGATCGCCCCACCATGCTCATTACACATTATTTTATTATTATTGCTTCCTGTGATGTGATGTGTGTGTGTGTGTGTGTCTCTCTCTATCTATCTATATATATATATATATATAAACTGAAACTTCCCTCCATGTGTTTCTGAATAATTACATTGGGGGCAAAAACCTTAACAAACTTCAAGTACTTATAGCATAAAGTCCACCACTGACTTCAAAGCATTTTATTAATCATAGGCATCTATCTTCCCAGATTTCCTTTATAACTCAATGCCCAATTGTGTAGGGCAGCCCATCTTGCTGCATATGCAGAGTTGAGACTATTGAGCTTTTGCTGTTCACAGAGCTGGTCTGATTCCTCGAGATAACATGTAAATTGTAATCCCCGCATCATCAGGATTGCCTGGCTCCAGCCACCAGTGTGTATCCTCTACTCAAGAATTTCTCCACATCTGAGCTTTGAACTCAGCTGTTCTAATAAGTGTTGGTTAGCACTTGAGCCCTGAGCCTTATCAGCTCAAAATCAGAAATTCTCATTATAACCTTGTTGACATTAACATGTCAGGTGGAGAGTCTGTGAAGACAAATCCTTGGCGAAGTGCAGTGTCCATTGTCACCTTCAAAATTATTCAGCCTGAGCTGGCACTCATAGCTTCTCAATAATTATATCTTTCTATCTTATATATTATATAAAATATTAGTTTAATATAAGCAACAGATTTGTTTTTAGGGTTTTTTTATATTTTAGTGTTATTGTACTCTGTCTCCAACAATCCATAAAACTTTGAAGAGAAAAGTAAAGAAAAGGAACAGATTTCAGGTTTCAAGGTTTATTTTTCACACTTCCAGCATAGATTTTTTATCTTCAGCTACAGGTTTCTCAAGCGAAATATCATATTTCAAGCATAGTTCATCTGGCTGTAAATATCATTTACATGCTGTTAATGTCTGATATGACAACAACTTGCAGCTCCAGTATTTATCTCCTACCAGTACAACTATCTTAAAGACATCTATCTGAAAAACGCAGAGAGATATCAATTTCGAGGTGCCTACCTTAGATTTGTCACATTCCACATTGATTATTGATTTGATTGATTTCATTACTTTCTCCACGAATTTCCTGCTGACTGGTGATAGATGGCCTCAATCTAGCTGCACCACTATGCTGTTTTTGAAAAAAAAAATTCTGGGAAAAAATAAGGACTTCAAACTCTACTATAAGCCCAAGATATTAAAAAAATTTGACTGACTTCTCCAAGCAAGAAGAAAAAACTTTCACATGAAAGTCAAATGGACATCAAATTTAAGCTTGAAATTGCCCTACGACATTTAAATGGACATCAAATTAAAGATCATTCATTACTTTTTAACATCTCACGGACATTACGGTCCACCACCACCACTACAACGGGCTGCCATTGTAGGTCAGACTATCAATATAATTATCCTACGTTACTAAAACAACTTTCTGCTGCATATATCATCTCTTATATGCAGTTTTTTAATTGGAAAATTCCCCTTGTGGATTAACCTTTCGCTTAAAGGCAACAACCAAGGGGCATCTCTTCCATCAAAGTCAACCAGGACTTGCACCCGGCCTCGTCCATTGGGGCCTCACCGCACCTACAGTTGGACACATTACTTAAAACACTTAACATGTGTCATTGAGATTTTACCCGGGGCTCCACTATAAAGCCCTGATGATTTACCACATAACCTTGTCCCATTCCATAGCTCTCATCTACTGGTTTTTCGGGCCAAGTTTGTCATTTTACAGCTATAACAGCAGGATTTCTATCGGTAACAGATCAAAGTCAGATGCCAATTGGGATGAGCTCAAGTGAAAAATCACAGGGCTTATGTAACAAAGACCTAAGTTCAAATCCCTTGAAGAATACAAAATTGATTAAATTACTTCACCCATTCTCAGGTTCTATGTCACAAGGTATGCCAAACGTTTTGGGAAAAGTTCTGAAATTCACCAAACTTTATCCTTGTCGAACATGAACTCGAACTTTATCCAAAAAATTTATATGGAAAGTTTTTTACATGATTTTGCATTATTTTATATTTATGTGTGTATATACCAACTGAAAACAGCGGGCTGAAAGCTCTCTCCATTCTGTCATTCAACATATTTATACATATTTTTTTAAATTACAATAATTAAAAAAAATCTATTGTTCAAACTTTATGATGTTTATTTTGAACTTTATGCATTGATAAACTTAAACCAAACTACACAGTTATCTCCTAAAAAATCTCTTTTCTAAATACTATGGACTTTGAAAGATTAAAATCTTAAAAAAGAGACAGGAAACCAGACAAACTCGGGTTTCAGCTAATGGGGATTTCAGTCTGCTATCACGTTTCAATTTCGGAACAAACGTTCTTGCCCTAATTTTCTAAGGTTCTTGTTAGCTGAGATCGACTTGCTAAACAAAAAAACGCTTCACTTTTAGTTCTAATTTTGATGCTTTGTCTCGGGACAAAGGTTTCAAATTTCGGGTAAATTCATTGGTAGATACTCTAAATTTGGGAATGCTTATGACAGAACCCATAAAAATATTTAGCGATTTTTCGAAACCATCAGTTCTATCCTCCGCTACAATCAGGGGTTCTGAGCTCAAAGCCTATGGATCTTACCCTATATTTTTCTACACTAATATGTTTTTATTGGTCCTCATAAAGCTAAAGTCGTAAAATAGAACAATACCAAATCAAGCAGCAAAGAAGGAAACTTACTAGCTGATAAATGGCTTTGGGAAAAAGCTTGTGGTGGCGGCCATAGATTTTTGTTGGAGGCAAAGTGTTTGTGAAATCAAAGTGGGCCAAAACTTTTCGATCTGGCAGTGGCCTTAATATCAATTCTTCACTAAATTCTTCTTCTTCCTGTTGTTGCTGTCGCGCAGAAGTGTGTTGCAAAATGGATGCTGCCGTTAAGAGGAGAAGTAACAGAATGTTTGAAGTGGTTCTGGGTTCGATCCTCATTGCTACTGCAAATAAAACCGAGGCCCAATGATACGTACGCAGTCTAAAGCTGGTAAATTGCTTGTTTTCCTCACTTGAGTTTCAGGTTACAGTTCCATGGAGTGGGCTCATTAAATTTTCACAAATTTTTCTTGTCTTTTCAGTTTAATTGTTTTATAGTATTTTGTTTTTTAAAGTCGATTATTGTTTGATGTGATGATTTTAGGTTAAAAATTAAGGTTTGCGAGGTATCTATTCTCTTAAATTTGTTCGGGATAAGATTTTAGTGTCATCTGTTATATTGTGATAGGTTTTGCTAGAAAAATGAATTGATTTGTGATTAATTTTTAATGAGTCAAACATCTTCACCAGTTAAATCAACAACTGTTCGCGGCTCTATAATTTTTTAATTTCTAGTATTGAAAAAAATTAGGTAAGGGAATCTATGAATTATATAATATTATATATATCTTAAATATATCTATTTGAAAAAGATCAAGAGATATCATTGTTGAAGTGTCATAGATCATATCGATTAATTTTTCTATCACTTTTTCAAAAAAAATCGTTAATTGATGATAATGGCGACCTCGATTTAGTTGCACTGCTTTCTTATACTCAATAAAATATTTTCGAAAAAAAGGGCTTTAAATTCTATCATATGTCTGAGATATTACAATTTTTTCGATCAAGTTCTCTAAGTAAAAATAAAAACTTTTATATGTGAATCAAATGGATGTCAAATTTAAGATCTAAATTATCCTCTGATAGTCAAGACGTCAAATTTAAGGTGGCCATTAATTATTAACATCTCACAAATATTACAGTCCACCACCACTCTATGGTGCCATTATAGAATGTTTATCGACACAATAAATAGGGATCTAAATTTTTATCAAATTTTAAAATTTCAAAAGAAATATCATTCAAGGTGTTATGTAAACAAAACAGCGTACGCCGGTGGGGAAACATTCACCACCACCTCTTTAATAGCAAATGAAAATTTGGTGGCTAAAAATATGGGGTTCATATTTTATAGGAAAAGATTATATCATTGTTTTAACTCCGTGAGACCAACCTCACACTGAAAATAGGAGCTCAATCCCCTTTCATGGAATTTCATCCTTAGTGTAAAGTTTACAACAACCTCCAATTTTATGTAATTGTTTTGATTATTTTACACTTAAGAGATAAAATAATTGAAATCATAAATTGATTCAAGCTACATAAATAATGACGATAAATATAATAATTTGAATTGAAATGGGTTAATATATATTGCAACTACTTAATTTAGAATTGATAAGACAATAGAGGGATGAGTTATTGCGTTGATTTATGACCATTTGTCACTTACAAAAGATGTCACGGGATCTACAAATGTTTCATCAGGTGCTCAAGGTTGATACAGTTGTTGACAAATTGTGGATGCTACCAACAAGGTCAAACCCTTGTAATAACTAGTGTACATAAGCAAGATTAGAGCAAACACATTAGAAATCTAAACAAATGTTAAATTCCTACTCTAACAAAGCAATTTACCTTTGATGGAGTGAATGAAGAAATAAAAGCATGTTCACTTACTATATGGTGCTCCTCATTATATGGATCTCATTCGGATTGAAAATGGATGTGGTTGCTCAATTGGACACATGCAAGTATTATAGCAACATGTCCCCTTAGTTGATTGATGATCTACTTGGATGATGTTGAGGGTGGTTTGGATGGCTTGATCTCATAGTAACATGATATCCTTAAGTTCTCTTGGTATGTTCTCTCAATTGACATAATCTCATTAGGTTAATGAAACTTGTTGGAAATGGAGGGGGAGCTCCAATTTATAATTTTTAGAGAGGGGAAATGGATGATTGAATTTGATTTGAGATGCAGGGCTAGGATTAAGTCAAAATCTTCATTCAATGAGGGGTGTTGGCTATTAAATGAGGGATGTTGAAAATCTAAGGATTTATTTTTATGAGTGGGTTTGATTTGCACTTTACTTGGATTTTAGAGATTTTGATTGATTGTCTTGGATTTTGGAGATTTGATGTAAAATTTGTTGATTTTTTTTTCTTTTATTTTTAAAAATTAGATTTTAAATTGTGCATGGATTTTATTATTGAGATTTGTTGGTGTGAACCAAGTTATTCTTTGTCTAGTTCCACTCTTAGGTGTGGACAGTGTTATCTCTCTAAGTGATTTCATTATTTGATTTCATTCACATCTTATTTAGTTAAGTTTATTTAAGTGTTTTGAATATTCATCTCACCTCACAGGGTCATGACACTTGTCACAATCTTGTGAATGGTTGGTGAGAAATATTTAGTATAAATACCCTCTTTGTAAACTTATTAGAAACTCAACTCATTTTCAATGCATGTGTGTTGCATATGGTTATGTTTATTGAGAGAATACAATTTATTCTTCATCTTTTGATCTTTTTTACGAGTCAGAGTGACTCTTTTAAGAATTCATATAATCCTAACATAATCAATGATAGTGAATTCTTCCACGTTATTAGCCTAAAATATTTTATGGTATCAAAGCGGGTTGAATACCTCTCATAGCCTCTTAAGAGATCTTTTCCAATACTAATTATGTTCTTATATTGCATCCTTTGGATGACCCTAAAAATCATAAAAGTTTAGGAAAAATATCAGTTTAAGGAGGGTTCCTTCTTGAGTGTTTGTTGCAAGTCATTTTGGAACTTGTTAAAGCACATCGGAGCTCATACACCAACACAATCATATCGTCTAAGAAAGATAGTAGTGCTTCCAATTTTGTTCTAGTTGAACATTGGAAGCTCCATCTACAAACGAGTTTTGTAACAATTTTACATACCTCTGGAGAAGCATTGAGTGATTTGAAGGTTTTCTATCTAAAATACATTTTTTTCCTTTAAATTGTAGTTTTTTGTAAACAAAATTTCCTCCAAATCTAGCTTGTCAAATTCCGGTCTTCCCAAATAATTGTAATTTTTTTCAATTTTTTAGTTGTTTTTTGACAAAAAAAATTTAAAAAAAATTAAAAATTAAAAATTAAAAAAAAAACAGGTGTTTTTTTTATTATCAAAAAATCTGAAAAACAGGGAAAAAAATTATTTATTTTTTGATATTATCAAAAAAATATATCATAAAAAAACAAAGTTTTTATATTAAAAAAATGAAAATAAAAAAATAAACAAAAAATTATTGAAAAAAAAACAATATACAACAAATTTTATGTTGTTAGGCCCATCGTGACCTACTCGCAAACGTCGTGGCCTTTGTGGTGGGGGGCGCCCCACCCCCAAGGCCATAAAGCCTTTGGGTGAGGTTCACCCCACCACCAAAGCCCATGCCCTGGTGAGTGAGGTCGCAGCGTCCCCTAGGGCTTCGGCCCTCCTCACCCAGCAAAATATATATTTTTTAAGTATTTTTTACAAATAAAAAACACTACTTGTGTTTTTTTTTTAAACAAAACAAATCTAAAATCATTGGATTTTTGTAAATTCAAGTTTACTGGGCAAACACAAACATCACATTTTTTATGATCGTGTCATTTGGTCAAATCTAGGTTGGAGTTTCTGGATTTCCTCACATGGCAAATTCCTACACATAGAAAATGCAATTTAAAAAAAAAAAAATTGGGTCAAATTTGGTTGCTCACCTACTTGAAAACCACTTGGTCCAAAATTCTACTAAATTTGATAGATTTTTAGATTTGGCAGCAGTTCCACTAACTTTGGTGACTTTGTGGGTGACCCCTTCTTCATTGCACATGGTGACTTGGCAGTCCTACTTCATTGGCAAATATCTTAAGCTCCATACCTCCAATTGACAAGTTTTTTTTTTTTAGCTATGTTTTTTCACTCTTCACAGTGGCATACCCTGTTTCTCCATTTAATCAATGGTTCTTCATCAATTGGTACCTTGTCACAACTATTATGGTCATGTCATCCATTTTAGACCTTTCAAAACTCTGTTTGGGCTCATCTGAAACTTGTTTTTAGTGTAATTATTCTTAAAGTGTGTGATTTTTTATGTACTTCATAGTGATGCTCTCATATTGTATCATTGTTTTAAAAAATTATATCTTACACATCATCACCTTCTTTTGGTAATTATCACACATTTTACTCAATATCATGTAGCTATTATTGCAAGTGGACTTTGTAACCACGTTATTCATAAACTACCAAAATCATTTTTGCTTAGGGGGAGTTTTTCATTTAGTGAATTAGGAGGGGGGGTGTGTTGGTGTATTGTGCTCATCTCTTGTCTATACATTTGTGTCCTTGAATTTATTTGACCATAAACAATCCTCTGTTAAGTGACTATAACATTGATTCCACTAACTACAAAGCGACACCTTTCTAAAGCCCACAAATGATGAGGAAAAACACGCATGGCTAATCAAACACAAGTTAAAATTAGCCACGGACTTGAGTGTTTTACACAATTTTTCCTCGTGCCAAAAATAAAATTACACATCGAGTTTTTTAGTGATTTTTTCTCATGCTAAAAATAAAATTGCACTATGAGCTTTTTTCGTAGTTTTTTCTCACACAAAAATAAAGTTGCACATTTAGTTTTTTTGACAATTTTTTCTCGTGCCAAAAATAAAATTGTGCGAGTGGTCACCTCATTCAGTCGCTTGTGGCAACAAGTACCGCTACCCTCTACAACACATCATATCATTGATGAAGCCCGATGGGTGAGGCCCGATCTAATAGGTGGTCATACCCCCTTATGAAAAAACTCTTTTTTCACATGAGTGTTCGTATTTTGTCTACATGCCGAATAGGTATTGTCTCAATTTCATCCAACATTCACATTCTAACCAGACCATCCTTCATTCAACCTATTTTTGCAATGTTTGTGTCTCCTTTAGGCCCCTTTCTTGGTGCCTACATTCTTCAATAAACACATATTAAACCCCCTTTCTTAGCACCCTAAGTTTTTTCATAATTTTTCTCATAACAAAAAAAAAATTTACTCCTTTGTAAATGGGTATCTTATTAGGAACTTGTATGCTAAAACCCATATGAGGACCATTTCATGTCGCATTGGCATATTTTTTAATTGTATTTTCCTTAGTTGTATCTTTGACATCTCTATCACATGTTGAAAGTCTCTGATGGTTTTGGAACTATTCAAATTTGTACTAGTATTCACAAAATGATGTTCGAGTAATGGCGACGTCCACTCATACATCTCTTGGTTTGTGTACTTATTAGCATTCTTTTAGATTTTGATTCGATTTGCGAAGCAGTTTCTCTAACCACGTTATGGATCCATTAAACCTTGATGTCTTTCTTCACAGCTTGGTGACCTTGTATAATGACACCATCTTTGCGTTCACTTATCACCACTTCCACCGCTACATCAACAGAGACATGCATTGTTACCTTCTCCTAGCTCAACATTAAGGGAGGGTGTTCAGGTAATGTTTCTTTGGATTCATTTACTACCCATTTCTTTAGCATTTGGTGTTTCATTTGAGTGATCCAGGTATTCAGCACCATTTCCTACATCACTTGGTGGTTGCAACGACTCGATATCCATGCATTTCAGTAAGATGGATTGGCATCCATAGGGACACTCGGCTTCAACACTACTTCAAAGAAAGTCATACATATTTCTTCCTTTATCCTCTCATATGGGGGAGTTTTTTCCTATGGGTTTTTTGCTTCTCTCTTGTGCTTGAGGGGATCATTTTGTACATGGGTACCTCATTAGGCCTTGTTTCCAGGACCCATTCATTGTGTTTTGCATATTTGCATTTGACATTCCTCCTAAGTTACATTTAAGGGTGGGTGTTGGTGTGAACAGGGTTATTTCCTATTTAGTTATACTGTCGGGTGTGAACAGGTTATCTCCCTAATCAGTTCCATTGTTTGATTTTGTTCACCCCTTATTTAGTTAAATTTATTTAGGTGTTTTGAATATTTGTCTCGCCTCATAGGATTATGACACTTGTCACAATCCTGTGAATGGTTGGTGAGAGGTATTTATTATAAATACCTTCTTTGTAAGCTTATTTGAGGTTTAACTCATTTCTAATGCATGTGTGTTGCATATGGTTCTGTTTATTGAGAGAATATAACTTATTCCTCATCTTTTGATCTTCATTGTGAGTCAGAGTGTTTCCTCTATGAACTCATGTAATCCTAGCCTAATCATTGATAGTGAATTCTTAAACTCTATCAGCCTAAAATATTTCAAGATTAATCAGCTAACTAATCTGATTAATTATTTGTTTTATCTTTCTTCTAAGTGTTCATTGTTTCCTATCATAAAACGTTGTCCACTTCACATCACAGTATTTGGTTTAGTGTTATTTGGTTCTAAGACTTTGCATTCTTAATTAATTATCCAAGTTATTATATTTATATTTATGATATATTTATTATTAATATATATTATAATATATAGATACTGTATATTTATTTAATATTAATATTATTATTATTATCATATATTAATTTTTTAGATCGATAATTACTTTTGATTAGAGCTACAACTGGTTTAGGACACATATAACGGCCTAGATCCCAAGCGATACCAAACACGACAACAACTACCATCATGATTACAAGAATTACAACCAATATGATTGAATACACCACATACAACCACAATTGACCTCACATGCTCAATGAGATTTGAACTTGGGTAAGGCTTGAAACATCCAAGCCACTTTATCAACTCACCTAGATCTCATCGATAATTATCATATATGTTATTGTTTTAACCTTTTGGGGTTTAGATTATGTAAACCCTATTTTTAATTAAAGGGTTGGGTAGACTAAATTAGGGAAATAATAAGCATAAAATACTGCCACTGATTTGTTATAAAATTGACTAGCTTTGGCTTTTCTAAAAACAATAATAAATAGTGCAAATAAGGACTTATCTGAAAAACACTTGATACGAATGATCTGAGAGGTAGAAATTGAGATGGAATTTGGTCTGAGTGTCATCAATTATATCTCTATATTAGAACCCCTCCTAGACAGTAGCACCACATTTGGATAGTAGCACCATGTGACTCTAGTATCTTGACATTGGCACTAGTGTCCTCTGTGCAGGACTATCTTGAACTTCTAGGTGCACTTGTGTTTGGATTTCTGAGGTTTATTCCTATGCGCATGAATTCTAAAACTTTGTATTGTGCCTATAATGACTGATTTATAATACAAAACCTAATCCTTCTTACAAGTAGGGTATGAGTTGAAAAGTGTGTTTGTTAGTAGGATACGTTGGACATCCTCAACACCCCATTATGAGAAGAGTTGCCTATATACCAATACTTTGAGGAGGGATAAAGCCCGATGTAGTTCTCCCCACCTAAGTGTTGGTGCAAGTGCAAGTGATGTTAGTATGATAGTGGCCTTGAGTGCCTTGAGTGTGCTTGAGATTGGAAATTTAGAAAATCTAAGCTTAGGGCTGTTGTATATGGTAGTATGTAGAAGTAAGACATAATAAGGATTGATAAACATAGTCTTTCTCAACTTGTTTTGGGTTTGAATAGGTATTTTACATTTGATTTCCATATAGTGGATATAGGGCTAAAAGTCATGTATTTATAGAGTATTTATTTGTACGGATAATAAAAGATGTTTACACCGACCTTAAGAGGCTTTTACTTTTGAAAATATATTCATTTAGGAAAGTTAGGGTAAAGGACACAGGTACCATTTTGGGGATACTAGTGCCATGTGGCTTCAGTGTCCTTAATGTGGTGTTAATGTTCCGCTGATATAACACTAAGCACGAAGGGCCAAGATGAGGAAATGAAGGTCTGGGACTACATTTGAGCTGACTAGGGGCATATATGGCCCACATGAAAGCTATATAAGTGTGATAATAATAACTAAGATATGTCTAGGGCTAAGCTAGAGATAGGTAGTCTTAAGTAGCATTCAAATACCACTTTTAGGTGATTACATTTCCCCCCCCCCTTTATTCTATAAATTTGCAAATCGAAATGACTGGTATAAAGGAAAAAGAAGTGTACTTGGACTTACTTAGGAAGTGAAGCCCGTGAAGTTGAATTTGAGTAGCCGGGTCTGCATATGTGAAGCATGATCCAAAGCATGTCCTGCAAATGCAACATGCATAAATAAGTCCTTAAGAGATCAAAAGCAAAAAACTATGCTAAGTAAAAAAGTAAAACTAAGTAAAGTTTGGTAAAAAGATAGGAAAGAGGAAAGGAACAAATATACCTCGTTGGGTACGTGAACTAATGCATGAACCTAGTGATAACTTTTGTGTGTACATGTATATAGTGATCAATCAATGAATAGCTTGGACCAAGTTGATAGATTATTCAATCCTCATGTGTGGGTGGCTCAAGAACTCAATCTGATTTTCACTCCATAATTGCCTGTCCCAGCTTGGTGGATCATGACCTATGAATAACTTGGATTAGACTAATGGTGTGTCCAACCCTCTCATGTGGGTGGCTAAAGAACTCAAGTAGGCTATGAATCCATCAATGCCCACACATATGTAGTAGATGCATCTAAAACTAAACTGTAAGAAGTACTAAAAATGTCTAACTGAGTATGTTTATCTGTGTATGTCAACTCTACGACCACTTAGGTACATTAGGCGACTCTAGGCCACTCAAGAATGCCAACCACTACAGATGGAATAACGCATGAAATTAATGATAACCTAAAATATTATGTTGAGTGTATACATCATAAAGAATGACATGGAATTTGTCATTCCATCTAATCAACAAGTGTGTAATTGAGCATGTGGAAACAATATGGCATGCACATGCCCCAATCTAGTATCTGGTTATATTGATTATGGATTGAATTATAATAAATTGTATCTAAATATCTAAACTAAATATGGGAATGGTCATGACATGCATGATGCCCCCAATCTAATCAAATTGATATGAATCTAAGCAAATTGATATGAATATGAGCAAAAACTGAGTATAATTGATAAACATGTAATTAGATCTATACAAACTTGTATTGTACCTATTGTATTGTTCTTGCCAACTAGAGTTGTTCTGAAGCCAAAGCTACAAGACAGTAGCACCATGTGGTGTTAGTGTCCTTATTTTGGTGCTAATGTCATTCTAATGTGAATTTTGTGCAATTATATTGCTTTTTGAGTCACTATTTTTCCATTGTGTTTACATGTGTTTGATTTTCTGAAACTGAACCTGTGTGCTAAAAAATGTATTATGAATGCAATACAAGAGCCTGTTATTTGTGACAAACCCCTGTGAATTCCCCCTCTTTTGAGTGGAGTTGTTGAACATGTGCAAGAACTATCCTTAAAAGAAAAAAACTCTGTAAAATGTGTGTTAGTTAAAGCATATATAATAACTACATGATAATCCAATATAATGTGCATACATAACATCGAAATATAAGATGATCTGAGCATAAGTATATAATTTAAGATGTATGTCATGTCTATCATTGCACAAGGGTGTCAAGATAAATGTAATCAATTTATGTAACTATGAATCTGAGTAGAACTGAGTAGTTAGCTAGTGGAATGGGCATGATGTCCATCATGACACCCAAGTAGGAAGGGTAGATGCATGAGGTCCATCGTGGCATCGAAAATTGATTTGTGTCACAAACAAAGACAAGTGTCATGTCCATAACACATATAAGAAAGCATATATACAAAACACATGAGGCATACAAAGTAGGCCAAGGGGCCACAATACAAGGGACATGGACACATGTCACTAAATTTGATAAAACAAGACATATAAGGACATATTCAAATGTCCACATACACAATAAAAAAGAGAGTTGGCTTATAGCCACATAGAAGGACATGTTCAAATGTTTGCATACATAATCAAGAAAGCACACACAAGGGGCATGGGCACAAGTCCAAAACATACATATTGTGAAAAGAAGTGACATAGAGCCAAAGAACAATGGCATATTTAAATGCCTTTAAATAGAAGAAGCATAAAGATACAATCAAGTCTAAAATAGGAAAGTTATAAATTAAAACATCCATGAATAAGTAATACAAATACATGTAAGAGAAAGGATGCACATATGCTAAGTCTAAAGTAGTGATAGTTAGCAAAAAAATAAGAGTACGAGTAACAATGATCAATATCAAGATATAAGAATGCTAAAGCTAAAATGTAGAGTATGTAAGAGTAGAACCTGGTGATCAAAATTGTGTATAGGGTGCCCCCAAGTGAGCAAGTGTATCAAGTGAATAACCATGAATCAGTGTATATGCCCCTGGTGGGTAGATAATAGCAAGTTTGGATCAGTGTAATGGACCTGAGTCCTATAAGCAATCTGCAAGCACTCGACAAGAACAAGTGAAGCATGTAGTATGATAAAATTGACTATACTAAAATAGCTAGCATATGTAGTGTCTGACAAATAAAAGAAATGTAAACATATCAATGCATACAATCTATAATTTTGTGTTTTTTGAGTAATTATTTGAATGTTTTTATATTTTTGACATGTTATATTGTTTTTGTATTTTTTGAAATTAAGTTATGTACAAGTAAAATGAAAAAGAATTATGCACAAGGAGAAAAGAGAGAGAGAGAAAGTATGTACAAGAAGAAAGAAACCATATTAACTAATGAGTTTCATGGGAGACTCAATAACACTATGACCTATGTCAAATAAGGCAACCATGATTGTGTGTGTTGTGTAAAAGGGCAACTATGGATCTATTATCTATTGTACTAAGTAATTTGTATCTCTATTTGTATTTGCCTATGTAGTGGTGCTAGGAATCTATGGCACTGACTGTGGTGTTTTTTTAACTGTAGGGGTCTTAGGAGCCCATATGGTAGAAGAAGTTGTAGGTGACATAGGTGTCATGTGCTGAGAACCTAATAATACTAAATACAACAAAAAGTGAGTGGAGATAGGCCCTATAGAATACGTGACATGTCTTTAATGCATGGATCTCTCTAATAATGGTCTATGTAGGAGAGTATGTGTATGTGTCAATATTGTAGGAGTAGACCCCCCTGCATTAGTGTCTCTACTGAACTCTGTGATGTATCAATAAGAACTGTGCTATGAGATGTAATTGAGAACTATATTATATTTGGTGACTATGTTAGAACTATAACTAGTAACTATGTTGGAATTGTAATTGGTAACTATGTTGTAACTAGTTATGGAATAGGTAGAGGGTACTGATATTTAAGACCCTCAACTTTGACCACCTGATTTACATGTATGAATTTCAAAAAATTGTGCACTACAAATGGGATGGCGCATAGCTATTGTATCCATAGCCTACCCAATAACATATCAAACACACATACAATAGGTACTACTAAGAACCAAGTGGTTATATGTGTTGGTCCAACCTATAATGGAAGCACAATCTCCCTGATGGAGCTCTAAACATGACCACTAAAACCACTAATAATTATGTCATTGTTGGGTTATTTTAGTTAATTTCAACTCTGACGCTGAAGTCTAGCTTAACGAGCTAGCATGTTGGCCCTTTCATGCAAGATTTAGGTCTTACGTGTTAACCCAATGCACACGACAAAGGACCAGTTCCCATAGGTTTTATCACACAATTTGGATAACTTGTTCATAATATTCTATTTATATAAATTAAACAAGGATTATATAAAAGCATAAACATACTACCTTGATCATATGAGTTATAGGTTCGATTAATATCATCATGTAGATTATAACCGTCTTCTATCAGTATTAAGTGCCTAGAAAAGAAAAGAAGATAAGTTAACTCTCACATAAAAATATAAACACTTAGTTTGTACCATCACTCATAGTAACACAAATTGATACAACCTACTATGTCATATATTAAGCTTAACGTAAAGGTCTTCCATAATATCTTTCTAGAATTCATCCATCCATCTGTCCCCACAATGCTTTACAATAGGGTAATTTATACTTGTTCCCAAAATCTGTTACTCATTTTGGGACAACATATGAACTATTTTGGTTCAACAGACCAAAATCCTCTCTTCTCTTTTCAAAATTTGTTATGAGTATTCAAATTCTCTATTTTTCAAGCTTTTTTACATTTCTACGGACTCTACAGGCTTGAAACTATGGACTCTGCAGGTTTGAATCTACGGACTCTGTAGGTTTAAAACTAGCAGGTTCAATACGTTCAAAGGCTTCAACAGGCAAAATCTCTCAAAGGGGCAAGTTTCCAACACTTAGGCAATTTCAAGATTGGTTCAATGCCTTGGTTCAACTAAAAATAGTCATCGGCAAGTTTCTAAGCAAGGATTGAACCACTGAACCATTGAACTTTGAACCAAAAAGGTTCAACGGGTTCAAAGGTTCAACGTCATCGGCGAGCTCAAAGAGTTAAGCACTTTGTCAAAGTTCATCAAGTTCAACCGCTTCAAGGCTCAACGGCTTCTAAACACTTAGCGAAAAGAAGAGGGCTTGAACCATTGAACCTTGAACCATTTTGGTTCAAAGGTTCAACGGGTTCAATGGTTTAAAGGTTCAAACAAGTGATTGGTTCAACGCGTTTGGTTCAAGTGGCCAAAACACTTAGCGAAAAACAAATGAATGAACCGTTGAACTAAAGTTGGTTCAATCGGTCGATTCAAATAGTTGGTTCAAGGGATTGCCCCAAAGATGAAGGAACAAGTGCCCTTGCGGAGGGCAGTGAGCAAAAGTGGGCAAAGTTGGAATTTCTTCAGAAAAATGACTAAGGATGACACGAAACATCTCCTTCAGACTTTTTGTTCGAGGAAATTACTAAGCAAAAGGGACTGAAAGAATTTTTTCGAAAAGATTTTCTGCGAGAAAATGACTAAGGCAAAAATCCTTCGGACAAATTATCTGAAGGAATTAGCTCGGCGAAAAAACATTCAAAGCAATGCCAAGGAAAGATTTCCTTCGGACAAATTGTCTGAATGAATTTCTTCAGACATTTTGTCTGAAGGAAATGAAGGATGAAGTCTGTCGAAGAAACAAAAGCCCGCCGAAGGAATGGCTGCCCGAAAGATCTCGAAGGGTAGGTACCCTTGTGGGGGGCTCTCAGAACCCAAAAGTGGACCTTTCTTAAAGCTCGAAGGGACACCTTCCCTTCGAGACATTCCAAAGGCTAGATAAAGACGCCAAAAATAGCTTCCAAAGACTTAGCCCAAAAAAGGCTACAACGAATGAGCCATTGAACCATTAAACCTTGAACCAAATGGTTCAACGGGTTCAAAGGTTCAACCAGTTCGATGAAGATCAAGGGACTTAGAAAGATTTAAAAAGTGTTGGAACGAAGAATGAACCAATGAATCGATTGAACCTTGAATCGAAAGAGTTCAAAGTTCAATGGTTCATAGGCTCAACAATTCAAAGGAAGGAAGAGCAAATAGATGATTCCAGAGACCAGTTTCAAAAGGATGGTTCGACTAAAGAGCGAGAAAGCAACGGTTCAACCAAAGAGCGAGAAAGTAAATGGAATAAAGGAACCAACAAAGATTCATGGTTCAACAGGGTTCAATCAAACAACAACCAGTGGCGTTCCCATGGACATCAAATTTAAGGTAATGGAATATCCGTTAAAATTTAAATATAGTGCAAAACTTGAAGGATGAATCAAGCAACCAACTGAAAAGAGAGCCTGAGAGCTCAAACTGCTACAGGGAAGAGAGAATAATATAAAAGATCAGAAATATCTATAAGGGAGTTATTTTCAGTAGGTGAAATAGTGGATTAAGTTGTCATCTGAGCACACCAAATCAAGGATGCGGCCTGTTTTTCTTCCATGAAGTAAAGGCAAAGTAGACAGCTAGGCAAACATTAAGAAAAGGACCAGACAACTCATGCTAAGAAGGAGACATATAATATGGATGGTCACGCCATAGTTAAGGCAATGCACTGCTCCAAGCATGGCCCCTCAACAGCAATGAAGATGCATTGAAGGTGTTAAATGCAGTAGGGGCCGATTCATGGAAAGAAGTGCCGAGTCTTTCTTGGTGGCCATATATTGTAATATCTTGTCTTATGCAAAGGGAGACTTTTCATTTTTATAGAAGCGAAACTCTGCCCTAATTGAAAGGTGAATACTAAGACTTTGAGCTCATATTGTTGTTCATATTATTTTATCTGAATCAGAAAGTAAGACACTTGCAGACTTTGTGCTATTTTATCTTATGCTATTTTAGGGAATTGTTCTTATGTCTATTTTCCAGGAGCATTTTTGTTTATTTAATCTAACAAGCAGAACTTGTGGAAGTACTCAGGAAGGTGTCCTAAAGCCAACTGCGAGAAAGACTTTGTGCTATCTGTAGTTGCCTTTAGTGTTTTGTTTATTTTTTGTTTCTGTGTGAAGGATCTTGGGATGACTTTGTGCCTTCGTTATCCTTTATTTTTCACTATTTAGGCAGTTGAGGAGTAGACTTTGTGTTACACTTCATCCTACTTGTTACTACGCCATGTTACCAGTTACTTGTCATTACCTAAAAGAACTCCTGTTGTTTCCTAAAAGATCACTTCTGAAAGAAGAGAAGTGCTTTCAGTGTTTTCACTTGGATTTTCTCCTCTGTTTGTGAACATCATCTCTAAAAAAAGAGAGATGGATGGTGTATCCTACCCTAAGTGTTATTTTTTGCTTATATCTATAGTATATAGCTCTTCATATTTAATAGGGAACCTCCCCTTGATGAGAGGAGAGATTTGTCCCCTTTTGATGTAGTAAACCTGCACATTTGGCCGACCAATCTCCCTTGCTGTGATTGATAAGACCTATTTTGCTCATTAGTTAGCTGATTGACAAAATAATCACCCAACAATTTTTTGGCGACTCTGCTAGGGAAAGAACAAGCAGTTTGAAGCCTCAAGCTTCAAGCTGAAGCAAAACCAGTTCTTTTCCATTTTTGTTTTACAATCTGGCAACTCCACGTTATACCAAAAATCAAAGAGCTCAAGGTGTGGTTGATCCTATTTTTGAGTTGGTGCAGCAAGGAAATTTTCATTTGTTTCCTCCCCAACTTCAAGTTCAATGATCTAGGAGTGTTCCTCTTACTCATACCAGGTCACCAACACAAGGCAGAGCTTCCTTTTCTACTGTTGGCAGAGCTCCCTTTTTCATAATCCAATCATGGCAGCTTAAGGCCCCTGGGGTAACTCTTTTGGTCCGATCAATCTTACTCCACCTCTACATGAGCTTCCACATAGTTTAAGGAAGAATTTCTCTAAATTCTTTGGTGATGAGAAAGTTCATCTTGATGAACATATTACAGCCTTCAGCATAGCTTGTGGTGTGATAGGTGTAGAATATGAAGACATAGCAATCAGGCTATTCGTGGAGACACTACAAGGCACTACTGCAGACTGGTTCTACCATCTGCAAGCTCGGTCAGTGACTAATTGGGACACACTTAAAGCTAAATTTGAAGCCAGGTTCAAGCCTGCAGAAGATGCACATGCCTTGTTGGCCCAGCTCATACAAATGAAGAAAAAGCCTCATGAGCCTATGAGGGATTTCGTAGCCAAGTTTGACAAGCTGAGGAATAGAATTCTTGCAATTGCTCAGCCAACACCTGAAAACTTCAAATGCTTTTTCATCAACTCACAGCTGTCTGAAGCGAGTTTTCTGCTGAGATGTGCTAGCCACATAGACCTTGTTGCTACTCAGGATTTGGCTACTGAGATAGAAGATGACCTTATCTTGGCAGAAAAGATAAGGAGAGATTCCAACAAAGGTAAATCCTCTTCATCTTCAGAATACTCACCTTCAGCCACTACTGATCCAATGGTGCAGAAGCTGGCAAATGAATTGCTAGCTCTTAAAAAGCAAATGGCATAGGGGATGTCATATATTCCTTCATATAGAGATGTACCAAAGAGAACATTTCAGAATCAATCACACCAAGGCAATGCTGCCAGGAATCAAGGGCAAACAAATCATCTTCCTCCTCCACAGAGGAATAACCTTGCCATTGAAGTGCCTCTAACCAATTCAGCAGTTGGATATCTGGAAACAAAACATGATTCCTCTTTCCAACCTGAGTTTGATCAAGAAGATGATGCTAATCTCTTCATAGAGGGAGAAGAAGAATTAGTTGGTGACTCCAACATTGGTTTCTTGAATTACCAGGATGAACCCAGAAGTGAAGGTGAAGCAGCTGAGGGATCATATGTTGTTTTCACCCAGTCCAAGAACTAGTCAGCCCAACAAGCTAATAAAGAGAAGACAGAGGAGCGACCTCAACCAGCAATTTCAATTGCTAAGCGGGGAACCACTCTACCTTTCCAACCAAAGGACCCGGTGACTACTAAAAAGGTGAGTACCTCAATTGCGCCTTCACCTCTAAATTCAAATTCGCAGACCAGTTTTCCCCCTTCCAAAAACCAAAAAGATGTCCTCCCATCCTCTGCTCTTAGCTCATTCCAGACATTTGACATAATTGACCATATAAAGAAAACTAAAATTCAAATGTCTGAATTTAAATTTTTGCAGTCCAATCCTGAGAAATTGGACAAGTTGGTTCAATATGTAAAGAACTAAACCATCCCTGCAACACAAGATGTTAAGAAAGTAACTCATGATCCCCTAAGGAACATGTCCATCCCAAATAACCTTGTCATTACTCCTCCTTCTGCCCTTGGTAAAATAGAGCCTTTTTATGTTTCTCTGTTGATAAACAGTCACAAGCTAAGCAATTACATCATTGATTCAAGAGCTTCAAACAATGTCATGCCTGCCAAAGTGATAGAATCCCTTGGTTCACACTGACCAGGACATTTGGGAGATGTTTCTCTATGTAGAATAAATAAGTGCCACTGCTGGGACAAATTAAAGACACCTAATTTGCATTTGCAGCATTCTTAGAAAAAATAATCAAGATGATTGTCTTGGTGGCTGACGTCCTAGTATCATACTGCATCCTTCTTGGCTAAAATTTCTGTAAGGATGTTGGTGGTGAGTTGAGCATGGACTTATTTGAGGTGAGAATCCCTATCAAAGGCATCATGAAGAGGCTGCTCCCTGAGAAGGAAGCAAAATACGTGGTTACTCAAACATCAGCGCCTGAAGCTCAAATTTTGTTTGAGTCTTCAGGCATGGGTAATTACTTCTTGTCCACAGAGGAAGTCTATGAAGCGCCTGGTGAAGCTCCTGAATGTGACAGCCTAAAAATAGTTTTGGCTGGAACAACAGAAGAATTAGTGGAACTCAGTATAAGTGCAGAAGAATCTCCCTTTTCAAACGAAGGAGAAGCTAAGGAAAAATCAATGTATGATGAGGTATGGATTCTGGAATTTGATGGCAGCTGCTCCTCTACCAATTCAGGAGTTGGGATTATATTGATATCTCCTCAAGGAGATATCTTTCCTTCTTCATACAAGTTGTAGTTCAGCAACACCAATAACATAGCTGAGTATGAATCTCCGTTGCTTAGATTAAAGGCTGTTAGGGATAAAGGCATCAAACTCTTTCATGCCAAGGGAGATGCTAAATTGGTGGTTTGCCAGGTGAGGAACCTGTATCAAACCAAAAATGAAAGATTGCACCACTACCGTAATCTAGTCTGGGATCAAATTGAAAGCTTTGATGCTTTCAGCATCTCTGTCATATCCAAGGAGTTCAATGACAGAGCTGATGCGTTGGTTGTTTTTGTAACTCTTCTGGTCCCTCACCCTGATTTTAAAGGAGACAAGTACACTATCGAGCTGGTCTTTTGACCAAGTGTCCCTGATAATGCCAGTCATTGGTAGGTGTTTAACAATGACAACCAAATCATTGCCTTCCTAGAATAAAAAGATAGCTTTAAACAGCTGCACTTTGAAGGCAATGGGCCTCAAAAGATTGAACCAGCCCCACCATCAAGTGTAGACGCAAGTGAAGAATTCTTGTAACTCAAAGGGAATAAAATTTCAAAAGGCCTAGTTTCCCTTGAGAAGTTGTTTGACAAGCATGACAGATTCATCAAATAGTAGCAGACAAATTCAAGCTCCTCCAAGGAGTTTGATCAATTAAATTTAGGTACCGAGGAAGATCCCAAGTTGGTGAACACTGGAAAATGTTGCACTCCTGAGGAGAGATTCAAGTTCACTGCTCTGCTCTACCAATACATGGATGTCCTAGCATACTCCTATAATGATTTGAAGTCACTCATGCCTGAAGAAATTCACCATGAGATCCTCTCAAGAGTGATTTAGTGCCTTACAAGCAAAAATCTAGATAGTACAATCCAAAGATATTAGGTACTATTCTATCTGAAATATAAAAAATGATGAATGCTAAGATAATCTTCCCAATTCATTATTCCACATGGATTACAAATATAGTCTCGGTGAGGAAGAAGAATGGCAAAATTTGCCTATGTGTGGACTTCAAAAATTTAAACCAATCATCCCTAAAGGATAACTATCCTTTGCCCATTATAGATCAAGTGCTTCAAATAGTGAATGGCTCGGAGATGTTATCAATGTTGGACAGCTTCTCAAGATACAATCAAGTTGAAGTTGGTGAAGCAGACCAGCATAAAACTACCTTCACCACACCTTGGGGCACCTTTGCCTATCGGATAATGTCATTTGGCCTGATTAATGCTGACACCACCTTTCAGAGAGCAATAAACCTGGCTTTCAAAGATGAAATGGGTAAATTCATTGTAGTATATCTTGATGACTTGACTGTCTTTTTTAAGCATCGCTCGAATCATGTATGCCACTTGCAACAAGTGCTGAAACGCTACCATTAGAATAGCATTTCCTTAAACCCCAAAAAGTCTAATTTTGGGGTAACTGTAGGGAAACTTCTCGGACACATTATGTCTAGAGAAGGCATAAAGATTGACTAAAAAAGAGTCAAGTCTATTCAGGAGCTTACCCTGCCTACAAGTAAGACTACAGTTCACTCTTTCGTTGGAAAAGTGAACTTTTTACAAAGGTTCATCCTTGAGTTTGCTGAGGTGACTCGCCATATTATGATGAAAGAAAAGGCTACTTTCAGCTGGACTGAAGAAGGTAAATCAGCATTCCAAGATATCAAGATAACAATTGCTCACACCCCAATTATGGTTTGTCCAGACTATACCAAAGATTTCACCATATATAGTTATGCTTCTAAACACACACTTTCAACCATTTTGGTTCAATAGAACCAAGAAGGTGTGGAATCTCCCATTTCTTTCATGTGTTGTCCTCTCAAAGCTCATGAGTTGAAGTACTCAAACATGGAGAAGCATGTTTATGCAGTGGTAAAGGCAGTGAAGCATTTCCACTTCTACATCCTAAATTCACACATTACTACCTTGGTTCCTAATACCATGGTTAAATCCATATTAACTCAGCAAGAGTTTGGAACCAAAAGAGGGAATTGGATTGCTAAAACCTAAGAGTTTTATCTAGTCATCAAACCAACGAAGCTGGCGCGTGGAAGGGGCCTATGCCAATTGATTGCTGACAACAGACTATAATGAACAGAGCATGAAGAAGAAAAAATTGAAGACACGCTAACAGTCCTCTTTGTCTCCACTATAAATGAGTGGTTTTCAGATATTGCTCATTTCCTTACTTATGGTGAGTGTCCTGCTCACATGTCTTATAAAGAAAGAAGGACTGTCAAGTTGAAAGCTGCAAATTTTGTCCTTTGGGACAATGGCCTATAGAAGAGGAGCCTTGATGGAGTTTTCCTTCGCTGCATGGATAAAGAGCAACAGAACCAACTTTTGAAATCCTTCCACAATTTGGCCTGTGGAGGACATTTTTTTGCTCCTGTAACTGCCCATAAGATTCTGCAAGCCAGGTATTACTGGCCAACTCTCTTTTAAGATGCATACAAATGGGTAAGAAAGTGTGAACTGTGCCAACAGTTCGTTAGAAGATCCAAGTTGGTTGCTTTACCTCTCAAACTGGTGGTGATAGAAGAGCCATTTTAGCAATGGGGAATCGATTTCATTGGTGCTATAAACCCATCTTCAAGTGTTGAACATGATTATGTCCTCACAGCCATAGACTACTTCACCAAGTGGGTGGAAGCCATTCCAACCAAGCATGCCACTTCAAAAGTAGTGTGCAATTTCCTCAAAAAGAACATTATTTTTAAGTTTGGGGTCCCAACCAAGATTGTCACAAACAACACAACTTGTTTCTCTTCTTAGGAGATTACTCAATTCTATTTTTACTATGGAATTACCCTCTCCCACTTTTCTGATTACTTTTCACAAGGGAATGGCCAAGCTGAATCAAGCAACAAGAACTTGGTGACTATCATCAAGAAGCTGGTAAATGACAACCAACAAACATGGCATAAAGCATTGGTTGATGCTTTATGGGCAGACAAAATCACACTCAAGAGGGCAATTGGTATGTCCCCTTTCCAACTTTTTTATGGTCTCAATGCTGAGATACCAATCACCTTGGAACTGCCAGCTTTGAAATTGGCTAAGGCAGTTGAGAATCAAACATATGAAAGCTCCATCGATAAGAGGATCATGTGCTTGACTGAGCTAGATGAGCAACGAACTATGGTGGTGGACTGAATTATTGCACATCAAAGTCTGGTGAAGAAGTTATTCAACCAAAAGACAAAAAACTGTGATTTCTAAATCGGAGATCAAGTCTGGTTGTGGGACAAGAGAAGAGAACCAAAGGGAATGCATGGGAGGTTTGATTCCCTATGGAGAGGCCCATTTACCATCCATTAGCTCCATGTTAAAAATAGCTTCCTATTGAAGTATCAAGATGGCACACTCTTTTCTCTGTCTCACAATGGGCAGCATCTGAAACACTTCAATTCTTGAAGTATCAGATAAGTTCACCTGTACATATGTATATTTGTATAGTCTTTAGTTCTATTTTGTGTTGTTCATTTTCATTTTTGGCACCTTTTTTTTTGGGTAGCATGACTCCGTAGCCCAATGGCATACTTCAAAGCACTGGAGATTCTGGTTTCTACTCCCCTCAGTTGTTCCAAGTTTTCAACTGAATGAAGTTCCCCAATTGGAGCTAGCTGTTGTTCCCACAACTTGTCACTCATTTTGGGACAACATATGAATTATTTTTGTTCAACAAAGCAAAATCCTCTCTTCCCTTTTCAAAATTTATTCTGAGTATTCAAATTCTCCATTTTTTAAGCTTTTTTAGATTTCTATGGACTCTACAGGCTTGAAACTACGGACTCTGCAGGTTTGAATCTACGAACTCTACATATTTGAAACTAACAAGTTCAATAGGATCAAAGGCTTCAACAGGCAAGCTCTCTCAAAGGGGCAAGTTTCCAACACTTAGGCAATTTCAAGATTGGTGCAATGCCTTGGTTCAACCAAAAATAGTCATCAACAAGCTTCTAAGTAAGGATTGCACCATTGAACCTTGAACCAAAAAGGTTCAATGGGTTCAACGGGTTCAAAGGTTCAACGTCATCGGTGAGCTCAAAGAGTTAAGAGCTTTGTCAAAGTTCATCAAGTTCAACCGCTTCAAGGTTCAACGCCTTCTAAACACTTAGAGAAAAGAAGAAGGCTTGAACCATTGAACCGTTAAACTTTGAACCATTTTGGTTCAAAGGTTCAACAGATTCAATGGTTCAAAGGTTCAAACAAGCGATTGGTTCAATGCGTTTGGTTCAAGCAGCCAAAACACTTAGTGAAAAACAAAGGAATAAACCATTGAACTGTTGAACCAAGGTTGATTCAATCGATCGGTTCAAACGGTTGGTTCAAGGGACTTTCCCAAAGATGAAGGAACAAGTGCCCTTGCGGAGGGCAGTGAACCAAGGCCAAGTGCCCTTGCGGAGGGTAGTGAGCAAAAGTGGGCAAAGTTGGAATTCCTTCAAAAAAATGACTAAGGCCGAAAGGGAACATTTCCTTCGAACTTTTTGTCTGAGGAAATTACTCAGCAAAAGGGACTGAAAGAATTCATTCGAAAAGATTTTCCACAGAAAAATGACTAAGGCAAAAATCCTTCAGAGAAATTGTCTGAAGGAATTCCTTCAGACTTTTGTCTGAAGGTATTATCCCAGTAGAAAAACATTCAAAGCAAAGCCAAGGAAAGATTTCCTTCGGACAAATTGTCTGAAGGAAACGAAGGATGAAGTCCGCTGAAGAAACAAAAGCCCACCGAAGGAATTAAAGCCCGATGGCCGCTCGAAGGATCCCGAAGGGTAGGTACCCTTGTGAGGGGCTCTCGGAACCCAAAAGTGGACCTTTCTCAAAGCCTGAAGGGACACCTTCCCTTCGAGATGTTCCAAAAGCTGGATAAAGACGTCGAAAAGAGCTTCCAAAGACTTAACCAAGAAAAGGCTACAAAGAATGAACCATTGAACCTTGAACCAAATGGTTCTACGAGTTCAAAGGTTCAACCAATTTGATGAAGATCAAGGGGCTTAGAAGATAAATAAAGTAATGGAACGAAGAATGAACCAATGAACTGATTGAACCTTGAACCGAAAGAGTTCAAAGTTTAATGGTTCACAGGCTCAACAGTTCAAAGGAAGGAAGCAACAAATAGATGATTCTAGAGACCAGTTTCAAAAGGATGGTTCGACCAAAGAGCGAGAAAGCAATGGTTTAACCAACGAGCGAGAAAGTAAATGGAACAAAGGAACCAATAAAGGTTCATGGTTCAACTGGGTTCAATCAAACAACAAACAGTGACGTTCCCACGGACGTCAAATTTAAGGTAATGGAATATATGTTAAAATTCAAATATAATGTGAAAATTGAAGGATGAATCAAGCGACCAGATGAAGAGAGAGCCTGAGAGCTCAAACTGCTACAGGGAAGAGAGAACAATACAAAAGATTAGAAATATCTACAAGGGAGTTATTTCCAGTAGGTGAAATAGTGGATCAAGTGGTCATCTGAGCACACCAAATCAAGGACGTGGCCTGTTTTTCTTCCATAAAGTAAAGGCAAAGTAGGCAGTTGCACAAGCATTAGGAAAAGGACCAGACAACTCATGCTAAGAAGGAGACATATAAGATGGATGGTCATGCCATATTTAAGGCAATGCACTATTCCAAGCATGGCCCCTCGACAGAATTGAAGATGCATTGAAGGCGTTGACCGCAGCAGGGGCCGATTCATGGAAAGAAGTGCCAAGTCTTTCTTGGTGGCCATATATTGTAATATCTTGTCTTATGTAAAGGGAGACTTTTCATTTTTACAAAAGCAAAACTCTGCCCAAATTGAAAGGCGAATACTAAGACTTTGAGCTCAGATTATTATTCATATTATTTTATCTGAATGAGAAAGCAAGACACTTGCAAATTTTGTGCTATTGTATCTTGTGCTATTTTAGGGAATTGTTCTTATGTCTGTTTCCTAGGAGCATTCCTGTTTATTTAATCTAACAAGCAAAACTTGTGGAAGTAATCAGGAAGGTGCCCTGAAGCCAACTGTGAGAAAGACTTTGTGTTGTCTGCAGTTGCCTTTAGTGTTTTGTCTATTTTCTATTTTTGTGTGAAGGATCTTGGGATGACTTTGTGCCCTCATTATCCTTTGTTTTTCACTCTTTGGGCAGTTGATGTGTAGACTTTGTGTTACATTTCATCTTGCTGGTTACTACGCCCTCTTATCAGTTACTTGTCATTACCTGAAAGAACACCTGTTGTTCCCTGAAAGATCACTTTTGAAAGAAGTAAAGTGCTTTTAGTGTTTTCACCTAGATTTTCTCCTCTATTTGTGAACATTATCTCTGAAAAAAGAGAGATGGATGGTGTATCATACCCCTGAGTGTTATTTTCTGCTTATATCTATAGTGTATAGCTCTTCATATTTAATAGGGAACCTCCCCTTGATGAGAGGAGAGATTTGGCCCCTTTTGATGTAGTAAACCTGCACATTTGGCCAACCAATATCCCTTTTTGTGGTTGATAAGACCTATTTTGCTCATCAGTTAGCCGATTGACAAAATATTCACCCAACAATACTTATTTTACTCTGATCAAGTGTTTACAATCATTAGTGGCATGAAGAGTTGACCAACGAACTCTCAACAAATTGATTATCATGGTGCTTAAAAATCAATTCTTCCTAAAGATATGTGCCTCTATGTAACCTATATCCTCACTCTATGTTATATCTCTGATGCCATGTTTTCCTCTCCATGCAGGCTAGTATAAAACTTCTTATCAATAAGGTTGGAACGAACCCATATGAACCATTCTTCCAATTGCTCATGCTTCCTACACACTCCCTTAGTCTTCCACTACTATTATGAGTCCTACGTGCTTGGGTTCATTGTGACTCATTCCCCTCTGGCTTGGTGCTCTTACACTGGTTGCTTTGTGTCATTATCCTCTTATGCCCCGTAGATCCCACACCATAATGGTTTTGCACTTATCAATTTTGCATCATGATCCTTTCGTGCCATAGTCTACCTATGCCATGGTCTTTCCGTGTCATGTCGATTCTATGCCAAAATGGGACAACACTTTGTCAAAAATTTTGGGCCAACATCACCCCACACTATGTTCTTAGTCCATACTGGACTAAGCCACACTAGCATCCTCCAAAAATACTGGACTGCTTAAGATCTTTCTTCAAATTATCCCAATACCTTTACAGTTATTCTTTCTATGGCCTCCTACGATTCTTTTTTCTCCTTGGATTGGCTCATGTTCTCGTTAGCCTTCTTGACCTATTTGTCCAGTGCTTCGATGGCATCCCTCTGGATATCTTCGAGTGTGGAGACCTCCTTGTCAACCTATCCTTAGAGGGCCTTTAAAATTTGCATTTAGTTGTTGATGATGTTTATTGATGGTGTCCTTCATCGTCTCTACATTTCCAAATGCTTTGTCGTGCTCAATGCATTCTTTTATTAAAAGTGCAACATTAACCAACTACTGCCTCTAGGCCTCTTTAGTTTGGAATCAAGTCTCGAAGACTTTCTTAGAGCATGTTAATTAGACAAAAATGTCATTTAAAATGGGGATAACTTCCCCAACTCTCTCTATAATGCATTTGTAGATGTCGGCGGTCGTGGTGAACTGTTCTGTCAACTCTAATCCCTCATATCGCAATGTGGGTTGCTCTTTACATTGCTTGAGCGACAGTTCCACCAGGTTTTCCATCTTTCCTATGGTGTCCTCGTTAAGGGATACGCTGTCTACTAGCACTGGGTCTTCATTCAGAATTATTTTACAAAGGTTTAAGACCCTTACTTTTGCCTTTGTGGCCTCTTGGAGATGTTATTTCAATGTGACCACTTCCTCAGCTAGCGTTTGTTTCTCTACAACTTCCTTATTATACATGCCTATAATTTTAGCATGTTTCTTCTCAGATGTGCATGCATCATAATTCAATAAAATATTCTAACACATGTTCTTCATGCCCAGCTTAAAAAAGGCAATGCTTGAAAGAAGAGGGGGGAACTTTTATGGATCTACCCATAGTGGTTTCGACAGTGTTGGAGCCTCAGGGCCCAAAGAAAGGTTGTCTTGCGAGAGTTTGAACTCGCGATCCTCATTATACATATCAAGTAGGAAGGACACTTGATTAATTATTTCTAGAGTTGCCTCCTTGGGGATGAAGTGTAGCCAAACATAGAGCATCTTTTTTTGAAAATTGAACTGATAACATTTGTGTGTACTGTCCATTACACCTTCATCATGCTCTTTTGAGGTCTCGATCAATCCCTTCCCCTTACTAGGGTCACGCTCAAGCTCAACCTCTTCATGTCCACAAAAGGCCATCTCACTTACTTCTTCACCATCCCCCTCCTTATTATATTGTGTTTCAGCATCAAACAACTAATCATCAGATGTGGTTTTCTCCTCCCGCATCGGGGAGGGAGTGTTCTCAAAATTAAAACCTGAGCAATGGACTTGCATTTTAGGGACTTCCTATTGAGGTGCTTGCCTTGGGGGCTACTATTGGGCAACTCTTGAAGTTGTAAAACTTGGAAGAAATGGTGGTGGAGGTGGAGAAGGTGGAGGTGGAAAAGGTGGAGGTGGAGACAGTGGAGGTGGAGGTAGAGAAGGTGGAGGAGAAAGAGGAGGAGTAGGCTGAGGAGATGAAGTGTGGGGAAGTGAAGAGTGCGGAGGCATAGAGCATGAAGTAGATGGAGAAATGTGAGGAGGAGATGGAGATGATCATGGAGATGGTGAAGGGTGAGGTGGAGGTGGCATGGAGGGATGGGATTGCGTGGGTTTGGAGGACTGTGCCTCTATAGTTTTTTGTCATTTATGGGGGGCTTCGTGCCCACTTGTGTTGGTACCCACATATGGCCGCTTCTTCTTATCTAAAGGTGGCATTAAAGGAAGTTTTTCCTTAGGGTTTTTAGTCTATGGGTTTTTTAGGGGCACCACATGTATAACAATTTATAAACTTGTTCCCCGACCAACCTTTGCTTGACCTATATGTCAGTCAGGTATGTCTCCATATTCTCCACATAGTCCTTCTTTCCTGGATAAACATACAACTTACGAAGGGTGTGAATCTTTGAGTCTATCCTTTCAGTCTACAAGATTATAAGTTGCACGTCGTATATCTAATTGACAGAGTCTATGAAGTATCGTGCTGAAAAGGCATATGGTAACTTAAGCCATGCTGAGAACTCTTCAGATGGGTTCATTCAAATTCATGCAAGGGAGAAATGTTGCTTTATAGAAAATTATGCTTACTCTGTTGCCAAAGGGGGCAAGTCCTTAGGAATGTGCCACTCATCCCCAAATGTCGCCTTCATCCCAACAAACTATCACCTCATCTTTATCTTGTATGAGGGGGTGATATGACCATGGTATGTGAACACCTTGTAGCGTTTAATGGGGGACTTGTGCATGGGAGGGTACACCCACTTTAGTGCTCCATAGCTATAATCTGGCACTCCAATTTCATAAAAAAACATTAAGAAGAGGATCACCCCCATGGGAACTTATACTTAGGCATCCAATGGGTTCTTTCCACATCTTCATTAATATTCTAGGTGAAGTACAGAGCCTAGTTGTACTTCAACCCCTACATGACCTAATGAGAAATATAGAGGTGCACCATGTCCACCTCTTTCTAATGATTGATCCCTCCAATCTTAGTCGAGATGATTCGCACCACAGCTTAGAGGTTAAGATCTTATAGGTTCTTAATGTGCATGGCATGCTCCTACTTCTTATACATCAGCACCGTGGTGGTCTTCTGTATCTCTTTGGTGTTGGCTAAGTCATAAATTATGCTTAATCTCAAGCACTATAGTCTCATGACCCTATTGATTCTTTCAGGAGTGATCTTCATGCTGCACCTAGTGAAGTAGATATAATCCTCATGGATGCGTGAAAGGAATTTATTGAACTACCTCTGTGGGCTTCGATAAATAGGGGAAATTAAATAGTTGTAATAATCTTGTAACATCTACCTAGTTGAAGACAGTGAGATCATACACCATTTGGTTTATGGTGTTAGTGGTTTTAACCTAATAGTCATTCTAGAGCTCAACCTCATTCCCTGGTTGATAGTGATTGTAATCAAAGATGGTGTAAGTAGAGACCTTGAAGACCTAATTTTTTGTACGTAACACTACTTTAGGGTATTGCATTTCCCTCAATTAATAGAGATGGTATTAGGAATGCTTGAGATTTCTACATCAAAGATGACTGTGTTTGCTTTGTTTTTTGTACCATACTTTCCTTTCCTTCTTCTATGCGTTGTTCCTCTTTTTCTCCCATATTTTATGCTTGTTCTTCTAGGTGTTGCACTTGTACTTCTGAGGTCTCTTCCCTAATTTGAACCCAGTCTCCTCCGCTCACCTTTTCTTCTTCTAGTATTGTCGGCAAGGTGTCAAGTCTTTTGGCCTTTTTCTTAGGCCGCATTACCCTTCGAGGAGCCCAAAGGTTAATGCATGGTCATCTAATGTTTTCAAAATAATACGTGGTTACAATTATTGCTTCAGCTTTTTGAGCTTAAGCACCCTTTAATGGTAGACTTGCAGCCTACAACTTTTGAATCTCAAGATTTTCCTAATAAACCAAACTTAGAATCTCTCTTCTCAACTTGGTAATAACCTGTGCAGTTTGCTAATGATATGAAAACTCTTTACTTTGCTCATGAATTGATTGACTCGGCTCTAGTAGTCACTTTATCTTTGGCTCAGTAGTCTCTTGATCTTCAGATCTATTAATTCAAAAATAAATGCAAAGTAAAGTATGAAATGGGTTTAACTTGCGTGTTTATAGGCTCCAAGAGGGGTTTATCCTCATTAATGCCTTTCTATCACCCAACACTTCGTGGCATTTAATGTAGATCTTTAACAACTATCACATTTAGATTCTTGCATTTTGTAATTAATGCATTAATGGTACTATCCCATCACATCGTTGGCACATTTCTTACCATAACTTATTTTTTCATTAATGGCATGTCTCGTCTCATACTTTTCTTTGAAGTGGATGACAACTGTATCCCGTGCTTTTTATGAGGTGGGAGACAATTGTCTCTTTTAAATTTATAACTTATAGTGGGAACCTTACCCCTTAGTGCCTTAAATGACCTATGTGCCCTTAGCACCTTGCATGCCCTTAATAACTTGCATGCCCATGTAACTCATGCACCTAAGTAACTTGCACGCTTTTCACATTTGGCTTTTCAAACATGACTCCTTACCCCACACTAAAACATGTTGTGGTCCTCCATGAAAAGAACAAGAACTTTGAAAACAAAATTACAAAAGGGAAAAGTTACACGCAACAAAGGCAACGCTTTTATTAAAAATAATAAATTCTAAATTAATGACATAAGCGTTATTGATTATAGAAACTTCAGCGATTTCAAAGTGAAATACAGTTGAACCCGACTTCCATTATAGTGTCCAAGTAGGAACTGATGATCCATCCTTTGTAACTAACATGCTCTAGTAGGTCGAATGTTATGTATTATAAAAACGCCATCCTAGTGTATGAGCAAAGTAAAGTATGAAATGGGTTTAACTTGCGTATTTATAGGCTCTAAGAGGGGTTTACCCTCATTAATGCCTTTTCATCACCCATCACTTCATAGTATTTAATGTAGATATTTAATGGCCATCGTATTTGGATACTTGCATTTTGTAATTAATGCATTAATGGTATTATCCCATCACATCGTTGACACATTTCTTGCCATAACTATTTTTTTCATCAATGGCACGTTCTATCTCATGCTTTTCTTTGAAGTGGATGACAGTTGTATCCTACACTTTTTGTGAGGTGGGAGATAGTTGTCTCCTTTAAATTTCTAACTTATGGCAGGAACCTTACTCCTTAGTGCCTTAAATGACCCACACACCCTTAGTACCTTGTGCACCCTTAATAACTTGCATGCCCTTAATAACTTGCGTGCCCATGTAACTCACATGCCTAAGTAACTTGCCCACTTTTCACATTTTCCTTTTTAAACATGAATTCTCACCCCACACTAAAACGTGTCGTGGTCCTCCACGAAAAGAATAAGAACTTTGAAAACAAAATTACAAAAAAGAAAAGTTATGCACAACAAAGGTAGTGCTTTTATTGAAAGTAATAAATCCTAAACTAATGACATAAGCCTTATTGATTATAAAAACTTCAGCTATTTTGAAGTGAAACACGGTCGAAGTTGGCTTCCATTATAGTGCCCAAGAAGGAACTGACTATCCATCCTTTGTAGTCGACATGCTCTGGTAGGTTGAATGTTATGTATTATAAAAGGGCCATCCTAATGTATGCAGAGCTTTCCTAGGTGGCATGCAAACTTAGAGTCATACAATAAGACATCCTTGGAGAAAATGTTTTGTTCTCTATATGGTTATCATGCCATGCCTTTTGCTTGTGTTTTTATACATCCTAGCTCTAATGAGCAAGGAAATGAGCTTCATCTAGTTTCAATAAAGTATTTAGGTGCACTTTTAAAGATGACTCATCATCTAGTTATTCTACGTGCACGATATGTAGAGATGGTACCAAGAACTCTACTAGTAGGACCGCTTCTTTGTCATACACCAAGTTGAATGGCATGCTTTTGTTTAGGCATTTGTAGGTTGTTTGGTAGGCCCACAATATGGCAAAAACCCTATCATCCTAATCAGTGTGGCCAACGTTATATATCTTTATCAGAGTGGTACCTAAGATCTTATTGAAAGCCTCAGCAGTTTCATTGCTTGAAAATGATATGGTGTTGTTTTGTGGTGTGTGATCATGAACTCGACCAGTAAGATAGAAATTGTTTCATTCAAAAAATGGTTCTATGATCACTAGTGAAACTCAAGGGACATCCAAACTGAGTTATGATGTTCTTCCAGATGAATCATGCAACAATTACAGTAGTATAATCCTTTGTCAGTGTAGCTTCAGCCCAACGCGTAAGGTAGTCAATTACTACAATGATGTACCAAGAACCTGTTCATCATCTTACTGGAGTGATAGGACCCACAAAACCAATAGCTCACATTTTAAAGGGTTCTTGAGAAGGGATGGGTCATAAAGCCATAACATCTCATTAGTTAGGTTTGCCTATGCACTGACATATATCACATTGCCTAACATATGCTTTAGCATCTTGGAATAGAGTTGGCCACCATAACCCAACTAGAAGAACCTTTCATGCGGTAGCCTCTCCAGCATAGTGTCCACCATTAATACCATCATGAACTTTGTGGAGGACCTCAGGGCATTCATGTTACATTACACAACATCAAAGAACTTTGTCACAACCCATTTTATAAAGATCCCCTGCTATAAGTTGAAAGGGTGCGGTGTAAACTGTGATTTGCTTCTTGGCCTGTGAGGTGAAACTATTGGGCACAGAGCCAATGGTTAAGAATGCTGCAATATCTTCCAACTCTTTAGGTACTCATGTAACGTGGAAGAGATGTACCTTTGGAAGATCATCTTCTATGGTTCTCCATTCTCGATTTAGGACAAGTGGTCAGGTCCACAATTGGCCTTCCTAGGTTTCACCATAACTAAAAACTAGAATTCTTGGAACAACATAATCCATCGACAGATTCTCCCATGTAGTACGAGTTTATTGACAAGGTACTTCAAAGCCTCATGATCTGTATAGAAAATAAAAAGAGTGGCTAATAGGTATTGTCTGAACTTATGCAAACCATAAACCATTGACAATGCCTCACATGTTATAGTGGTATGGTTCCTTTCAGATGGTGTAAGCTTCTTATTGGCAAAGTAAATTAGGTGATCCGTATGACCTTCACCTAGTTGTGTAAGGATTACACCAACAATCATGTTAGATGCATCAACACGGACGTGAAATGGTTCTGTCGAATCAGGTAATTGGAGAATAGGAGCAATTACCAATTTTTCCTTGAGTGTTTCAAAGGCCTCCTTACAAGAGCAAGTCCATATGAAGTGCTCATTCTATTTGAGAAGTTATTCTAAGGGCACGACAATCTTTTCATAATCGTGAATGAACATTCTATAATACCTTGTGTGGCCCATAAAGGTGCATGCCTCGCACTGAGTCTTGGGTACTGGGAGGTGAAGAATAACTGATACCTTTATCAGTTCTACCATGAGTCCTTCCTTACAAATAATGTCCTAGCAGCACACCAAAAGATGTCACAAACAGACCTTTTTTTAAGTTCAACAAAAATTTTAGGACCTGACAATGCTCAAGCATAAGCCTCAGGTTAGAACAATGATCCTTCACCAAACCATATACTTTCTAATCATCCAAGTAAACATAATGGAACTTATGGATGAAGTCCTTAAAGGCTTCAACTGCTATTCATGAGAACACTGCTAAAGCATTTTTCAATCCAAAGGGCATGACAATATATGCAAATGATCCCCATTTAATGGTGAAGGTTGTCTTGGGCTGGTCTTCTTCAACTATTTGGACCTACTGGTACCTCGAGAATCCATTTTTGGAAAATTACCTTCACAACTAGCATCACCTTCAAGGATTTCCTCTGTGAATGGTGTTGGAAAGGGAACTGTTACACAGGATGTATTGAGCACTCGATAGTCCACACATATACATATGTGTCCATCTTTTTTGATACTAATCACCATGGGAATGACCCACTCATATTCATCAATGGGAGTGATTACTTTAGCACGTAGCATACCATCAATCTCTTATTTAACACACACTCAGAGATTAGGATTCATCCTATATTGGTGTTTTTCATTGGTCGAGCACTGTCAACTAGCTTGATATGCATCTTCCCCAAAGACGGGTGGACTCCCTTCATTTCACTATAGTTCTTTGGGAAGACATTGATATTCTTTTAGCAATTTAAATATTTTTGTAATCTCTGTGTCAGTCCAATAGTTTCCTATTATAGCTAGCTTTAGTTCTTGTTTAGAGCTGATGTTGAGTTTAATAGTTTGAATAGGCCTATGGTAGGGGTTGTCTATCTTGACCCCTGTGTCTTAAACAATTTTTGTGCCAATGTCTATAGGAATATCTAAATGGTTGGACAATGGGTCGAGTGGAGTGGATCCTTCTCCTTCTTCCACTTGTAATACAAGCTCTTGTTTTCCTAGATGAATTTCTTCGCGTTGGTTCAAATCGAGGACTGGCACGAGTGCATGTTCTTAGGATATTGATGGTTTATTGAATAAGTGTAGGGGATCCTTAGGGTTCTGATGGATAATATTCAGATGTTCTTCCATGGGACATGGGTTACCTGCTACCGCTTCACGTATGGCTTGGAGGGTGAGGTGCAAATCCATTCTTGGTGAAGAATAGGACAGCGTTGAGGTCATGTTCTCCTTCAACAGATGTTAAAACCTGGTACCCGTGTGTCACTCTTCATGAACATACCATGCTTATGCCCAAGTACACAAAGTTCCATAAAATGCATGCACCCATAAATATTCTAGTAAGTAGGACTCATCGCTTCACCACATTATTTCACAAGCCTCAAAGTGGGGCTCAGGGGCTTGTATTTTGTTGTAGCTAACTGCTCCCTTTACTTATTATCATGATGGAACTAGTAGTGTGAGGTTAAACATACCTGATCCCACTAGGGAGTCATTCACAATGGGTTTACCACCATCATGCAGTTGTGCCATTAAAGAGATGAACCAAAGATCGAAAATGATCTTCATCAGTGTGGTAAAACCCTTCAAGGCATTGAATGAAGTCTTGTACTTCTATTTGCCCGTGGAACCTTGGAGCCTCATCAAGTCTTTCAAGTGGGGTTTCTATGATAGGTCCCCTCATGACTTGGTAAGTGATAAGGTGAATGAACATGTGTCATTTATTAAACTGGCACAACACATTCTCTTGTCTGTTGATGGTACTGCATACTCTGCCAATAAGTTCATAGTCGCTATGAGCCCAACAATTATATGTATTGTTCATAGTGTCAGAGATGGACTGAGTATCTGACCATTGAAGAATGCCATCTAGAGTGGGATCTCTTTGCTCATCATTCCTTTTGGTAATGTTATAGACATGGTTTATATCTTCATCAACATAGACATGCTCTATGTAAAGGGGCCCTTGTGCTTGATCTAGTGGTATTACAACATGTCTTCATCAACATGGACATGCTCTATGTAAGGGGGCCCTTGTGCTTAATCTAGTGGTATTATAACATGATGATCAGTGTTTTCAAAATAAATGTAGCGCTTCTTGAAGCTTAAGTTTGCATTATTCCCATAGCACCAAGGTCTTCCCAATAGAGTTGGGTAATCATCAGCTTCAACTAGCTCCAAATCCTCAAAATCTACTTTGAATGGTACTCCAAGTATGTCAACCATTGTGTTTTGTAAGACCCCAATAGGTAGCACATGAGTCTTATTTGCCATAAATAAGACATGAGGTGAAGGTTGTAATGCTAGACTGGACATCTTGTGCCAAACTTCCTTAGTGAGGACATTGACTTCTACACCAATATCCACTAATATGTCTCAAATTATCCATCCATCGATGGCATCATTAACCAATATTTCTTTATCTTCCAGGGGAGTAGAGGAACTAGGATTGTCCTATCATCGAGCATGATTTAAACAACACTCTCACTTTGCTTAGAGACGTGAGGGTGAACCTCATTTGGTATTCAAGCTTGAATATTAATCCAAAGGCTGAGCTATGGGATAATATCTTCATCCAGTATACGCTTTTATAGTTCCTAAAAGTCATCCCATACCACATGTCGAGGTTCAAGTTCCATTTGCACAGTAACACATTATGTTATGTCTTTGTCTTTAGGGAATTGAATCTCTCCCTAAAGTTCTCATACAAGTGCCATCGTATCTTGGAGGACATCCTTTTGCTATTGAACATTGGGATACTTTCTAGCTCATGGTTCTTCTCATTGCACTTTCTCGATAAGATTAGTTGTCGACTAGGTTAGTCCCCCACTGCAAGTGGTAATGTTTACCTATTGAACTATAGGGATGGTTAGCCATGCATGCCACTATGGTTAATCAATTCAAATCATACCAATGCCCTTTTCATTTCATTCCTTAGTGATAACTGCTTATAAGTTAGGACACTCTTCTAGTCGGTGGTCCTTCTTGCAGAAAGTGCACGTTGGGTAGTCTAGGCAATCCCTTTGATAGTGGTGCAAAGATCCACATTTGTAATAGGTTCTAGGTGGGAAACGACCACCTCCACATCCTTATCCTCTCCCTCATCCTTGATAAGCACCATTATCCTGATTATTTGCAATAGAGGTCTGGTGCATTCTATGAGCTTTAGCTTCATGAATGTCACTAATCAAATGACAGTTGTTAGTGTCATGAGTATAGGCATCATAAATTTTGCAATAGTTAGACACCTTAGTTTGCATAGCTCATTACATAAGAGGACAAGAGTGCACATCGTATTCCTCATGATAAATCTCACATGTCTATTTAAGTATCACATGGATATTCTTGCATGGGCAATTACTCTATATATGCCCTTTAAATTCACAGTCAGTGCACCAAACACCACTACGTGTTTCATGTGCATTTTTGGCAATTAACTTCTCAAGTTGTGATGCCATGGAAGTTATCTATGCTTCTATAAAGGGATTGATCCTAGTGTTAATGCTTCCAACTACCTCAACATGGAGAGTAGTTTCCAAAGCCTCGTATGGGCTAGTGAATGTTTGTTGAGACAAGGTTCGTCGAAAGGGTAGTAATAATCTATCCACAAACCATTGTGCATGTTGAGCAGCATTAATTTAAAATGATAATTTAGACAACAATGTTTTGAACCTTGCATCATATTCAAACACACTTTCGGTAAGTCCTTGTTTTATGTCCTTTAGTGTTGCTATGATCTATTGCTCAAATTCAAGAATGTCAATTTCCTACAAGAATGCTATTTTGAGCTAATCAAAGTCAATCACTGCTTGTTGAGGGTCAAACTTCTGGTATAATATTTTACTAATTATTATCCCCTTCCAAATGTGTGGTTCATGCACAAGAGGAATTACCTCTCCATTGGCATAGTTTCAAGTCTAAGATTAACAAATAGCTTTTTGATTTCAAAAGCAAAAAAGCCCAATATAGTGACCGTGAGGTTCTCAAAGGAATTAGAACTTGGCTTCTTCAGGACATGACTAGGTGGTTATCGCGTACTCCAAAATATAGTTGTTTAGAACTCCTTTTCACCAAAATTTCACTACTCGTGTCTACAATGCTCCAAGTCATGCTAAAGCCCTTTGTCATTCTAGCATCCAAGATTGCTTCCTTCCAAGATTCCTTGATTGTCCTTGAGCATATGCTACCAACTAAGCATGTAAATGAATTGGGACCTCCAAAAAGAAGGTTTCATACAATGCACTGTAGAGATTTTGCTATGCCCACTATCGTGCAGATATTCCTAGCTCAAGATAAGTAACTGCAAAATTATCCTCAACACTAGTAACCCATTCTTCTATATTCTCCAGCCTAAAATGCTCAAACATTTTTCCATGACTGTGCTCCAAGTGCTTCTCATCCCAACAAAATAACTAAAATGTTGGGTTATTTTAGCTAATTCCAGCTTTGATGCTAAAGTCTGGCCCAATGAGCTAGCGTGTTGACCCTTTTATGCAAGATTTAGGTCTTACGCTCTCACTCAAAGCACACAGTAAAGGACTAGTTCCTGTAGGTTTTGTCACACAATTTGGATAACTTATTCATATTTTCTATTTATATCAATTAAATGAAAATTATATAAAAGCATAAACACACTACCTTGATCCAATGAGTTATAGGTTTGATTAATATCATCACGCCTATTATAGTCATCTTCTATTAGTATTATGTTCCTAGAAAAGAAAAGAAGATAAGGTATCTCTCACATAAAAGTCTAAACACTTTGTTCGTACCATCACTCATAGTAACACAAATTAATACAACATGCTATGTCATTTATTAAGCTTAAAGTAAAGGTCCATCACAATATCATTTCAGAATTCATCCGTCCATCCATCCCCATAATGCTTTACAACAGGGGTAGTTATACTTATTTTGCCCTGACCAAGTGTTTACAAACATTAATGGCTTGTAGAGTTGGCCAACGAATTCTCAACAGACTAAGAGTTGTGGCACTTAACAATTAGTTCTTCCTAAAGATTTGGGCCTTTGCGCCCCTATATCCTCACTCTTTGATATATCTCTGCTGCCATGTGTTCCTCACCTTGCAGGCTGGTCTAAAACTTCTTATCAATAAGGTTGAAGTGACCCGTATGAACTATTCTTCCAATTGCTCCCATGCGTTCCCCTAGTCCTCTGCTACTGTTCTAAGTCCTATGTCCTCAGGTTTTTTATGACTCATTCCCTTCTGACTAGGTCCTCTCATGCTGGTTCCTTCACGTCATTGTATTCTTGCACCCCATAGATCCTGTGCCATGGTGCTTCTGCACCTATCAGTTTTGTGCCATGGTCCTTCCACACCATGGCTCTCTCGTGCCATGGTCCTTCCACACCGTGTCGGTTTCATGCCAAAAAGGGACAATACTTAGTTAAAATTTAGGGGCTAATAGTCTATGGAGAATATATTTTGCTTTGGATACCCTAAATGTTGTAAAACTGCCATAATGCACATACTAATGCTTGATCTATTGTCAACCATAACACTTTGGATATGACAATGATCTATATAAGCTCATATAAAGAGTGTATGTAAATTTATATCATCGTTAACAATCTCCTGCTCTAATAAGGTGGTAAGTGGTCTAGCTAGAACTATAGTGTGGTACATACCAATGATATTGTGTGATGGGTGTGCCTCCTCTGTAACAATATGATATGAAGCTGGTGCTGGATGTGTTTGATATGTGTAGTGAACACCTGAAGTGCTCCTTGCCTCATTTGTTGTACTTTTGGTGCCGCTATGGGTGTGCCCATATATCAATAATGTTAGCTTCAATCAAATCTTATATCTTATGTTTTAGGCTTATGCATTTGTTTTTTGTATGGCCTAGTGACATGTGGTACTCACCGAATGCATTGGAGTCAGATTTTTGGAATATTCCATGTCATATCAACCTTTATAATGGGAGGGAGAAATATGACATTGCATTCCAAGAGCTGCTATAAAACCTACACTGGTGACTCTTAAAGGTTGGTGAAGATTCAACACTAAGGAGTAGATAAAACCAAGCGAGGAGATGGCTCGAAAGCTATGTTAATTATGTCCTTTTGATCACTCTTGTTCTCGATGGTCCTTACCTTGTATGAAGATTTACTTGAACTCTCAGCTATTGATTTTGATCCACTGGTATATTTTAGTTTGCCCATTGATAAGAGTTTAACCTCTCTTTCCTTTACTATGTGGTACAAATCTATGAATGTTGGAAACTTCTTAAACAAGATAGCTTCATGTAATGCTGGTAAAAGACTTTGTTTGAAGATTGAATGAAGCTCTTTATTTACCATGTGGCTAGTCAATTTAGCCAATATAGTCTTGTATCGTTAGATGTATTCTGCGATAAGTTCATTTTACTTTTGTTTCAACTATCTAACTTGAACATATCATATCTTATCACTGATATTAATGTAGATGTACACTAAAAACATGTCTGCCAAAGGATTGAATGTTGTGATATATTCTTTCGATAAGTCATAAAACTACTACAAGGCATAATCCTTTAAACTACATGGAAACAACTTTGTGAGAAGCCAATCATTAGACACGTAGTCCAAACATGTTGTGTGAAAATCTTAAAGATTGTGCTTTGGGTCACCCTTGCCATCATATAATGTAAGCTTAGGTGCCATGAATCCAGATGACAAGGGAGTTGTCTCTATGTGGTGTGCCAAAGGTGTATGCAAGAGAATATTATAATCCAAAGCATGTGATGGCCTAGTAACTCCATTCTCAAGATGTAACACCTTAGCTTGTAGAGTATGAACCTCGTGCATAAGGGATTGTACATCTAGAGTGGAGGAACTAGCCACAAGAGGTGTAGTTGTCACTACATGTTGTTGAATTACAATTATAGGTTGTGCTAGTTGAGTTGGTTCCATTATAGGTGTAACGATGTTATTAGCTGGGGGAGTTGAAGATTGACCATTGTTTGATTTTTAGAGTTCTTCTTGAATAATAGTGATGAGGTCATCTTGCATATCTGAATGTTTGGACACAACATCTTGCAATTATTTTTTATCGGTCTCACCAATTCGGTTGTTCAATTATGCTATTGTAGATTGGGAAGTAGGAAAATAAGTGGTTATTTATTTTGAACCTTTAAAGAATTTTAATCTAAGAAATATTAAAAAAATATATATATATATTGAAAAAAATCTAAAATTTTGAAACTAAAATATGAGCATAAACACAAAAAGGATATAAACCCTAAGAGCATATAGGGTTAGGGTTTGAGCAATGTTCGAAGTAATTTAGGTTCACCATTTATTTTAACCTTTTAAGGTTTAGCTTATATAAATCCTATGTTTGATTAAAGGGTTGAGTAGACTAAATCAGGGAAATAATATGCATAAAATACTACCATCGATTTGTTATCAAATTGACTAGGTTTGACTTTCTAAAAATAGTAATAAATAGTGCAAATAAGGACTTATCTGGAAAACACTTAATACAAACGATCTGAGTGATGGAAACTAAGATGGAAGTTGGTATGAGTGTCATCAACTAGATCCTTATATTATAACCCCTCTTGGATAGTAGCGCCACATTTGGACAATAACACCATGTGGTTCTAGTGTCTTGATATTGGCGCTAGTGTCCTCTGTGCAAGACTGTCCTAAACTTTTGGGTGCATCTGTGTTTATATTTTTGGGGTTTGTTCTTGTATGCATGAATTTTGAAACTTTGTATTATGTCTGTAAGGATTGATTTAAGATGAAAACCTTAATCCTCCTTACAAGTAGGGTATGAGTTGAAAAGTGTGTTCATTAGTAGGATGGGCTGGACATGCTCAACACTCCACGATGAAGAGAGTTGCCTTCATACCAATACTTTGAGGAGGGATCAAGCCCAATGTAGTTCTCCCCACCTAAGTGCTTTTGTAAGTACAAGTGATGCTAGTATGATAGTGGCCTTGAGTGCTTTGAGTGTGCTTGAGATTGAAAATCTAAAAAATCTAAACTTAGGGTTGTTATAGATGGTAGTATGTAGAAGTAGGGCATAATAAGATTGATAACCTTAATTTTTCTCAATTTGTTTCGTGTTTGAATAGGTATTTTGTATCTAATTTCCATCTAGTGGATATAGGGCTAAAAGTCATGTATTTATAGTGTTTTGTTGCTTGCATGGATAATAAAATATGTTTAGGCCGACATTAGGATGATTTTACTTATGAAAATATATATGTTTAGAAAAGTTTGGGGTAAAGGACATAGGTGCCATTTTAGGGACACTTGCACCACATGGCTCTGGTGTCCTTAATGTGGTGCTAATGTTTAGTGAGCAGAACATTGGGCACGAAGGGCCAGGATCGAGAAATGAGGGTCTGAGAATGTGTTTGAGTTGACTAGGGACACCTGTGGCCCATATGAAGGCTAGATAAGTGTGATAATATGCTTTAGGATATGTTTAGGCTAAGCTAGGGATATGTAGTGTCAAGTAGCACTCTTAGTACTCAAATACCACATTGGGTAACTGAAATAGTTTGATAGAAACTATAGGTTACATTGATAAATGTGACAAATCATTAAACTTTGCACATGTATTTACTCAAGCTTCATTGAGCCCATCACCTCATTGCCATTTACCATCATTGCCTAGCTCGCCTAGAAATCTTTCACTACTTCATGTTCGATTCGACTTTGCGCTTCCCCACCACTTTGGCATTTCTAAAGAACACCCTGAAACATATCGTATTCTCCTAGAATCTATGCTTTGATCTCCTCTTCAATTTTTGATAATTATGACTAGAATGACTTGATGCCATATGTATGCCATGTACTGACTAAAGCAAGCTACAAGTGGATATCTTAAAAACGTGAAACACACATTGCATCCTCTAATTAAGATTATATCTTAAATTAATAAAATAAGGAATCTCTTTCAGAGCTAGGAATAATGTTATACACAATAGATACACTAAATTGCTCTTGTATAAAATCAAAGAATAATTTGAACTATGCAATGTAAGAAATCATTTATCATATGTTGAGAGAGATCCAACCAACATAGAATCTATCACTCGCTCATATGACCACCCACTAGAGGAGCTCAATTATCAACGATAGCTTGCCCATTGCTTTCTACTTGCCATTACTCAAAGTTAAAACAAATAATAAAACATCATGATAGTGGGGCATCTCGCTCATTGTTCTGCTAAATCAAAAGAATGTGGTTGGATTCTATAATAAATTGGGTACCATCAGGGACGTCAATGGGGGATAAGCTTTTAGGAATGTGTCAGTCAGCTGCATCAGCATACAACATTGTTCAAGGATAACTTCACCAACCCATTTGGTTCCACCAGGATCGTTGATGGCCGACATCTTGGATAGAACACCCCATCGACATCGATGAATTTAAGAACTCACTTTTGAACCTCTAGATGAAGTTTTTGGCCAAAGTGTTTATAATGAAAATTCATTGCTTTGACTTGGTTAACACAATGGAACAAGAATTGGGAAGAATTGGGGAATTTAATTTTTTTAATTGATAATAGGTAGTCCACAGTGGATGAGTTGTGAGAACATGTTAGTGAAATCGTATCAAATTAGTAATAAAACCTTACAAACTTGCACTTAGAATGAATTCTCAAATATATATTGACATTGATTTCTTGTGCCAATATATGAGAAAACCTTACAAACTAGTGCTACCCATTGACAATATACTTCAAGCAAAATGAAAAGAATAACTCATATATCAAAATATTTTATTTTCAATGCAACAAGTTTGTATTTAAATATTTTTAGAAATTCAATATTGTTAATTTTTATTGTCTGGGATATTTTCATAATTGATGAACAAATTTCGCATTGAAATTATCATATTTTGATTGTCATATTGCAATGATCCTAAGCTCTAACTTCCATTCATAAGATCAATCCGAGCTTCAAACAAAAACCCCTACATGCACAATAAAAATGGATTATTCAAACTGGGTGAATGCTAAGTTCAATTTTCAAAAATCTTTTGTGTACCCTGAGTTTATGAGCTGCAAGATAATCCACACAATAGATAATTACACATACTAATCGTGGAATTGTGAACCAAATATGGGACAAACCAAAACAATAGTAGAATGGTATAGGATGCTTGAACAACAATCGGTCCCATCCATCACTGAATGAATTTCTGAACTCCCCATTTATGTCCATCAGGGATGCAATACTTCCCATAACAAGAATTCTCTGCCATAAAAAAGAGAGAAAATAAATGATTTTCAGCCAAAAACATATTAAATTGACTCCTGCATCAAGACACAATAGAATTTTTCTTTGATCGAGAAAGAAAACCAACATGCAATGTTTGGAATTCTAAATGAAAAAGGGACATGTAATAATGGAAAGAAAAAAACTCTTCGCTTGCGTTCTTGCATATCTAAAATTTTGACTCTTCACTCCACTAAACATAAATTATATGCAACAATTTCAACCTTTAGACTAAACATGCAAAACAAGTTCATTCTTGATTATTTTCTTTAACAAAATTCAGTGAAACTAAAAAAATCCTAACAATATAAGCTAAAATAAAAGCTATGGGATTCAAAGCTTAAAATAAATTAAGCGAAACTAAAAAAATTCAATGGCAATAAATGCCAGGAAATAAATTACAAAATAAAAGCTAGGAGCTCTACAATTAGCATTATCTGCATCTTTGTCAACAAACATGACGTGGCAGTTAATGTGTATCACAGAGAAGTGTAGTGAGCAAGTGGCGAACTGTTCATAACATTAGCATATTTATTTTCATTCTCAAGAAAGTTGACGGATACTATTACTGATGAGTACTATCCATAACGTGAGCGATCTACCCGTTAATAACATCTTCACAATTTTAACCAATCAAAACACAATTAACTAATTATTTTTATATTTTTTATTTAAAAAAAAAATATTAACTATTGTAAAATTGAAAATAATTTAATGCGCAAAAAAAATAGATTAACTATTGTAAAATTGAAAATAATTTAATGCACAAAAAAAATAATAAATTTTAATTGATTCATAAAAGATAGTTTAATCAGAAATTAAAACAAACGGATTCTTTTAAAATACCTTTTAACACTAATAATATCTGTTATTATTTATATCCCACTCTGAATACAACACAACCTAGCTGTTGGTAAAGATTCATAAGATGCGAGATGACTTCGAAAAGAATATGAAGAATCTCTAATGATCTTGACACTTGATCCCATAAACTATTTGGTCTCGTGGACGTCATTAAAACTCATTTCATTTTATTTCATCTTATTTCACATTTCTCAAGTTACCAAATTACTCATAAAAAATGCTTCAAGATGCAGGTGCACCACGGTAATGGTTATTTATTTGTTTCAAAATGATTTTTGGGATTTAAAAGGACAATAAAAGCCTTTTGCCTGAAGGAGTTTCCGGGCTTGCCAAAATCCACATCAATGGCTGTAGTGAGAGCACTTTGCCGCCCCCAAATGGTTGCCTCCTTCATTTGCTGCCCCAGGCAAATGCCCTTTCAATTTAAGACGTCTCCTTCAAAATTCAGGCCTATTAATCTTTTGCCAAGCCTGCTACACACCAACAGGGAAATAACTGAATTGGGTTCTCTTTTAAACAGTAGAGGAGTATCTACCAGGGCATCCGCTTGGAAGTCCCAGCAATCACCTTATGAAACTCTTGGTATGTTGTTGCTATCACTCTTAATTCAATCTGGTTATGACCCCAATTAAATTTTGTTCTTTTCAGCATTGCCCATGAACTAGATTTTAAAAAATTAAAAATTACCACAGAGATAACACACTTTCAAGTATAGGTTACCATTTGTCCAAGTATCTGGGAGTTGCACTGGGCTTAGTCGTATACTGTTTAAAACCTCATTTTAATTTTGCTCTATAATTCAATTTCAGCCTTGCTCATGAATTGCTTTTTTATGAAAGGGCAACATTACACTTTGAAGCACAGTCAATCTTTACGCCAAGAACCCATGTCTCTACTTTTCTGTGAGAATCCACTTGGGTCTTGCACCTGGCCTTGTTTGATATCTGATAGTTATCTTCATAGTCACAGTGTCCCTTAATCAAGAGACAACAATCCCACCAGGGTTTGTACCTGGGACATTATCATGGTAATTGGGAATTGCCTATACTAGTTTTTTTTCAACAAGCAGAAATCGCCAAAGACTTGTGAGAGCTCGCCCAGAACACCATGCCGAACTGACTCACCGTGTTTAGTACTTTTCAAAAGCGGATTCAATGGTCAATTCACACAGTTTTTTAAAAAACTCGCCAAGTACTCACTCGTTAACCTGTGAGTTATTCAATAATTCACGAGTAATTGTTGAGTTTTTCAAAAACTGCAGTTTCTGCTACACAACCCTTTTTTATCTTCTTTTGGTCTCATTTTAACACTTTGATCCCGAAAATTACAGAGCACAGGTAGACAAACATTTTCAAATCGAAGATTGGAATCCACAATTTGCGTTAGAACAGTTAGGGCACATCCCCATCCACTAGGGCACAGCATTTTGCACATTCCTTCTTCACGACAGCCACACAAAAGAGGTAATTATTTTCTTTCTAATTTTTTATTATTTTAAAAATTTATTAAGGTTAGGGTTTGGGTTTAAACTGCAAAGTTTAAACCCTAACCTTTAGAGGTTAAACTTTACAATGTAAACCCCAACTCTAACCCTTTTAGTTTTATTTTTAGTATTTACCAAACCTAACCTTAAACTAAAAAAACTAATATAAATTAGTATTAAATGGCTGTGATCGAATGCAAGAGACCCAAGATTTGGGAGCTTCTATGTTGCATTCTGTAGCTTTGTAGCCGCACAGTGTTTTGTTTTGTCTTGTTAGTTGTAATGTGTAATTGACTGAGATTCAGAGATTCAATGAGAGTCTAGGCTTGAGACGATGTTTACAAAATTTTGTGATTGGCAATAATAAACAGATTCAATTTTTTATGGATTATGTTTGTTTTCATTTCTAGGCACTATATTTGGCATGATATAAGAAAAACAAAATTTTTGGGGCTATTTTTATGAATATTTCGGCATTTTTAGTTTGCCGAGTTTTTTCTATTTTACTCCCAAATTATAGAAGATTATTCACACTTTTAGTTTTCTGCATAAATGGAATGCTATCAGGGTTTTTTCTTTTATTTATTTATATATTGCTTGTTTTGACTAGTGACGCAGGAACTAAGGGACTCCAGACCTGCAAAGAATGATGGTTATTTTAATGCTTTAGGATTTCATCATTTTACAGTGTGCATACTTTTTATGGTTGGCTTCTGAGATCATTGTATAATGGTTTATAAGATGGGTAGTTAGTATTTACCAACCAACCCAATACAATTTTGAACACAAAACAGTGAAGAATCATATGCTTAAGTCATCAAAATCTCATTTGGCATGGCTATTTAGCAGCCAAACTGATATAATTGACAACACATCACAATGACGAAGCACGAGGAAGTCATAAAATCTCATTTTGCATACAAGACTGAATTTTCTGTGGGTGTTTTTTCTGAGTAAACTTCTTACTGTAGCATATTGTGATTATAGAATGAAAACTACAACTATCTGTTCCTAATGCCCTTCAAAAAAGATGGGAATGCTTTAGGCTTTCATGGTGTGCGTATATTTGATGATTTGCTCCTGGGATCACAAGTTGATGGTTTATAAAATGTGTGTTTACCAACCAACGTGTTACAATTGCCAGCACAAAACAATGAAGGATCATGAAAAAGTCATCAATCTCATTTTGCATTCAAGACTGTAAACACGATGTCTGTATTTAAACTGAATAAACATCTTTCTGTAGCATTGTTTTGATCAGGGAATACTATAACCATATGCGAACAAATTAATCTCAGAACAAATATAACCACATCTGTCTCATTCTTCCATTAGAAATCATCCACTAGTATTCTTAAATAGAGCTTCTACAATCTTGAAAGGTCAAAGGTCAGATAGACTGTCACAAATGACCTTCAAAACACAGCTATCTAAGAAGACTGAAGAACAATCAAACAGGTATGAGAGGCCAAAAGTGTACTCTTATTGAGCATAGGTGCATACCAATGACTGACATGATCTGATCCAGCTCATGATGAGATTAAGGAACGGTACATTGGCCAACTACATCAAGTGCATAGTATGCAGATCCACTGATGATTATTAAGGACTATTCACGGTTGCATTTTCTTCATATGACAATGCAAAGCTTCTTGAGCCAATGAATAATTGATTATGCAGTCTCTTGGGCATATGCATGAACCTGCCTACTCCTTGTGCAGAGGTATGAAGTGTGAACGTAAATCCTCATCGTATAACTTTTTTCCACTAAAAAAATAAGTGCCTGAGCTGAAACCATGGCATGCATAAGTGGCTGTGCATGAATAGGAAAAGTGGGGCTCTGTGAATTAGCAATGCAAACTGAAATTATGTATGTAAACTGGTGCATTCCCATTCGCGAAAAGCACATAAATGGAACCTCATCAATGAAAAAGATTGTGGATGAAATAATAGTCGTCTTATATATATCTTACGATATTGGTTGTCTAAATTGTATGCGGATCAGAAGCAAATATAGGCTGCAAAGAGTTTTATCAGTTTTCTGTATGGTATACTGCCTCCTACAAAGGCAGAAACCAGTATGCTATAACAAACAAAGCAAGACAGAATGATCATTAGACTATATTCTTCCTTTATTTTCGTCCCGGCCAACATTAGAAGGGTATTCTTCTATTCTGGTCTTCTGCCAGATTGTCCTGGTTGATATGGTTATCTTCAACATTATCATTCCAAGCATCATGAAGGTCCTCATTCCGAACCTGAAGGGCTTTACTCTGATCTTTGTGTTACCCAAAATCCTGATGCATAAGAAAGGAGCTACCTGCACTGGCAATCGCACCACTAGCAGACAAATTTTTTGATTTGTCCACCAAGTTCCTTCGTGCAAGGGTTGGTTTTGGGTTGAGCAGAAGGTTTTCCATTGCAATCACGAGATCCCCATCCTTCGGTCTATCTCATAACTAAACACGATCATCCTCACCATCCTTACTTGCACTATGGGATTCTGATTATCTTAACTTATTAGGTCCTCAAATTCTCTTTCCACATTGTCCAAACTCACTTTCGGGGATGCCTCAGGCTTATTACCCTCTCTGTATTGTGTGATCCTCCTGGCAGCCATTTTTGCTCCATTTTTGTTATAATCAGGTGCAGTTTTAACACCAATTTTGTGTAACAAGTCCAAGCCATAGCCGAGTTTTCTTCTAAGGAATCGAGTCAGATGCTTTCTACATTGATCTTTTTGACTAAGGCACTCAAACTTGTCCAAGGATAATTTTGAGAGCCAACAACTTCGATGCTAATATTGGTATCTGATCTAATATATAAATCATATACAAGGATGGGTTGACCTTTCCAATCTCAAAAAATTATGCCTCCTCCTGCCAGCCCAGGATTTCACTTTGTTGCTCCATAAAAAATTACTTTGGTAGTTCCTTGGGGCGGTGTATTCAATATGATCGGCTGTCCAAGAGTATTGGATGGTCTAATCCCATTAGCAGGGAATTTATATATTGTTTTAAGCTTTTCATTTATTTAGTTATTTTTTTATAACCTGTCATCATCTCTTTTTTTTATTGGTAAATCTTGGCTGAGGTTATGAACTGCAGCATGGGGTAATCCTGGCTCACACTGTTTGTTACACCACAGCCTAACCACATGCATGCAGGGATTAGGGATCACCTTCTTGCAGGTAGGGATGTTTGAACCTTGGTGACACTTGCAAATGTTTCTCATTTCCATTATGCCAAAATTCCTGTGACAAGTTCTTATCATCTTCTTTCATTTCTTTCCCATCTTCCCTGGCCTGATTTCTCTTTGAGCACTACAAGCATTTTATTTTTCTAAGACAATCATGCATTGTCCATGGCAATCGACAAAAAATACAAGCAATTCTAAGGTATCTTTTCTGTATTCAGGATCTAGTTTCCAATGCATGGTTGAATGTTTCAAGTGGTATTCAGCCTTTAGCTCCTTTGCATGTCAAGGCTTAATTGTCTTCTCAAATTTACCGTGTTCACATAGGGACATTTTTCTGAGAAGTTTAAAAAAGAAGAGCTTTGTGACATATTTTTACGGTCCTCCCTATTTAAGTATTTTGATGAATACAGGAAAACTTATTTTGGTATTGGTCACATAACAGCCAATGCCAGAAAATTGACTTCTCAACCACAATATGTTAAGAAGAGGAGAATATTGAGAGCACAGATATTCTCAATAGTTTTGACAGCGGCTACTCTGCTTAAAGAACATCAATACTATCTGATTGTTTTCAAGTGGCATTAAGCCCTAGCTCCGTTGCACCTCAAGGCTTAATTGTTTCGTCAAATTCTAAACTTGTGCTTTGTTCACATGGGGGCAATTTTGTGAGAACTTCCACAAAACCTGAGTTTTGTGAGACTTTTTTATGGCATTCACTGGAAAAGTTTTCTGACGAGTACGGGAAATCTTAGAAAAGCAATTTATAAACTTCAAAATATTTAGAAAGTAAGAAACAAAAAGATTAGATGTTCAAATAGCTTTAACAGATACAGTTTGTTTAAAGAACATCAACACTATTCCTTTGATCTACAATTAATGGTGGACACTTTTTAACGTTGCCATGGAATATACACGAGGTTCCATAGCAGTAAAATAAATGGTAACAATCATAAATAAGTTTTTCATGTGGATTATGTCTCATTTTCCATGATTAATTGTCTTCAACAAAAGCTAATATCATCCTTCCAAGGAACACAACCAATTATGCTAATGACAGGCACAACAATTGTAGCTGAAGTTAGATTGGCGTGACTATTTACAAAACAGTGGTTGTTTTATTAGAAGGTGATTCAAAATAACATAAATTAATAATACAAAATGCTCCACAAATTTATATTGGTAACAACAGCAATGAGGGCAAAGAAAACTATTTTCATTCATCAGGAGGCCCTTTAGTGTAAAAAAATTCTGAATTTAGTATCAGGGGTGAATTAAGCTTGTTAGTTTCATTAGAACATTTTTAATCATGGCAATTTGTGTTTGTATTGAATTTATAGCAGTTAAAGCTTTTGTTTCTATTGCAAATTCTGGTGCCAACACCACATTTAGGAAATTGCCGGAGTCCAAAATAAAAGCAAAGTCTGTTTCCCAACCATTGCTGGGCAATGAAAAATCTGGCGATTGTCGGAAAGTTAAATCGAATTTGAACACAGCAACTATTCCTTTACCTGAAAAAGACAAAACATGAATGGTAGTTATGGGATTCTCATACATTCTAGACTAGTTATTAACAAGTTAATAACCTAAAGCAAACAATTTTCTTTGATACATTCCTTGATTTTTTTCATCTCGAAAATCACAATTACAGACCAGATGGGATATACATGGATAGAATTATTAATTGCAGTTATATCATATATGGTTGAATTCTACTGCATTTAATTATGGCTAATTTCCAACCATGGTCAGCTTTGGTCATCTCTTGAATTTTGATCAACAATCAATCAGTTATTAATACTTATTAACTGTGATTAATTATGGTTACTTTTTAAATGTAGATAATTGTGGTCAAGGGTGAGGGTGTTTGCATATTTGCAAAATAACTATATAATGATACATATCTTTTCTTTATATCATGTTCTTATATTATAGATTACGTCTCTATGAACAATATAGATTATGTTTTAAATGAAATGGATGACTGGAAAGCTGCTGTCTCAAATTGCCTAATTTTTTCTTGGAATGAAAATAATTCTAATTCCTGTTTTTGGCTAGAGGGATGCTTAGTAGGGTTGCTATTGGCCTTAGCAAATGCCAGATGCTAATTATGCAATGCCAAGCTAATTTTCTATTCACATTTTTCAAATTTATGGTGAATTGTGACATATGCTTTATATAAAGAGGAATGTAGGTTTAACATGTTCTCAAATAAGATTTTATCATTTTCCAACATGCTTCAGTTGTTTGTAATCATTGTTGGAACTTGAACTGTCTGCAAACAACAATTATGACTAGCTCTCTTGTTCAAGATGTGCTCTTCTTGACCCAGTTTCATGTCATCTTGTCTTTTGTGATTGGACTGTCTGAACTTTGAGAAAGAAGAGAATGTTTGTTTTGGTTGCATTTACAAATCACCTTTGTTCCTATTTGTTGCGGTTTAGTCTCTAGTCATATGTATATTTCTTCTTAAGGTAAAGATTGATTCTTTAATTTCAAAGTATTATATAGCAGATTCCAGAAACTCTACCAATCATGCAACACTGTGAAAACTACGTCAAAACTTTCAATATTGCTTCTCACTAGGAAGATGCTTGTTTTGAAGTTTCTTTCTACTCTCATGCTGAGCAGTGACAGAGAGGGTGAGTGGTGTTTTAATCTAAATTTATTGTCTATTTGTGGCATTGGCAGAGCTGGATAGGGATGTTGGTGAAGAAGAAATAAAAGCTTCTTATAGACGTCTTGCCAAAAACTATCATCCTGACGGTATGCATTTTTATGGTAACTAATAACATATGAGGTCAATCATATCCATGGATGCTGGTACTTTGTCTTTGTTTTGTTCCTTGAAGTTTAAATGCACATTTTCCTCTCTTGAGATTTTACAGTTATAAATCAGCATAATCTCACAGTAGGAAAATTTGAGATAGCTGCATGCTCTTGGTGACTATTCATGCACTCAAGGAACTGAATGCTGATTTTAACTCAAGGCACTTACATGCACATATTTGACTGCCCAAAGCCTTAAAAATTGCTCAATTGCTCAGGATTCTGTTTCATATCAGGAAACTGTAATCTTTGAATGGCAATAGAAACAAGAAAACATGCTGCTGCAGATCGATCTACTAGCTGTGTTATACTTGGAAAAATTGAATATTGGGATCAATATTCTATGATAGGAATGAGTTTGATGATGGTAATTTAAATTGTGAGAAGAAGAATTTTTGATTTCTGTTGTAGATAGTTTTGCATGCATTTTAGAATTTTTTCTGATGGGAACTTACAGAGGTTCTTGACGGACTTGGCCCAGCAACACTAAAAGAATAAAAAACAAGTGGAGTTGGTTATTGGAGAGGATGGAACTGTAGTTACTGTAGTATAGTTTCACTTTGGATGATTGGTCTAGGGACGAGAACATGGGCTTCTTATTGTAACTAAATGAATGAAAGAATGAATTATGAACGAATGACTTCTAATTGAAATGAGGCAGACAATTAGCAAGGGCATGCATTAATATATTGGTAAACACTTAATAATCTTTCTGACACAACGTTTTTTGATGGTGTAGCCTAAATTTGTCATTGCTATTTTGATGGAAGAATAATTCACCTATGCAAGTATGAGTGAGGGCAAGCAAGAGAAATTGAAGTACAACATTAAATTTGAAGTATTGTCATTACAACTTCTTGTCTTCACCAACACGCCCCATTTTCAGACTGAAAACAGGGATCCTTTTTCTTTTAGCTAAATTTTGGTAGTATAACTCATGATTATGTTCTTTATAGTAAATTGGCTTGAATATTTGTGATGCTTCATTTGAGACTTAGCTAAATCTTCAAAAAATCATGATGTCCTTCGCCTAGGTGTAAATAAAGTCTATTGCTTCTTTGTTTTAGATCGTTGTATCACATTTGCTATAGACTTTATCTTGTGAATGTTTGGGCTTAAATCTTTGTTTTTATGCGAATGACTGGTTTCAATTCCTGTATTTATTGACTTTTTCTCGCATAAAATTCGCTTGACAAAAGACTTCACTTTATCAAAAATGTTTACTTAGTTGATTTTCTTGTTTTCTCGTAGGTTTTCCAAGACTTTTAGGGCCCTCCATATTCTTCCACATGTCCAAATATCGTTGATGCATAGCTTCGGAGTCAAATCTTTTTGGAAAAATGACTAAGTCCTTTTAAAGCCTCTGGGCCACGAGATTATGCCACATGGCATGATCTTGGTGACCTGGCCCCTCGGAACTTCGGAACCTCAGAATCTCGAGAGCATTAAGGCATTAACCCAGTGGCCTAGAAGTTGATTGACATTGGTAAAGTTCTGTGCCCTCGAGTCCTCGAGAAGATGTCATGTGGCACCCTCTCGAAAGCTTGGGAGCTTAGAGCGATTACAACATTAGCCCAAAGCATGAAGAGCGTGGGGGCTCGAGAAGAAGTCATGTGGTCATAGTGATGATGGAGGTAGACAACAAAGTAAAGCTTGGGAGTGCTGATGGACTGCCAAGTGGCAAAATGGGACCCATCGAAGCGAGCAAATAACCTAGCGAAGGAGAAGGAATATGATGTCGAGAAAGAGGCATGTGACAACAATGATATCAAGAGAGCCCGAGAACTAAGATTGACGGCCCATCCGGCTGTCAAAACCATTAAGAGTCCCAAGAGGATTGTGTGTCGGGTTTGGAAAGCGTAGTCGAAGTGCAGTTGGTTCCTCACCAACTAAAAGGTCTAGAAGCGACAGATTTTGGGCTAATAAAGGAGTGAACTGATCCAAGAGACCTCGAAATCAAGCTAGGGATGGCTCTTTCATTTAATCAGCGCTTAAAATTTAATGCAGAAGTTTGCGCAATGCATGGTGGAATAACAGTCCCAAGAAAATCCTAACAACAATCTGCCCGTGATATTTGAATCTGATCACTATTAGCCCCTCAAATTGAATGAAAAATAGTCAGTATGGCGTGAGTCATCACATGGCGTGCGCATGGAAGGAGGCCAAGGAGAGACAATGAGCATAAAAGACAAAATTCAGCCTTTAATAGGGGTGGTCTCTAAATCGCAAACCATGCTCAAGCTGACGAATCTATCAAAATCTCAATTGCATTCCCCAATCATCATTGAATATTGTAACCACTCTAGTAGTGGTTTGAGTGAACTTCATGGGCAAATTTGTCTATGTAAGGGACGTTGTTTTCTCTTTGAAGGGTCGACACTTTGTGTAAAGAGACTTTGTCAAAAACTGTAATAACACTTTTACTTGTTTAGACTTTGTTTTCTACTCATTGAATGTTGTCCATTGTTTCTAGTTTTAAGTCTATGCTTATGTAAGAGGAGTGATTTTATGCTTAGTTACAGAGGTAGATGTGGTAATTAGATTGTGCCTAAGCTAATCTAGTTCCTTGCTTTTCTTTCACTCTCTCTTGAATGCTCTATGCTTTATGTGTTTTCAACTATAAAGTGTTTCAAAAGCTTTGCGAGCAGTTTGCTACAAATCTTTTAGTGTTTTCAGTTGGTGAAGAGTTTGCAAGTCAAGCATCTAAATTTACGTCCCTAGAAATTTGTCCATTGTGTCCCTACAAATTTGTGCAACTATTGAATTAGGTATACATTGGTATAACTGTGACTTGGCATGCTTTAGTCCTCAAGCATTGACATTCTCTTGACTCGAAACTTTTTTTTCTGGTCTCCCTTCCCCTCTTTTTATGTTTGTTTTGAATTGAAGCTCTCTCCCCTGTTTTAGAAATTGGCAAAGTCATGCTCAACAACAATCAACAATCAAGTTCAATTATTTGATAAGAATTCCAAGTGTCATCAAACAGAGGTTGAATCTATGGTGGTAACAGTTCATGCTCTTTAAGTAAAATAGGTTAAATTGCTTGGTCCTTGGATTGAACCAACCTCAGTCCTAAAATTAATGAGGGGATATCTTTATCCCATGCATTGCCCCCTGCTTTTCTCTGTGGAACACTCAACTTCATGAGTGCTTTCGGACCAGGTTTTTGGGGTGAACAATAACTGGCACTAGGAGGGCTATTTGAGTGAGTAATACTCTTTTATATTTGTCATTTGCTAAACTATTGGCCTCTCCACCTTGCTTTTTGTTGTCTGTTTCATTGAACAACAATTGGTGCTAGAAGGAGGGCAATGAGTTGTAGTTTAATCTTTAATTGAGCACGAGGATAATTGTAAATTGCTGAAAGTTGTTAAGAATTGGTTAAGAATTGTTATACGCTTTAGAATTCACTGACTTTTGCTTTGTTTGCTTCTACTTCTTTCCCATCTGGTTGTAAGCTTAAACGCATGCAGTAGTTGGCCCAAGGAGAATAGTTGGGACTGAATTATGCATGGTAAACTAGGGTGGATCCTAGTGTGCACATTACCTGGTCCTAATGTGTCCGTCGAAGGTTGATTATCTCGCCATTACAGATCCGTAGAAGAGCCCAGACTGCTAGAGGTAGACCTAATCCTTTGGTTACCCCTATTGGCTCAACCTCTCAAACCACCTAGAATCAACATATCCCCATGACATTATCTATGGCTTGACTTGTTGGGTTTGCCATAAATGTACCTGGGGTTGTCCATGACTTACCTAGGAATCTAGAGAGATGCTTGCCAAGATTTACTCCTAGTGTAGGAAAAACTTCAGAGGAGCACATAACATCATACAAAATTGCATTGAGACTTCTCAATGTTGAGCATGAAGATGTGGCTTGTAGACTATTCCCCTTCATACTCATGGACCTATTATATGATTGGTTTCTAAACCTTCTTGAGGACTCCATTACAAGTTGGGACCAGTTTAGTAGTACTTTCCTAGGCCAATTTGGGCAAGTTATAGACCCAAGCATCCTATATCAACAATTTGCATGCATTAAACGACAACCCAATGAGCTCATTTCTAGAAGATGTATAGCCGAGTCACCAATCTTTACAAACTTGATGCTCAGCTAGCATTAGAGATGAATAAAAAGGCATTGGACCTATGGATTGCTATGTTCTTAAGGTGAGACCCTACGGTGGTGACCTTACCTTTGGCATACGCTGAAGTTATCAAGGTCGATAGCCAACTCAATCCACAAGGCTAGATGATGGCTCCCATCCCTATTGTATTTTATCCAACATGCCAGCCTTAAAACTCTTTCCTAATGCAAATCAAAATATGCTTCTGTCTCAGCGATTGCCAATAACTATCTCCCTTTGAGACATGTTGTTCCAAATCATCACCGAGTTTTTCTTAATCCGGTGAATAATGAGACGATTCCCTAGTTGCAAAACCAAATGATGTTAGCAGTTGCTAACAATACCGAGACCATACCCTAGGAGTCTACAAAAAACAAGTTAGATGTCATCCAACGAATGGTGCAAAGACTAAGTATTGACTTCCTTGGTTTGTAGAGACAAATGGGTAGCTCTGGTGTTGAGAGTTCAAACAAGAACTTCACTTACCAGAGACAATAGAAATTACAATCGACCCCACAATCAACGAGAGCCTTCTCCCAATAAGCTACTTGAAATCAACATTTGCGAAATAGCTTTAACCAATTGGTGCTGTGTGCATAACACAACCCAACATGGGGACCTTGATTGCATCGAATTTTGTAGTGCCTTCGACATTTTACAAAGATAAATAGAAGAGTACGAGGTAGTACCGAACCAACTTGAAGCATCCAATGCTGGTAGGCTGCCTAGCACAACCATGGTGTTAGAAACAATGGAGTTCCCTAGCCAAGAAGAGAATGAACCATAAGAGAATGCTAGTGAAAATGCTTTGCAACAATCTCACTACCTCAACTCCTTCGAACAATGTCACAACTCCTCGTGATCCTAAGGCTAGGAATGAACCTCCACCTCCAAAATCTAATGAACCCAAAGCCCATACGGAGATTCAACCATCTCAAGGCAAAATTGGATATAATATTGTTGAAGATATGAAAACGATCAAAGCCAACATTACATTGCACGAGCTTGCTCAAATTACTGAGCAACGTGATCTTTTGCTCAAGTCACTGAAAAACCAGTTCAACCCAAGCAAAAAATAACTCACACCAATGTGCTTATCCATTAAAACAAGACTGAAGTGCCTTCTTTTCTCCTAACGGTCAGGTTATTTGGAAAGAACTTACATAATTGCTTGGTAGATTCAGGGCCTTCAACGAACATAATGCTTGTAGGGATTTTTGAAAAACTAGGCTTAGTCCCCATCAAGTCGGACAAGGTCGTTGTCTAGCTAGACAAGTCTAAGGTCAGGGAAGTAGACGAGCTACTCAATGTGCATATGCAATTAGATTCAGGACATAGAATCCAACAATTCATAGATATTGAAGTTGTAGACATCCCTTAAGCATATGGGATGTTAGTAGAGATTGGTCTAAATCCTTGAATGAATACATAGCCACTGACTTCTCTCACATGGTTACCTTGGAGGGGTGTTGCTAACCAAATAAGAGTGGACAGAGAGCCGAGGATGAAGCACATGATCACATAATATAATGCGATCAATGAGAAAGTAAACTTAGCGGACTCTGATTTAGGGATCTACACTTTGGAAACAGAGCTTGATAAAGGCAGGATTGATGACAACGTGGAGTTGCTTGGGATATGGTCATTATATGTGGATGGAGTCTGCTCTAAACAAGGTTTTGGAGTTGGAGTTTTGCTTATTGATCCCCAAGATAAGAAAAATTTAGTTGCTTACAGATTACAATTTCCATGCACTAATAGCTTGGCAGAATATGAGGCATTAATTCTGGGACGACAATTTGCATCAAGGCATAAAGCAAAAGAACTGAAAGTATTCAGCGATTCGGAGCTTGTTGTGAACCAGGTAAAGAGCAAATTTGATTGCAAATTGTCATACCTTAGAAAATATAGACTTAGAGCATGGGATTTAATTGAAATGTTTGATGCATTCAATGCCATCCCTATCCCTAGGGAAGAAAATCAGATTGTTGACTCATTAGCATTCTCAACTACGAGCTTAACCCCACTTGACGACACTGAATTGCAAGAATTCATTGTGGAACTAGTCCCTTGTCCCTGTGTTCCAAATAATGTGACAAATTTCAAAGTTTTTGAAGATGACCTGCAAATTGCACAATTCCTTAACAGTGTTGGGGCATTTGAAGCCCAAATAATAGAGGAAGAAGAGAGAGAAAGTCCTAGAATTGAACTCAACAAAGAGAAATATCAATATCCAAAGGAATCGAATCCCAAAGGGGATGATCTGTCTAGAAAAAGGCATTTGACACATTCAACGCTGCACCCCCAATTAAGATACCCAAATTAGTAAAGCAGAGGTGTTGAACCATTAATCTTGGTTCCTTGGAAAGACCCCAAACTATCAGCATAGGTCTTGATTGGATGAACACAGAGATTGAGCAACTTTGAAAGTTGTTGAGTTATAAGGATGTAATTGCTTGGGCCTATCGAGACCTCAAAGTCTTCGACCCACAGGTGATCACTCACACCATCCCCCTTAAGCCAAACCAAAGACCATTTCGATAGAAGCAGAGACCTGTGAATCCAATCCTTGAACCGTTAATACACAAAGAAGATTACAAGCTCCTGTTTACTAGAATAATCTTCCCAATTCGCTATTCCACCTGGGTGGCAAACTTAGTACCTGTCCAAAAGAAAAATGGTGAAATTAGACTGTGCATAGACTTTCAAAATCTAAACAGAGATTCAAATAAGGAAAATTATCCATTGCCTTCCCTTGATGAAATGATTTAGATGGTTAATGCATCCCAGATGATGTCCTTCTTGGACGGATTCTTGGGATATAATGAGGTTTTAGTAAATTCTGATGATCGAACTAAAACTGCATTTACAACAAAAGAGGGCACATTTGCCTTCAAGAGAATGCCATTTGGATTGATCAATGCTGGAGTGACATTTCAAGGAGCACTGGATTTCACATTTGAAGGTTTAACTAGTAAATGCATAGTAATTTACATAGATAATTTAACCGTATTTTCAAAATGTAGGTCAAATCACATCAGTGATTTACAAAAGGTGTTCGAAAGATGCAGAAGGTATGGTGTTTCTTTGAACTCAAAAAAGAGCGTATTCAGCGTCATTGAAGGTAAGCTACTTGGTCATATTGTCACGAAAGAAGGTATTGCTATTGACCCCGAACGACCTAAAGTGATCTTTAAATTTCCTCAGCCTAATAGTAAAAAAGAGCTGAAATATTTCTTTTGTAAAATCCATTTTGTTCGCAAGTTCATTTTCTGGATTTGCTGAAATTGTGAAGCCTCTTAACGCTATGTTGAAATAGGATGCTAAAGTGGAGTGGCATGTTGAGTCAAAGAAAGTATTTCAAGACGTAAAAGATGCCATTATGCAAGCACCAATGCTAATCAGTCCAGATTATGCTAGAGACTTCTATATTTACCCTTTTGCCTCCGAGCACACCATTGTCGTCCGACTCACATAAAGATGTGATGTAGAACACCCTATAGCTTTCATGAGCACCAATCTGAAAGATGTAGAGCTGAGATACTCTACGTTGGATAAACATTCCTATGCTTTAGTCAAAGTTGTGAAAAAATCCAAGGACTGTATTCTTAGGAATAAAGTGCATGCAATCGTGCCAGGGCTAGCTATCAAGCAAATGTTAGGTTAGAATGAGCTAGGCAAGCGTAGAGGTAGATGGATGACTAAGTTGCAAGAATATGATTTGGAGATAAAACCTGCCAAACTAGTCAAGGGACAAGGTCTTATGCAGCTGATAACTGAGATTAATCCAAGGATCATTGTGCATCAGTTAGACCAAGAGCAAGTGCTGCAATAAAATTGGTACATCCTAATTGCCCATTACCTTCTCTATGGAAGCCCACCTCTTGGATTCAATCAAACACAAAAAATAGCCCTCAGACTGAAAACAACGCAATATATGTTGAAGAAAGGAGTTATCTTTAGGAAAAATCATGAAAGCATCTATCTCAGATGCTTGTCAGACGCTGAATCCATGGGAGTCATGGTTGATTTCCATGAGAGACTAGGTGCTAGTCATCTTGCAACAAATGCAATGGCACACAAGATACTATGAGTAGGATATTATTGGTCCACCGTATTCAGGGATGTCCATACACATGTTAGAATGCGCCATCAATGCTAAACCTTTGCCAAAATAGAAGTCCATGTTGCAATGCCGCTGCAGCCAGTTATAGAAGGGATGCCATTTGCCCAATGGGGATTGAATTTCGTAGGAGTCATTATTCCCAACTCCTCAACAGGGCACGAGTTTGTTCTTATGGCCACAGACTATTGCATGAGATGGACGAAGGCAGTGGCGATGAAGTTCATGAAAAGCAATGCAATCACTCGATTCGGGACCCCAGTCTCATTAGTTTGTGACAATGACCCTGCATTTCAATCCGCATAATTCACTGAGTGGGCTTATGACAGTGGGATCACTTTAAGGTTCTCATTCAAGTACTCCCTGCAAGGGAATGGATAAAAAGAATAAACTAACAAAAACTTGATTGAGGCCATCAAAAAGTCTGCAGAGAAGAAGCCTTGAGAGTGACATTCGTTATTGAAATTTGCCCTTTGGGTTGATTGCAGCAGACATAAGCAAGCGCTTAAGAGCTCGCCATTTCTATTTGTCTATGGACTAGAGCTCGTTCTACCAGTTATGCTCAAGCTGCCCACCTACAAGTTTATGCAACAATACATAGAATTCAATGAAAAGGTAAATATCAGGGTTTTAGACATTGTACTATTAGAAGAAGTTTAGGATGAAGCCTTGTTGAATTTTAACAAACATCAAAGCACTGCCAAGCGATGGTTTGACAAGAAGGTCAAGGTGAAGTCCTTTAGGATTTCAGATCTAGTGCTACTATGGGACAAAGCCCATGAGAAGAAGGGTCGACATTCCAATTTTGATCCACTTTGGATCGACCCATACCAAATAGTTGAGTTACTGGGGCAAAATGCTTTTCGCCTTAAGGATCTAGAAGGGAATGATCTTCAATTACTTGTGAACGGGCAATTCTGAAACACTACTTCTCAGCTGCCCCATCCACTGGATCTTCAGAGTGAGCTCTCTGGATTGGTCTAGTAATGTATAGTGTACATAATATTTTAGTCTCTAGCTTTCTGCATTTGTTTTTTTGAGTAGTTTGTTGTTTTCTAGTTTAGCGTTATAATAGTTTCAATTCGGTTGTGTGTTTGCATTTGTCTCCTAGTTCTTTGTTTTGTCCCTTTGGGCATGTCTTCTATGTAGCACTGTACCATGTCTACAGTTCGTCTTGGTCTCTCCTTGCTAAAGAATTAACTTGTGCTTCAACAAATGCCAAGACAGGTTATCTATTTGAGGAAGTCCCTGTTTTCAAGCAACTTTACAGACTAGTCATTTTCAAGCAACTTTACAGACTAGTCATCCAGCGTGATGATGAATGATGAAGTCAGAAATTAGAAGATGATGATCAACATGATTTTCAAAGCACCTCTTACAAGGCAATGAATGAAGAGTTTCACCTAGGTTGAGTAATTGACCCACCTTGGTATGTATCAATGCTCAGTGTCTCTCTTCATCACAAATTCAAGATGCAGACCCGATGTAATCTCTTTAAACTATACCCATAGCTATTTGTTAAGCAATTATAAACGTATCATTGGATTATGCAATCTGACTTGGCTTAACAAGTTTCTGAAATAACATTAGTAAATCTATGTGGGATAATTTCTTATCACTGAGGGTAACATAGGTAAGTGATTAGTTCCCCCTCGGTCTTCTCAAAATCCTGCTTGCAAGTGTCTAACTAATTTTCAGGCATGCTCTCACTTGAAAAATCCTGTAATTAACTTCTTTTTTTCCTATATCTTGTTGTTAGCTTAGTTTGCTTTCTTCTTGTTTCCTTTGATTTGTTTTCCTTCCCGTTGGGTTCAGTCTCGTTGTGTTTCTTTTTAGGTTGAATTGTTTTGTTTTGCCTTGAGGGTTCCCTTGCTTAATCAATGTTTTAATGAAATGAAGGGTCTGTTTGTGTGAATGTAGCATCAGTGGCATTCTAGAGCCTAACATAAACTCTTGCTTGAACATTTTGTATGAATTACTATAACTCTTTTGCATTTTCAAAATTGTCGTGACCTATGATTCTTAACAGAGCACATGGATTTTAAAAAGTTGCTTTCTTTATTTAAAGCCATCAAATGCACTTAACGTAAAAATTTAAAGCAGGGATAAAACACTATCATTTTTGATTTGTCTCAATTGATCAATGAAATTTCTGAACTTTCTTAAACCCATGGTTTGGTCCCCAACCCTCAATGGAACGAATAGGAAACTCCCTTTCAAAAGGAAAGAAAAGAAAAGAAAGTGAATAACATGTGAAATCCCAAGATCTTCAAAATGGTGATTCAGACAACCTCCATCACAGGATTTTCGGCCTGGTTGGCAGTGGAGCAAGGTCTCGAGGGTGACCAGAGGTATCTCTCTTGAGGCTATAGACCTCTGGCTGGCAGTAGAACGATGCCCATGCCATTTCCCCCCTGAGCCAAATTGCTAAAACCTACTCCTTTAGAAGTCTTAAATGTTTGAGTTGACCCGAATGATTGTGCATAAATACAGAGCTATAAACGAATTAATCACTTTAAATGCACATACTAATGGTCTTTGGCAATAAAGTAGCTTAGCATGTCATGTGTTGAAGCAGAAATTGGTGCTCACTCTTCCAATTTTGTCTCAAGTTTTGTTTGCAGCTAGTACTTATACTTGTATGTATGAATCGGAAATTCTTAATTCTCCAGATACTAGGAGTATCTCCCAGCAGGAAGTCATCATTGTTTCCTTCACCAATTTGCCCCATTTTCAGACTGAAAATAGGGACCCTCTTTCATTTACCTAAATTTTGACAGTATAACTCATGATTATGTTCTTTATAGTAAATTGGCTTGAATATTTGTGATGCTTCATTCGGGACTTAGCTAAATCTTTAAAAAATCATGATGTCCTTTGTCTAGGTGTAAATAAAGTCTATCGCTTCTTTGTTTCAAATTGTTTTATCACATTTGTTATATACTTTATCTTGTGAATGTTCGGGCTTAAATCTCTGTTTTTATGTGAATGACTGGGGTTCAATTCCTATATTTTTTGACTGCTTTTCGCATAAAATTCGCTTTACAAAAGACTTCACATCGTCAAAAATCTTTACTTCATCGATTTTCTTGTTTTCTTGTAATTTTTTAAAGACTCCCGGGGACTTCCATATTCTTCTGCACATCAAATATCGGGAACATTTACCCGACATCTCGAAAGTTGATCGACATTGGTAAAACTCCGTGCCTCCCGAGTCCTCAAGAAGACGTCATGTGGCACCCTCTTGGAAGCTCAGGAGGTCGGAGTGATTACAACATTAGCCCAAAGCATGAAAAGCTTGGGGGCTCGAGAAGAAGTCATGTGGCTGCAACGATGATGGAGGTAGATAGCGAGGTAAAGCTTGAGAGTGCCGACGGACTGCCAAATGGCAAAATGGGACCCATCAAAGCGAGCAAATTGCTTAGTGAAGAAGAAAGAATACGACGCCAAGAAAGAGCTATGTGGTAGTGATAACGTTAGGAGAGTAATATTGACGGCCCGTGTGGCCATCAAAACCATCAAGAGTCCTAAGAGGACTATGTGTCAAGGTTGGAAAACACAGTTGGTTCCTCACCAACTAAAAGGCCCAGAAATGATAGATTTCAGGCTAATAAAAGAGTGAATTGATCCAAGAGACCTTGAAATCAAGCTAGGGTTGGTTCTTTCATTTAATCATCTAAAATTTAATGCAGAAGTTTGCGCAGGGCATGGTAGAATGGCAGTCCCAAGAAAATCCCAATGACAATCTGTCAACAATATTTGAATCTGATCACTATTAGCCCCCCAAATTTAAGGAAAAGCAGTCAATATGGCGTGAGTCATCACATGGCGTGTGCGTGGATGACGGCCAAAGAGAGACAATGAGCATACAAGACAAAATTCAGCCTTTAATAGGCGTGGTCTCTAAACTGCAAATCATGCTCAAGCTGACGAATCTGTCAGAATCCCAACTGCATTTCTCAATCATCATTGAATATTGTAACCACCCCGATAGTGGGCTGAGCGAATTTCATGGAAAAATTTGTCTATATAAGGGATGTTGTTTTCCCTTTGAAGGGTTGGCATTGTGTAAAAAAACTGTCAAAAACTGTAATAGCACTTTTACTTGTTTAGATTGTCTTCTGCTCACCGAATGTTGTCCATTGGTCCTAGTTTTGAGTCTATGCTTGTGTAAGAGGAGTGAATTTATGCTTAGTTACAGAGGTAGATGCGGTAATTAGACTGTGCCTAAGCTAATCTAGTTCCTTGCTTTTCTTTCACTCTTCCTTGAATGCTCTATGCTTAATGTGTTTTCAACTATAAAATATTTCAAAAGCTTTGTGGGCAATTTGCTACAAATGTTTGAGTGTTTTTAGCTGGTGAAGAGTTCGCAAGTTGAGCATCTAAATTTACGTCCCGAGAAACTTACCTATTGTGTCCCTACAAGTTTGTGCAACTGCGGAATCAAGTATACAGTGCTATAACTGTGACTTGGCATGCTTTAGTCCTCAAGCATTGGCATTCTCTTGACTAGAAACTTTCTTTTCTGCTCTCCCTTCCCCTTTTTTCATGTTTGTTTTGAATTGAAGCGCTCTCCCCTGTTTTAGAAATTGGCAAAATTAGGCTCAACAACAATCTGCAGTCAAGTTCAATCAGTTGATAAGAATTCCAAGTGTTATCAAACAAATGTTGAGTCTTTGGTGGAAACAGTTCATGTTTTTTTGAGTAAAATAGGTTAAACTGCTCGGTCCTTGGATTGAACCAGCCTCAGTCCTAAAATTAACGAGGGAATATCTTTATCCCATGCATTGTCTTCCGCTTTTCTCTCTAAAACACTCAATCTAATGAGTGCTTTTGGACCAGGATTTTGGGGTGAACAACACAACTCAAGATAGATCAAATGCTTGCATATTTTATGGGGTTCAACTTAAACATGCATGTTGTACAAATCAATTACTATTTTAATGACAAATTAAAAAACCGTAGAAACACACAAGCCAACAACTAAGTGGTGCAAGGACAGTGTAGGCCATAGGATGCTCCAAATTTTGGTTGTAGTTTGAGAAGTCTACAGATTGAGATTTCTCCATTTGGGAATGAATTTTATATCTATTATCTTCTCACATAACCATAGTTAAAGTGATTTTTGAGTGGCGATAACCTAAAATCAGGCAAAATAGATTGATTTCTCGAGTTTTAGCGAGTCTTTCTGAGTTTTGACGAGACTCTGTCCTGCATGAGATTCGGCAACCTAAAGGCTAAAAGACAGAACAAAAGCCCTCCTTTGCAGGTCAAAGAGCTTATTTTATTTTGCGTGTTCTGAGTTGGCTTGATTTATCAGTGTTCCTGAGTCTGAGTTGAGTCAGAGGCTCGTAACTATGATATATGCTATAACTGTGAGGCAGAAATGATGACAAGCTATTTATAGCTATCATTGGGCATTATTTCACCTGTTGCTATGAACTCTTGTAAAGCTTTTCAAGGCCCGTCTGAGGTCCAAGAATAATTTGTCACATGGGTGGTAATGGGATCTTCTTAACCGCATTGGTAGTTGAGTAGCTTTGAATGAGGCATGCTTATATCTCTTGAAGGTGGAAATATTCTCCAAAGAAGTTAAAAAGCCTGTGGTACAATCTCCATAGACTTTAGTACACAAACCACTAGTTTTGGTAGTTATGAAGAGAATCTCTTGTCAGCCTTGATAGCTGTTGAGAAAAACTACCGTGCTTTTTGTCCCGGTTAAAAGGCAAGGCCTAGGAATGGCTAATTCCTGTTTTGGTCTGTGTAGATTTTGAGGGACGGTTGTTGTTAGAACTATGATAAGTTAGCATCTAAAGTATGGTGTTGTTGTGTGAATAAATCCCCACTCAATAAAGCTAAGGAGATTGAATGTAATTGAAGAAACTGACATTTTATTCCCTCTTAAAACTAGTACTCATTGGTCTAATCTTACGGTAGATGAACAATTTCAAGATAAAGTGCTCTTGAGCATCATTTTTTTAAGAACAATGTCTATCCAATACCTAAAGCAAGGATTTGAAGAGTCCATTAGGTCTATAAAGGAAGATGGCAATACAAAAATTTCAACATTCCATGCTCGATAGAAAGGCAGCCAATGACCTGATAAATTCCAACTTGAGTAGCTTTTCAGATCAACAGATTCTCAAGCATGGCAGACAAACATAATTATATGATTCCTCCTTCAAAGGAGTAGCTTATCCAGGTGCATGTTATGGGAGTTGGTCCAGTGTTGCCGCTGATGTGAATTTATAATCTTGCTAATGGCAATCGTGCCCCTTTCATTTTGGTCTTTAACTTGAACTGTATAATTTCAATGCTTTTATAAGTGGGGTTATCATTAGTTTGGTTGGTTTTCAGAAGCTTTACATCTAAGATGCTTAGTACCCATTTGAATCTGAAATAGTTAATTATTTGGCTTGCTGTGAGATGCAGGAAAATCGTAGAATGGAAGTCCGATAGTGGTAAAGAAAATAATGAACTTTAACATCTTGTGGTAAACTTTTTGATTTTTTATAAAAAATTATTGATTGCAAATATTTGTTCTATTTTCTTCTATGCGCAAAATTGCTTTTTGTTGTTTAGTGACACTGACAGGCCTGGGCTAGAGATGCTTCTATGAGTCCCTGATGACTTCCTTTAGGAAATACTCAGCAGTTCCATCATTTCCTTTTTGTCATCTGCGGTCATTAATATAACAGTTTTCCTTGTTTTCTTGTCCAAATCTTTAGAATTTTCAAATAAACTCACTCAACTTTTTTTTTGTTGTTCCTAGTTTATGATGGGACTGGGGATTTAGAGGCGGGAGAAACAGCCGAAACACGTTTCATTAAGATTCAGGCAGCTTATGAATTGCTTATGGACAAGGAGCAGCGTATGCAGTTTGATAAGGACAATCGTGTAAACCCTATCAAGGTTGGGATTTTTCACATATAGATTATTCAATGTGTAAATGCACAACCATGTAAAGCCATATTTGGATTATTCCAGCTATTGTGGCAAAATCTTTGCTTGTTTTTATTCCAAAAATGAACTAAGATAATTTTGTTTTTGAGGCTATGTGTTGTTGCATCGTCATTTCCCCCCCTTTTTACATGGTGCAGATTTTGTCTGCAATTGGCATCTACCTCAGCCTAGATTGTTGCTTGTAATATTATTTGGGACTAAGGCATAAGCGTTTTCCTTATCTGTTATCCTGATTTCAGGACCTAGAGCTATTGCTTCTAAGTTATGGTATCTTTGGTATGTCTTTTTTCATGATGCCTATATTCTGCAACCGCTTACTATATTTGTGTCTTCTGCTGTTACTCATTAGATATGTTACCTGTAATTTAGGTCAACATTCAACTAGCAGTGTAATGGTTTGTCAATTTCAGAGCTCCTCAGTTGTATATCTCGATTTGTCAAGGTGTCTCGTACATGGAATTTTTTTTAATGCAGTGTACCAGTACTTTTTTGTCACCATCTTTTCTTACTATTTGCTTTCCTATTCCTTTGCTGTTTCTGTTCCCTTTACCGTCTCTGTGTTTATAATTGGTAATATGGTAGCTAATTTCATCTAAAAGAACATTTTAAACATTGAGCTTTTCTCACTCTGCCAGTTATTCATTCGAAACTTTTTGGTAATTCTATAGCTTTATGAGATTGCTGTCTATTGAAAGGTGCTGGAGGATGCCTCTCTAATTTCTTTTCTCTGTGAGACAGTGACCCATAGACATCCCTCTTTGCAAAGGTATTCTAGACTTATTAGGTTCGTTACTTCTGTTTTCACCCTATCTCACTCAGCAGATGTATCACACGTCCTATAGCTTCAGTCAACATTGTATACATAGTGGGAAACTAGCAAGCAGTGTTCTTATCACACACTTTAAGAACAATCTAGTACCCCAGATCCTGTAACCAATGTATGCAAGGATTAGATCTCATTGCCTCCAGTCTGAACCCCTTAGACAACTTGCATCACTGCTTTGTGACCAGCTCTAGGAGATCTTCAGCCTGGGATGGAAGGGGTAGACAGTGTAACCTACAACACCTAAGGATAACTTCATTGACCCGTTCCAGCCTACACCGGTGCTTATGTGACATTATCGAATCCTGCATTGGGGACTGTCTAGTGGTCGATGATCCGCCAACTCCATCGCTGGCACATGTACTCATGAGTAGTGGTTCACTTGTCCCCTTTGGTGTGATTTTTATAGCTTAAATTGTATTATGCATTAATTCCTTGGTTCTTAGCTTGTAGGACTTTTGGGTTTACACTTCTTGATAATTTTTCTGGTTGTTTTGTACTAAGACTCTCCTCATTTTTTAGGGATGTGTTTTTTAGACACTTAGTTGTTGGCAGCATTTTAACAGGTACTTTAGAGTCCCTTTGATAAAGTTTGGACATTCATGGACATCAATAGAATTTCTTTCTGCCCAGACTCTACTACAACCATGCAGCTTGTATCTTGACAGGTTGTACTTTACAGTCCTATTGTTTTACCCCTTGAATTTATCATGATAAGCAATGGAGTTATTTATCCTTAAGCATTTGAGCTGGGTTAAGCAGTTATTAAGGGGACAACACCTTTTGGAAAAACTGGAACAGTTAATATATTTTATTGTATATTTTTTGGAATTATATGTCCTGAGTGGGTGCATTGCGACTTGTCACTAAAGATTGAGGCACCTATGCAGGTGATAATCTCCATAGTCTTACTTTCGGGCGATGGTAGAACTTAAAATTTTGTATTCAAAACTGTTAGATACCATATTAGTATTCATGCTCGGATTTTTTGCACATTTGCTACTACTTTTTGTGAAAATCTTTTTTTAAAGTTCCAGGCCTACTCTAGTGATAAGATTTTGTTGTAAGATGCATTAATTCTTGTCTGGTTGCTTGTTTAATATGGAATCCACATGGAAGCACCTCTTTTGGCCTGTTGTCTTAAATCAAATCACATGATATCCGGTGTAATTTTTTATATTTATATAATCACTGATAGTTTTATTAGTGTTTTAATAAATATATGTATGAAGGTAATGCCAAGCTCCTTGGATTATTTCAAGAGAAGAAAGATATGGTTATAGATACGTATAAATGTCATTACTGAAGGGGTTGACATTGTGCTTTCAGTGTGCAAAAGAAATCAATCAGAATGCATCTGCACTTAACAAAATCCATGACAATTCAAACCAAAAAAACATCCAAATTCTGTACTAGCGAATGTCTTCTGTTACCAATGTGTCTTTGTAAATATGTGCATGCAATTGTTCTCTTGTAAATGGTTGGATTTCAATTTAGAAACATTTTGCATAATTTCTGTAGAGTACTTGTTTAATTCAGATTTGTACTACCAGGCATCAAAAGCATGGATGGAGTGGGTAATGAAGAAAAAGAAAGCATTTGACCGACGAGGTGATTTGGCAGTCACAGCTTGGGCAGAGCAACAACAACTTGAACTGAATCTTAGAGTTCGTCAGCTTTCACGTACAAAGGTATGGCAGTTATTGATGTCCTTACTTTTATTTTTACATTGTCTTTCTTGCTATAGATGGATTTGCATTAGGTGGTTACTAACTTACTACTGATAAGCTGAATGGAATGTAACATTTCAATTTTCAAATTATCCTATTTCGTTGGAAAAATCAACTACTATTTATGTTTGAGGTAGTCAATGGATCCATTGTTAACAGAAGTACATCATAGGCATTGCACCTTGGTGGCCTTGTGTGAGGTAAATTCAATATAACTCCAAAATGGAAACTTTGATGAACAAGCATACAAATGCTACAAAAGCACACAAAATAAAATAAACTCTAATGTAAATGCTAGCATCAATATAAAGTCTGCATGGATATAAATCTAGATAAAAGTTTGTTGGTAAGGTGAATAAGCTTTTTTCAGACTTGTTAATGTCTGGAACAACACAATTGGTTACTACAACCCACTGGTTTTTGTTTTTTATTTCAAAAAAATTCAAAATTCACCAAATTCAAAATATAGGCAATTAAGTTTGCCAGTTAGGCCAATTTAATTTCCTGATTCTGCTTTATAAAAGATCCAGCCGTCCTGCCCATATTGTGCATTCTGTGAGCACTGAAGACTGAGATGCCTTTGATTTTGTGAAGACCAAGACACCTGCTAATCTGTGAAGATACCCTGCCCTACAGTGAAGATCCTGCCATCTGAACAACACTGCTGCTCACAGCTCATGTTTGAACTAAAGACAATGCAAACTGGATGCTCACTGCATGATGAAGGATAACACACACTGGATTGCGTCTACAAAGTCAATGATGCTATTATTTGGGATGTACATGAAGCTATTGAGGTTCTAGTTATCGAGGGATTGTGACGTTTGAATGTTGCATTCCAAATAACAGTAGAAAATGGAACTGCAAATATAAAGTAGAATAAACAATAAAATGGAAAAGTGGGGGCACCTGCAAATCCGTTTATAGCACAAGAGTTCTCTTACAATGGAAGTTCTCTGTTTGAATAAGAAGTTGAAATGATAAAAAGTTACATTCTTTAGGGTTTTTCCACCATCTGTACCATACCTACAAGAAACCTTACTTAACTGATGACCTAACCCTTCACTAACCCTAAGCATTCGGAATATAACATAACTTGATAGTAATGCCAAGACTAAAAAGGACAATATCCTATAACATATGTTGTTCCTAGGTACACAACACTGAATTAAAGAGTGATTTTTTGTCCATGAACAAACATGGTTATAGCGCAAGCTTGAAAACAAGCAATTCTTTCAGACTTCCAGAATTTGTTAATTTGAAGCTTGGTAGCTTCTCATTTTGTTTTTCATAGTAACAGAGACAGCCAAAACTGCAATGTTGGTTTGACCTTTCTAAGGAAGATCTTCTGAAATGTATAGTTCCTCATTATAACTATAAGAAATGAGGAGGAGAATCGTAGTAAGTCAGAAATAAAAAAATTAGTTTTAAGGGACTGGACTTAAAGCTGCAATCTCCCCATCCATAAATGTTGTCTTTACATCTATCTATTTTACTTCAAGATCGAAAGCAACAATGACAACCAACAAAAGTCTAATAAAAGTTAGCTTAACAATTGGGAAAAAAAAATCTCTTTGAAATATATTCCCTCCATATGAGAAAATCCCTTTGTTACCAAGCAAACTTTATATTTCTCCATTTTTTCTTTCACATTGACTTCTTTTTGAATGCCCATTTTCAGCTAACGGGTTTTATACCACCAGGGAATTTTAGCAAGTCTTATATCATATATTTATCCTAAGGACTCCATTTCTTCATCTTTGTCCTTCCAGAATTTATTTTCGTTTAAATACAGTTTTAGAATCCTCATATGTAATTTAATAAGACTGATAAAAAAATGCATAACGAAAATTAGGTGGACTATACTTTTCTGGTTTCCTTCTAATTCAATCTAATCTTCACAAGGTTGGACTCTGAGATCCTTTCTTTTTAAGTTCATCCTCCTCTAGTTTATTTAAATCTTCCTTGATGAACTCTTTTTATGGTTCATCTTCTTTTGTTGCTTTGTAGTTAGATACAAATTCTTCCTTCTCTAATTCAACTTGCACCTTTTTAGGGTCTTTCTTTGGTTTCCTTCCTTGCACCCTGCATCCTTGTACACCATTGCTAAATCTAATATACACTTAACTGATTTATGGTCTAGCTTAATTGTCTTTTCTTTTAGAATATGCACATAAACATCACAACCAAAAACCTTAAGATGTATAAGAGAGGGGTTCTTGACAATCCATTTTTCAAGTGGAGTTTTATCAGCAAGTGCTGATGTGGGTGATTGATTGATCTGGGAACAAGTAGCAGTTACTGCTTCTACGCAGAATTTCCTTTCTAAACCTACACAACTGAGCATACGTTTAGCTTTATCCTTTAGAGACATGTTCATTCTCTTTGTAACTTGACTCTGGTATGGTGTATATGGAGTTGTCTTTTGCCTTGCCATTCTACAGTGCTTATAGAACTGTTCAAATGCATTGAGAAATATTCCCCGCCATTATCACTTTTAATAACCTTTGTTTTCTTCTCTATCGAGTTATCTACAAGAGCCTTAAATTCCTTGAATTTATTGAAAACTAACATGGAGAAAATATACCCAGGGTTTCCTTTAGATATCTTTTATATCAGTAACACACTACATAGATTTTTGTAGTGATGGAACGTTCATAGATCCAAACACATCACTATGTACTGCATAACCCCATTCACTCTTATAGAACTATTGGAAAACTTTACTTGAGTCTCCTTACCGCATATGAAATGTTCACAAAAATTAAAATATAAAGGACAACAATTTTTTTTGTTAGCCATACCTTTAGTTTGCAACGATTGAAGGCTTCTCTCCAATATGTCCCATCCTCTAATGCCAAAGCATTGTCTTATCTAATGGTAACACAAGGGGTTTATCTGATACAACTTTAGACTTCAAGAACAATAGAGCTTTTACATCCATCACTTACAATGCTTGTCTCAAACTTGAACAATGTTTCAGTGCAATTTCCTCTTGCTAATACTATTGCTCCATGAACCACCTTGCAACGATCTTTATTAAATAGTACCTGCACATCCACATTATTTATCTTGTTTACAGAAATAAGATTTCTAGCTAAATCAGGCATATGCAGAATACCAGGGAGGGTTTTAACCCTTCCGTCTTTGAACATCAACTTGACTCTTCCTCATCCTATGATCTTTATGTGTGGAGTTATCTTCGAAGAAGACATCACCTCCATTAATGTTTTCATAATCACAAATCAGCTCCTTATGGGGAGTCATATGAAATGAAGTCCTTGAGTTAATCAACCATGCATCATGGCATGCATGTGTACTTGATGCTGTCAAGTATAGATCCCTCAAGTCTTCAATGAAGGTCTTCATTTTTGTGGAGTGGGAATCGTCCATTGAATTATTTTTTTCAGCATTTTTAACTCTATAGTGCTTTCTAAAATTCCCTATTTTACTGCAGTTCCAACATTTCCTTGTAGGCCTTCATGGAGATTTAGTGTTACCTCTTGGATTCGATTGTCTATCCCTTGACTTGTTTTTATTTCTTATTTGGGGATGATCTCTCACAAACAAGGCATCTTTTGTTCGATATTCCTCCATGGAGTTTTGCTTCATTTTCTCCAATAATGGAGTTGTGATTACATCCTCAAAATGTGGATAAGTACTACTAATGGTCGTAACAAGAATATCTCATGAAACAAGGAAAAACCATAACAAAATAATACACTTTTTTCCTTCATCCATTTTAATCTTGACTGAAAGTAACTGACTTACCACAGTGTTAAACACATTTAGATGCTTTGTCGTAGAGTCACCGTCATTCATCCTTTGAGAATACTTCTTTTGAAGAAAAAGTTTGTTCAATAACGACTTTGTTTGATACAAAGTCCCAAACTTATCCCAAAGATCCTGAGTGTTAGTTTTTCCTGAGATATTCAATGACACTGAATTTGAAAGACAGTCTAATTGAACTCTTTGCCTTCTGTTTTGTCTTTTCCCAATCTATTGCTTCATACTTGCGGGTTGTTTTCTTGACACAACTGATTGATCTTTGTTCACAAGATCTTCCATCTTGAGGGTCTATAACTCAAAATGCTGGCAATTAAACTTGTCTATCTCTATTCGTGTTTCTCATCATTTTTCTTTACACAAATATTCTCACACAAAGCTCCCACTCAATAAACATTTTATCGTAGGGCCAATATGCCCTAGTTCTTCAAACAAAGCTAAACCCTAGCTTTGATACCAAATGAAGAGAAATATACCGATAAACGTATGCAAGAGAAACAACGCTAACATAATCTTAAGTTATAACAACAAATAAAAATGGCGCACGCACATGATACATGAGATTTTCCCCAGGAAAAACCCTTTCAGGAAGAACTCAGCACAACCACCTTCTTTATTGCATTAATTCAACTTTTTACAATATAATAATGTACTTCAAAGTTTTGTTTTACACTAATGCGTATGTGAGTATTTGTAAGCACATTAATAGGAAACCCTTTAATTGCTATTACAATACAATGGGTGCAAACCATGAGCTTAAAAATCATGGGTTGTAAGCCATGGGCCAAAACCACACTTATTGACCTAAAACCATATATAGGGGTCTCTAAAAATTGTTTTTGGGGGTTCCTATCCCCAAACTCCCAGATGGGGGCTGCTGGGCCCCCATACCCCCCAATTGGGGTGATGTCTTGGACCCCATTAATATATGCCAGGCTATACAGTCCATATGTGGTGTAAATTATGCGGAGTATTCAACACGTATCCAACAAAGTCAACTAGAACACTCACTCGAAAACATTCATCAAGATAAAACCACACACAACACAATAACCTTAAAAGTCTCCTCCTGCCACTTGATGGCAACCCAGCCTAGTTGGGTTTTCTAGGATCTTGTTAATATTGTTATTGGGACCTAGATGGTTCCATCCAGAGTCTTTTTATAATTTAAGCTGATAAGAAACAAAAATTACCATATGATGAGTTGTCAACACCACAAAACCTCACTTAAATTATAGATAAAAAACATACATAATTTTCTATAATCAGTGGACAACAAACCATAAAATTTACTATTATGGATATTCTAAATACAACAATATTGGAGAATTCCTTCAGTGCGATCTTTCCTCTTCGTCATCTTGGCTCTTAGCCCTCTAGTCCATGCTATTCTACTGAAATATCCCTCTTTTATAAACTTGAATAGCCTATTTGTAGATGTTCTTTCTAAGTTGGTCTATAAATAGATAAAAGCTTCTGTTCCAAAACCATTTAAAAGTATATCATTTTCTCTTATACAAATTCTGTTTCTTTGACCATCAGGCAGTGTTACAAGATTAGTATAAAATTAGCGATGTTCTACTTAGCTTTTGATGCCCTGCATCACAAAGAATCCAATCCGGTCAAAAGATGGCAGGTAAATTTGTAACGTTAACCAATATTGGCATGTAGTTTATTGACTCGCAAAGGCCAGGATTTATACTATCACATAAGGGTAAAGGCATTGCTAATATTCTTGTAGGACTCTAGTTTTCAGCACACTTGTTCCAAAAAATGTTTCAATGATAACCAATATTGGCATGTAGTTTATTGACTCGCAAAGGCCAGGATTTATACTGTCACATGAAGGGTAAAGGCATTGCTAATATTCTTGTAGGACTCTGGTTTTCAGCACACTTGTACCAAAAAATGTTCACAAGTCATTAATTGAAAGATTACCATCAAACTTTGATACTCAGCATGTTGTAATCCACTGAATGTAATCCGAATACATGGGGGCATAGATGGTGATATCTATGTAATTCAGTGGTTCCAATCCAAAAAAAATATCAATTCAATTTGATGCACAAAGAAAAGAGATGGTTTGTGAATTGTTTATGGTATGTTGTGAATGCACTTGGTCCCTGGGCATAAAACAAAAAACTGGGAAAAATGTATGGGTCTGATCCTTTTGTTTGTTTGGATTTCCATTTAAAGACGTCCTGATTAAAAATGTATCTGTAAACTGTTATATGAAATGAAAGAACTGAGAGTATACTGAAAGAATTTTGATTAAATTCTGAAATTTCCTATCATATTGCTTGCATTTTAACGATTAGACAGAAAAGTGAAATTGACACTTACCTCTGCTAGACTGCCTTTGAGTTCCCATCCTTTTCAGCTTCTAGCATGTATCGTTGGATGCTAATGCTGCTTCAAAGATTCTACTTACTCGTACAGATACTGCTTCTGATCTGGGTATAAATGTGGCGTCTGTGTATGAGTTCTTGTAACTTTTTTAAAGAGACCATGCAGAATTTAGATTGCTTATGAGTAATCCTAGGGATTGGACCTGAGAGATAATAGAGAAATCACAGAGATGACTTTGACATATTATTATACAATGGAGGAATTACGTCTCCAAGTATATGTTATTGTAACTGCCTGGAAACATGGCTGGTTGAAATATTGTGCATCATGTATTCGAGGAATTCTAGATTTCTGTTATACAAAACAATTGTAACATTAACTGGTAAGCAAGCAACCTGGCCTCCTACATGAGAATTATCAATTTTCCGTCATCTTGGTTTATGATTTCAGAAATACAGTGTGTTTATTAATGTGCCTTTTGTCTTTAGACCGACCCAGAGGAAGAGAGGAAGATATTGGCTCGGGAAAAGCGGGCCTCCATGGCCAATTTTTCAAGTACCATGAAGCGCCATGCACTTGTTTTGAAGAAAAGGGACTTAATGAGGAAGAAAGCTGAGGAAGATCAGAATAAGATTTTTCAGCAGCTTCTGGCATCAGAGGGGCTTGAGCTTGACAATGAAGAAGATGACAAAAGATGAGTCTTCCAGTTTCTTAAGCAATGTAAAAAATCCATCGAATTGGGCTATGTAGGTTCTAACTGGAGGATTTGTATATTATATATTCATATGTGACCAACCATGTTGTAAGTTTACAGTGGATTTACACTAGTTCTCAGATTCTCCAGATTACAGTGGGGGCATGTTCCCATGAGACAAAGTTGCATCTGCGCTGATTCATCAAGTCTTATTTTTTTATATAATCATATAAAAGATGAGCATTCAGAAAATCTGTTAATGAGTTGATTACCACTTGTTCTTTAGTTGGTTCGTTGGAAGGCATTCAACCGCTCATCTGTTTCTCGGTTTTATGATGAAGGCCATAGGCAAAAGGAGCCACGTGTTTATTTTTAGATCATCTTGAAGAAATACATTTTCGAGGCGACCTGTTCAGAGTCAAAATCCTGAAGGCCAGAGGATGACCAAGCAAAAGTTAGGCAAAGCTTAGTATTATATGAAATGGTATACAAAGGGATTTGACAAGTTTAACAAATGTATGTAAATACCATAATTTGTAATTGGCTACTTCAGACATGCAAATCAATTATCTTTCATTAGCTATGGCATCTCTATTGATGCGTGCTTGCTTTGTTATTGAATCAATCTATTGTGTTATAATGCACATGTAACTGTGTACAGGGTTCTCTTTGGAACACTTATTGAAAGCTATTCAAATTATGCAACATTGCAAATATCAACAGGCATTGCAACCACAATTTTTATTATTGGATTTTCAGGATAATTTTGATTGGAACAACTTTATAAATTAGTTGTGTGAGGGCTCAGGAGCAGTCAATGCAGGCTGGAACAAAGTGAAAGGGATATCTGTGCTCAGACTTGAGAGCAGTAATCAATTGTTAAAATGCATTGTCAGGTATTTCTTTATGGAGTGTTTTTGTCAATTGACTATGTTTTCACAAATTGTATTTCTTTATGGAGTGTTTTTGTCAATTGACTACCTTTTCACAAATTTTTCTCAACTTAGATCTGCCAAATAAAAAAAAATTAAGAAGCATATTTATCATATAAAATCTACATTTAGTTATGAGAACTAACATGGTAAATATTATTTAATCGTCTATCTTTATCCTCAAAATTAACCTAATATATATCTTTTGAACCTGAAAATTTCTCTAACCATGATATAAAGACTCGTGGAAATGCTATACTCGTACAATAATTCCTATTCCTTCAATTTTTTTCTGCTACTTTGAAACAAGTCAAAATGAATAATTTTGATCAACAATGTTTGAACGGCTTTCTATACAAATTTGAATTTAGTCAATCTTGTTTTAATGGCTCACATAAAACGTGATTCATGGTATAAATGAAAAACTACTTTCAGGTGAAAAGATGTTTAACTCCAAATAAAACATGACAAGCATTTTGTGTTTCTGTTCGAATTTTGTTTTTAGAATATAAAATTTCGATTTTAGTGGCATTTCTTGTCACTGGGGAATTTTGTTTTCAGAAATATATAAATTTGATTTTAGTAGCATTTTGTGTCACTGGGAAAATTTTGTTTTCAGAGATAAAAATTTGATTTTAGTAACTTTTATTTTAATGGTTCACATAAAGCATGATTTATAGTATAAAAACCACAAGGCATTTTGTGTCACTGGGAGAATTTTATTTTTGGAGCTATATAAATTCGATTTTCTTTTTAGGGATATATAAATTGGTTTTAAGTGGCATCTTGTGTCATTGGGAAAATTTTGTTTTCAGAGATATATAAATTTGATTTTAATAACTCTTGTTTTAATGGTTCACGTAAAGCATGATTCATAGCATAAAGCACGAGGCATATTGTGTCACTGGGTGAATTTTATTTTAGAGGATATATAAATTTGATTTTAGTGACTTTTTTTTAATTGTTCACATAAAGCGTGATTCATAGTATAAATGAAAGTTGAGTGAAATGATATTCAACTCCAAATAGAATATGACAAGCATTGTCACTGGCAGAATTTTGTCTTCATGTATATATATATAAAGTAAAAGAGATTAGACAAGCATTTTGTGTCACCAGCAGAATTTTGTTTTCATATATATAAAGTAAAAGAGGGGATCATATAAGATTCCTCCCCCATGTTTGTCCCAACAAAAAAGAAGTGGGGTGGAGGAGGGAGGGAAGAAAAAGGAGACTGGAAAGAAAGTGATAATTTAAAAAAAGGAAAGAAAAGAGGAGGGGATCAAATAAGATCCCTTACTCATGTTTGTCAATTTTTTTTTACAAAAGTGTAAAGATTGGAAAGAAAGTGATAAAATCAATTGATAATAGTAGGATATTAGTAATAATACAAATTGTGACAGCAATAAACTATAGTGAGATGTTGGTTGTGTATCTAAATCTAGTAGAGTACGTAAAAATTAACTTTGTACAATAGATTATATAACAGAGTTATGTGTCAAAAGGGGGAACAATCCATCAGTCTAGAATTGAAGGAGACAATTCAACATTTCATTCTAAGTTTTTTCACAATGGCAATTTGGAAGACAACAACGAAAAACTTTTGAGCACCAAATGCAACGAAAAATTGATCCTTGCGTTCATTAAATTGAGTCCAATTTTCCAATGCCCCCAAAATGAAAGCCATTGAGTGAGCGAAGTTAGGACACAATCCAAGATCATGTAGCTGAGTAATGATGTGAGGGGGCCTTTAAGAGTGGTGCAAATATTAATATGGCCTTCTCACCCTCGAATCCAGGGATCCACAATTAAACCATTGGTCCAATGAGCTCACTTGACGGGTTACAAGGGGAGATGCTTCGCTGCTTAGGGGATGCGAGCCACAACTAATGCAGAGCAATGTCTTGGACCAAGTTGATGCAAATAGGACACATGAGCATGCAGATGGAGGAGACACTTCTTGCAAGCCTTGAGGTGATTGTAGAGGTTTGTGAACACCAGGCGCTGATATTTTTTTATTGAACTTTAGTTCAATTTTAAGAATATTATATATTTTAACAAAACATTTTTTTTTCCTTTTCTTTGAAGTTTGAGGGGTGAAATATTGGTTTTTTAATGTTCATTGCTATGAAAATTTATGATATGAACATTTACAATAAAAGAAAGAGAACAAGAGAGCACATCATTCTACCTTAGAAAGGGCCTTTTAAAATTTGTCATGCATACACTTTGTTGTATCATGTCATTGTAATGGGAACCATGTTAAATTTCAAACTTTAATTGTAACCTTGAGTGTTGAATGAAAGGTTATAAGGTGGTTCCATTGTAGTGTAATTACATTGCTTGTTGCTGACTACTCTACGATTTCGCACCAATGTTATCTTGGTTACTTTATGTCTTGATGGGTTGGGCGATGGAGGAGCATTCGGGTATGATGTGTGATCTTGCATCAATTAAAAATAATTGTGTGTACCTCGTGTTTTGGCATGTCTTTTGTGGAATAGTCATCGCAGTTTCTTCAAGACTTATGAGTTCGATCAAGCCCTAGGATTAGGGAAGAGAAGGTTTTTTGTCATCAAACAAGGATCAAATATGGTATTTATTGATTGAAGATGAAACTCCCTGTTCCTATAGGTGACGGTTGTAAAACCATCAATCTATAACAATCGGTGGTTGCAAAAAACTATTGGTGTGTTAAGCAACAATTTCATCTACAACATTTTCAAAAAGCGAGCAACAACCCAGAATGATGGTTTTTTCAAATTGAAGTATTTTTCAAGACCATTAGAATATGAAGGGGCATTCCAAAAGGTTGGGAAGGCATAAATGAGATTCATATCAGTTAGAGTTGGAGTCTCTTTAGTTGAGAGAGTGTGGGTGTAGTGATTGTAGGACATCAAAAAGTAGAAAGAATTGTTCAAGTTCATTGAGGGACTATGATTGATGTCTTCTTTTTCATGTTTGTAATTCAAGAAACTAGACAAGAGCAATATGTGTGTTATCTCTATAATTTTGTCATATGGATTCAATGGTGTGATTTTGGTCTCTAGTATTGAATGTACTATGTGTGTGTACGTGTGTCCATTGAAGAGTATTGGGCATAGGCTATGGGAAAGGTAACCATGCAGTTAGCCTCCTCATCTCATCCTACATCAGATGGTATCATAGTAGGTTGTGTCATGTATAATTGTGTGAGGCTCTAGTTGAGTCTGTTGCAGGTTGTCAAGAATCCTGCATTAGTGAGTTGAGAGTTGTTTGGAATACAAGATGACACATAGGGGAGTACCTATTGAAAGAGGAGGAAGAACACCAAGAGTTACAGACTTGGAAAAGATGTTGAGAGGAATACAAGCTCGAATAGATGTTGTGAAGACAACACAACATAGAGGAGTTGTTGCATATATGAGTGAATATGAAGGAGAAGCCCTAGAAGTTTTAACTTTTAGATTTGGATGAAGAACCAAAGGATAATTCTTTGTTGGCCCCAAAAATTGGATGATTCCAAACCAAGACTAAAACACATGAGCGCGTGACATGAGAAGACATATTAGCACCAATAGTCAAAGAGTGGCGTGTGCAATCTAAACCCATAACATGTGTGCACACCCATGACGAACTACGAACAAGATAGGTGTGAGCCGCTAGAAATTGTGTCCATGTGCGCTAAATTACAAAATAACAAGATCAAGATGCACACAATCGTATGAATCCAAGAACTGTAGCGATGATCACGGGGATAAATAACGGGAGCTAAGACTGACAATTGATCCTAAAATAATTAAGTGAAGGTGGAAAACAATGGTAGATAACCTCAAACAACCCAATGCATTAAATGCCAAGTGGGTGAAACGATGCAATAACTGCTAGGTGGTTGCAGTTGGTAGACAAAGGGCTCTTAGGAGCCTATGAAAGGCAAACCCTTGCAAGAGAAAGGGAGAGATAGGTTTTTTGCTGGCAGGTTGACAATAGTTGGGATTTTAATTGGTTGTTGGCTACATAGAGAACTAGTAGTTAGACTGTATCTAGAATTCATTAAGAATGTGAGTAATAACTTAGAACAAAGATATGATTAAGTAGTGATAAGAGTAAAAACATTGTAAGCACTAAGATCACCTTGTAATCTGGAATGACTATGTAAGAGACTTGTTGAATGATAATACTATTATTCCTAGTACCCGTTGGTGTCATCTCAATTTTGAGTAAGGACTTATCTCATGTTTAGAGTTATACAACACATGCAATGACTATCAATAAGTATCTTGTTTATAGCTTTCGACTAAGTAGGATAATATTACATAGACTGTAAATATTGACATGCACAATTAGTAACACACATGAATATAATTTCACCTCATTGCATGGAACTAACCTTGACCTACCTCAGTTTCCCCTCTTTACACCTCAGTTGAGCTCACAAGGTTCCTTTATGTGATATTTTGGTGCAAGAGTCGATTGATAAACATTGAAGTGTGGATGGACCAACACATTGGTAACCAATAGGCTCAACTAGGCTACCAATATTTTGGTTTCGTTGTCGGGATGTCGTATTTTGTTGCTATGATGGTAAGTGGGAGTGATCAAGAGAACATGGAGATGGATGGCTAAGCTCATACACACATGAGCTGGGTTGATGACTGACGGAGAGGTGACATGATATTTGGAGGGTAGTAAGGAGAGTTTCAACATGGACGGACCAAGTGAGTGTGAGTTTAGAAGGCAAAGATATGATGAGAATTGACATAAGATGATGGCCAAGAAAGACCTTAGGGAAAGGGAGGAGTCTGACTCAGGAAATGCCATGAGGAACATCGCATATTGAGAATGAAATGAAGAGGACTCTTGAAAATAGGTTTTGTAATCCAGTGATGAGAAATTGAGTGCCAACGAGCAAGAGTGAGACTTGGTAGAAGATGAAAGATCCCATGACAAAGATAGATTCAATGAAGATACTTAAATAGTGCTCGGTTCCCATCGACCTAACACACATGCTCATGCACCGCACTTCGAATCATAATAAGAATTTCATGACATTGCAAAAGCACGTGATATAGGAGGATTTATCATGCACCAGGAGGAAGGAAGTCTACTAGAACAAGTAGTTCCCTGCCCAATGTCTAAATCGGTTGTCATGCAACAAGCACAATATGTGGATACCATGTCGTACAACATGCCACCCTTAGGAGGGGCCATGGGCCCCCAAATAATTAGTTTGACCCAAAGTGGAATAGTAGGGACGAGGGGATCGTTGGTAGCCTAATAGGTGCTCCAAAATATTGGAGGGGCTATGGTACAACTAATTGTAGTCATTAGTAGAGTCATGCCACCAATAAGAACTCAGAGCTTAGGCACGCCTTTAAGGAGCATGCTGGTGATACAAGCCCTGTAGATACATGTTGCACCAATGCCTTTATCCCAGATCTATTATGGAATTCATTTGAGCTTACCTAAGTATTGTGGGGTCAAGAATGCTGTCAAGCATGTTCATAAGTGTGAGCTCATCTAGCACATGAAAGGAGTCACTTTGCTAGAGCGCAAAACAAGCTAATTTGCCACCACTCTAATAATCACACACATACCTGGTATAGGAAGCTGGACCCTTCCCAGATGATTTTGGACTATGATTCGTTGAAGGATGTGTTCCTAAAGAAATTTAAAATACCTAAATTTGAGTAACAGAGCATTACTATGCTCAAAGAAATCAAGCAAGAACCACTGGAGAGTGTATGTGCATGTGATACTAGGTTTAAAAACCTGGTGTCTAAACTCTTGTATGCACTTCACCTAGTTCTCATATGCACTTTCACCGAGTTTGTATGCACTTCACCTAGTTCTCATATGCACTTTCACCGAGTGAAACATGCCTAATGGTTCATTGGGGGATTGCTTGTGCTGATTTGACATGCCTTCTTTATGAGGACATTTGTCGAACCAAGAGAAACATTGGAAGCGACATTAAGAGCCAAGCCTGTTGGGACTATAGACACAGGGGTTAGCCCAATAATGGAGACATAATTCACATCGATGGAGTCAATGTTGTATTATCTAATATCAAACAATGTGCATGACACATGAACTATATTGTGGTGCACTAACTGCGAGGTGGAATGGCATAACAAGAACAATTGTCCAAGGTGTAGTGTGTGCACCTTAATAACCTCATGTGAGATTTGCCATGAGAGTTATAACAAACACTACTACCATATTTTATAGTGCATAAATGAGACAAATGTGTCCTTGCATTATAAATTCTATGATGCCTCCACCCACAATACTATAAATTATTAGGTAATTGACAAAATCCATGAGGCACAAGAACAAAGTGTGCAATAGGACACTATAAGACCCTCCAACCAGATACTAGTGAACCAAGCTATGGTGGGCCACCTAACTAAGGCTATGGTGATTATGGGCAATAACATGGAGACATAGGCCATATTGGATGACATAGAGATGAAAGGGTTCCACAACACTCTTTTTATAAATGTGGGTCGTTAAACCACTTTCATCATGACTACCCCTAGTATCTCACTTATGCATATTGCTGAGGCAAACATAAAGTAAAGGAATGCCCATACTATATGTGAAGATCATGTAGAAGGGAAAACTTAAAAAAGAAACATGAATGATCAGATGTGTGTGCAACCCATACCACTAGGTATCCAAGGTGCAAAAAATAAGAAGAATGTTAGAGCCAAGGTGCATATGATGACATGTAGTGGTGTGACTACTTGACCAACACTAATTTACAAGGAAAATCCCAACCCAAGACATGAGCCTACGAGGCTGAAAACCAATGTAGCTTGCCCATAACCACCAACAACACCTTGCACAAAAATCTTACGTCTAGAGGTGTTGCATGAAGCCATGACCATGCGTCGTAACTTGCAGGTAGAGATTAAACTTTCTTGATATACAAAGGAGAGAGATCTATGGGAACTTCAGACGCATGAAGAACAAGTTGATAATCTTGATGACACGATAGCTCTCATGTATTGCAAGGTGATGATTCCCATGCTGAAGATTCTATTGGTCTAACATGAGGACAAACAACTAACTAATGTACCTACACCAGATCTAGCATAAAGCCACCATGAGGAGAGAGTAACCCAAAACATAGGTTACTACTAGACGTTTCTTATAGATGCAAACATCAATTGCTGGTCCATATGTGACATCCTGGTAGATATAGGCATTGAGGTGAATATCCTCACATGGGATGTGTGGTGAAAGATGGGTAGCCCCATGCTACAACCCTAATCTCATGTGTTGTTTATGGAAAACAAAATGAGAATGCACCCCATATGCGTTCTCCATAATGTTGACATCGAGATCATGGATGTCAAGTTTTGCATAGACTTTGAGATGATTGAGCTTGCTGAGGTTGAGAATTACCCAATGTTTCTTGGAATACCTTGGTGTTATGCCAATAATGCAGAGTTGCTTAGAGAATGGGAGCGAGTGTGTGGTGATCCCCATGACCACCGACTAAGGCCCACCATATGTCAAAAATGTTGAGTTGGTGGATGAAATCAACATTGTCTACAAGATCATAACATAGGGCACAAAGAACTTGGAGCCATGTAGGGAGAACACACTGAATTGGGATGATACCTAGTCCACCTCTAATATTATGAGTGTCTTCAACGATCAATGGGTGAATGACTAATATGAGGTGATGGAAGAAGGTGCAGTGTGGTGTGATTGAATCCACTATTTGAAGATGAGCCCAAGACCACGCACACAAAGGGTGAGCCTTTTCAAAAAGTGTCTGAATGAATATGCGACAAGATATGGTCAAGACCCTGACCCCAAAATGCATGAAAGGCCTTGCACATCAATATTGAGCATCCTTAGATTAACATGCAAACATGGATGGTGTGAGAGGCATCCATATTGATAAAGGTCATTGGAATAGAGGTAGTGCTTATAGTAAATGTCCTAGTCCCATCCTTATGTGTTGTGCACATAGGCCAACCTAAAGAGCCAGAACCAATTATACCGCTCTTAATGAACTACACACGATAGAGCACTGGAAGATGAAATATAAAAAGGAATAGTTTTTGGTTTGGTCGTATCCTTTCCTAGTTTATCAAGCCATTCTCAATAGAATGAGTCATCCTTTTTAGATATTGTGTCTTTGTAGAGATGGGATTTGAACTTGTGGCTTCAAGGTTATGAGCCTTAAGAGCTACCAAATTGCTCTAGTCAGCTGAGCCCTAACCATCTTTGATTCATCTATTGATTCCCTCATCCACAAATTGATCCCCTCACTCCATAGATTTTGGAGATTCCCTGATTCATAGATTTCAGGGATTGATTGAAGTGGATCATAGATCCCAGATGTGTCGTATACGATGAAAGGTGTATGCACGGTTTGGAGGGAGATATTTCAAATATTTAGAGATCCACCTTAAAATATGGAGTAAAAAAGCCTAAATAAATGATTATTAGTCTTTATGAGAAAAATTTGTGAACCTTTTTTGTACTCATGTCATGGCAAAGTACCACAAAAAAAATTGTGAAATTTGATATGTTATATATCTATTTGGCATGCCCCCATAAACAGATGAAGAGGGTAATCCTATATATATATATAGATATGCTCCTTCCTCTATATCCTTCCTCTATATGATATATAATGAGGAGATGAAGATGATATGTCTATATATCTATCTAGGATGAAGAGCCCCCCCCCAACCCCCTCTTGAGCTAGTAAAAAATTGGTCCTTGAGTCCAAAGGTTGAAGGGAGTTTGATTGCAAGACTAACTCGTTGAGCAGGGATGAAATTCAGCCTTAGTGATCTGATGGTGCCAAGTGAAAGGGCCATATCTCAATAGATAAAAGTAACTCTAGCGATAACATGCTGATCTTCCCCAAGAGTTCACATCGACAGGAAGGTTTGCGCAATGCATGGGAAGGAAGAGGGGAAAGTTTGTGAAGAAGACACATTTGGAAACAGGGTCTGACCACCATGACCAGGACTAGGTTTCACTACAAGGATCCCCCATCCATGACATTTTAGGGAAAAACAAGTGTTAGTTATGCACGGTAAGATGCAAAGTGCCACAGGCACTTCTAGGGATGGTGTTCCTCATCGGCTTGGATGAAATAAGGCTTCTACCATCAACATAATAAGTATAAGGCCACTTATTTTTTGTACTTTTTACTTTGTTATAATATATTAGCACTAAGTGTGGTAGTTGCACATAGGTTGTATTAAAACGTGCACATTTCATAAATCTAGTTGGGGGAGTCAAGTGAGGGATTTATGTTGAGATTTTTATGCCAGATGTCTAAGTATATAATGAGGATTGTTATGCTCAAAATGCTAAAAAGGTATTTTGCACCACCCAAAAATAGTAATATACATGCAAGCACGACCCCAAAGGCACAAAGATCAAAGTTCACTATGTTGGATGACCAAGTGCAGGGTTTAGTGTGGGGTGGTGGTGCCCAAAAGCAAGAAATCATGGCACACACAAATCTTGTGTAAAATCATAAGAGATTTGGTACACAAAAGAGCGCCAAGAAAAAGACACATAAAAGGAGGATAACATGTGCAGGATGCATGCAAAAAAGAGATAACACAGAGGGGGAGTTGGAATGTATAAAAATCTAAAGGTAAACATGAAGTGACATGATCAAAGCCCAAGGATAGAAAGCAAAAAAAGGTCAACTGGCTAGCTAGATGAAATGGCACCTAGAAAATATAGAACTAAAGGACATGAGAGGATGTTAGATCTAAAGGCTGATTTATATTGATTATTGTTAGAGTTGAGCAGCTCAAGGAGTGACTCAGCCTTGAGATGAAAATAATGGAAGGGCCCCTTTTTTGCATCTAAAAGGTTGAGAATTTAAAGACCACACACATTTTTTGTGTGTGGGTATTTTGAATCAATAAGGCTGAGTAATTTCACTCCCCTCTACGGAGAATGTAGGAAAATAAAGCCCTGAAAGCAGTAGGGTAAGGGGGTATAAAGCTGTGAAGACCACCGACTGGGTGGAATAGTTATGTATGTTAAGTGTTCTAACTACATGGATGGACAAGGGACGACTTGATGAGGATCCAATTTCATTTATTAAGCATATATGGGTAGAGGGTGAGAAGTGCAAGAGAAGATGAAGGCATCACAAAGAAGAGTCATGCATGAAGTAGATCTAATGAATAAAGGGAAGCTTATCAGAGAAGGTGAGCACAATTTGTGCCAAATAAGATTGGAGACTCCGCATGAGAAGAGAATACATGGTGGAGTTTTTCTTTTGGAGGTTGGTAGGAATTTAGTGAGAAACCCAGATGGTAAGGTAAAGAGAGGAGACAAATGGTCTCTGCACTATTACCCTCAGTAATGTTGTTTTAGATTCATTGGAAGGTGAGAGGAAGTCAATAACTTACTTGGTCAGGGGTAAAGGTTTAATATCCTGGATGGGGTGTTTGACAACTGTCTTTGATCAGATGGATGGGGCCATCAAGGAAGTTGTCCCCTCTTTTAAGGGAAACACAAGTGTAACCTCTAGTAAAGTGACATGCAGTTAACAACAAATGTTTGGGTGAAGTCCACATGCCTAGGCCAAAATAACCCATCGTAAAGCGGCATGGAAAAGCTGCTGGGTTGTAGATGATCTTACAAGAGCCACTGTGAGAGGAGGATCGTAGGATAGGAGGCATAAGAGTACCTAGGAGGAGTACGGAGGATACACAATGGAAGGTTTTCATGAGTGAAATCAATATCTATGAGTGGTAGGATGAAATATATGCACCCTATGAAGAAGAGCTAGAGTCAACACACAAGGATGGAAGTGAATATGGGAGGAATTCAACAAGGAAGCAAAGAAGAACATGTCTTTCAGAATATAGAGGAGAACATGGAGTTGATATTGATGAAAGAAAACCCACCATAGGGAGGAAGGGCTTGAAATGACACGCATTATGCAAAGTGCACAATCTTATTTTAGACAGTTCGATAACAAGTCCATCCAATGTCAGGGGAAGAAAGGTTCTAGAAGATCACACAAGTTTAATTGATACTAGAATAATGAGAATCACCTTACAAGGAGGTGCACAACACATGAGATTTATAAAAAAGGTAAATCCAGATGAAGAAATTATTTATGGTGTGACTTTGTATACATCTAGATTGAACAAGGAAAGCAAGCAAGAGATGAGCTGGTTGTATGGGGATGAACAATTGGTTTAGTTTGGGGTGATGTTGACCCCATAAATTGGCTAAGTCTAAACAAAGACTAAAGTGTGTGATCACATGATAGGTGAAGATAGATTAAAACTAATAGACAAATAGTGGCACATGCAATCCAAACTCATAACATGCACATGCGCCCATCATGGAATCTTAGCAAGACAAGTGCAAGATGATAAAAACTATGTCCATGTGTGCTAGATGGAAAAACAACATGATCAAGACACACATAAGTATTTGAATCTAAGAACCACAACAATGATCATGGTGATAAATGACATAAGTTAAGACTAATAGCTGATCCTAATAGGTAGTTGAGAAGTGATGATAAAATATGACAATAAATAACCTTGATTAGTCTAATGCATTAACTACCAATTGGGAAAAATGATGCAATGACTGCTAGGTCGTTAAAATTGGTAGATAAAGGTCTCTTATGAGCCTATAAAACACAAACCCTTGCAAGAGAAAAGGAGAGTGAGGTGGTTGTTGGTGGGTGGGTTAAAAATAATTGATATTTTAATTGGTTGTTGACTACAAGGAGAAGAAGTAGTTAAATTGTATCTAGAAGTCACTAAGAATGGGAGTAATAGCTTAGAACAAAGATATGATTAAGTAGTGATAGAGTAAAAGTATTATAGGTGATAAGAGCACCTTTTAATTTGGAATGACTATGTAAGAGACATGTTGAATGATAATACTACTGTTCTTAGTACCCATTTGTGTCATATCTATTGAGCAAGGACTTCTCTCATGTTTAGAGTTATGCAACACATGCAATGACTATAAGTTTTTTTTTGCAATGACTATAAGTTAGTGTCTTGTTTATAGTTATGGCTAAGATCATTTATTTGCAGATAGAATGGATGTTTGATGTGAATCGACTAAATAGAATAATATTACATAGACTTTAAATATCAATGTGCTTGAGTAGTAACACATAGGAATATACTTTCACCCACCCCATTGCATGCAACTAATCCTGACCTACCTCATTTTCCACTCTCTATGCCTTAGGTGAGTGTGTAAGGTTCCATTGCATGATATATTAGCATAAGATTCGATTGGTTAAATGTTTAAGATCGCAGATGAACCAATGCACTGGTGACCAATAAGATTGACTAGGCCACAAACATTATTAAAGGCCATTGTCAAAATGAGAGGCATGCCAAAGTTGGATACCCCTAGCTACTTAGGAAGTTTGTGCCTTGAATATCTAATTGATTATATCACAAGTTTGGAAAAAGTACGAAATATTAATAAAAGGAGGACCCCAAAAGAGTGAAGTTTACTTGTAAAAAAGTGGGATATGCATCCTTATAGTGGGATCATGTGTAATAGGGATGGTTTAGAAGAGATAATGATAAAATAAATAATTTGGATATGATGGTTACAAAGTTGAAGGGTAACTTTAACCTTCTTATTATAAATTAGGTTTTTTCAAGAATTTACAAAATTTGAGGCAAAAATAAGATTACATCGAAGAAATTTAGAAGCTCACAAATCAGGTTGGTCATGTTAAAGATGATGAATAAAAGATATTAATGTGTGTGAATGGATACAAGATGAGTTTGGAATGATCAAGTTATGTTTAGTATAAGAAGCATATCAATGTGCTTTCAAGGCTAAAGAGAGATTGGCAAAGAGAAAAAAATACATCAAGAGGTAGAGGAAGGTTTTCAAGGGAAAGAATGCATTAAAATACCAAAAGATGACAACATACACATGAGTGAGAAGCTAACACGTATCATAATCAAAACCATACATTAAGTGGGAGAACATATCCTTCAAGAGGAAGAGGATACTATCATAGAGGAAGAGTTATAGGCTTCATGGGTATATGCTTTAGGTGTGGAAATGTTGGTCATAGAGCTATGGGTGCCCCAAAGCACAAAAAAAACAACAATACAAAAGTTGAGGCTAAAAATCATATTGCACAAGTAGATGAAGAAACCATTAAATCTTTTGATCACAATGAAGAACTAGAACACAGAGGCCATCATGATGAAGGGAATGTTTCTAAAAGTAGGCAAATAGAATGAATGGGTACTACAAAATAATCTTTTGAAAGCCATATGCAATTCAAGAGGTAAGTGTTGTAAGGTTATTGTTGATCATGGTAGCATGAATAATTTGGTGTCTAATGAAATGGTAGATATAATGAAAAAGGGGGAAAAGTACAATCAAACGATCAACAAACTGAGATTAACTCACATTGAACAAATGTGACAACATAATGATATAATTTATTTTAAGAGATAAATAAGATTACAAACAACTCTCTTGTATTACATAACTCCTCAATGAGTTATCATTATGTCGTTGTATCACTATTTTATCATGCTCTCTCACAAATGAGATGGGGATATGGCTATATTTATAGAGCTTGAAGGCCTCATAAATACAAATAGTTGGCCTATAATCATAAATGCAAGTGGTTGTATAAATATAAGTGGTTGTATAATTACAAGTGGTTGCATTAATTCCACGTTGGTGTGAAATTTGGACTTTAGTGAAAGTTATCATGTGGGTGTGTAACTTGGAATTTATTGAAAGTTCTATTTCCAAATAAAATTATAAGAAATTCTAGGAAAATTAGCCTAATCAAACTTAAGCACTAAGGTGTAATTAAAAATTTACACCAATGTCCCCTTAAGTGCAATTTAGGGAGTGTGTACAAAAATAAGGTTAAACTTATAAAATGGGTCTCAACACTAGGCATGATGAGGTACCCATGTACAATGTATATATCAAAAGACTACTCTAGAAAAGAGATGTGCAGAAGGATCTCACCCAAAAAGCAGTACAAAAATGTATAATATATACCAAACAATAGTGAGATGCACCTCAAGGATCTCTCCTAAAAAAGCAGTACAAAACACCCCTCTTGATGTTAAATTGGGTGAGGTGGATGAAAAATATTAGGAATGTAAATAATGGTGATGGGATAACCATCACATGGTTTCTAAAATACACCAAAGGCTATCAATATGACATAAAAGCAGGAGATACATCGTAATGATATGGATTATTGGTGCAGATAAATATGTCACATGGATCCAAGAGACACAAAAATGTAAAATAAGATGTTGGGGACACAAAAAATTTATCACCACAAGGAACAATCTATTTATCAAAGAAACCATCATAGAATGATATTTTCTCTAGTAAGGGATCATTGATGGGTAGTATGAACAGTCTATGGAATATGTAGCTGAATAATGGAGGAACCATGCTGATATACTCCACACAAGAAATACTGATGATGTTGTATGCACCCAAATTTTACACAATGTATTTTTTAAGAAAAATACAAAGATGATGCAATAATATCTGCTAAAACATGCTCAACCCTAGTCATCTTTATTTTGATAGTATTTTACCTCTTTTATGGTCCTTGAAAACTTTAAATTTTTAACTATAGTTATTTTATTTAAGTTATAAAAACTTCTTGACCGTGGCAAAATTTTGATGATGAAGATGTAACTATCGAGGCAAAATTTTGATGATGAAGATGTAACTATCGAGGCAAAAATGTAACCACCATGATGGTTCATAGAAAATCTTAGGTGGTTTCATAAAATGTCATGGTGGTTCTGTAACCGCCAATGCATAGAGTAATGATTTTGTCACCATTGAAGCATTTTGAAAATTGATTTGCAATATTTGAGTTTTCACGCATTTTTCACAATTTTGGTTGTATTTTCTATTTTTTTCTCTTGAGTTTACCATCTTGATTTTATAGTATAATTTTAGTCCTGATTATGTTAATCTCCACCACTTCCAAGTTAAAGAAAACAAGCTCCTCGTTAGGGTTTAGTTACCTTCAAGTCATAACTTCTTCCTCACTATAAGTATTTTATTTTTATTAGAATTTTGGATCTAAAAATTACATTATTGATTGAACCTTACAAGTTAACATAGAGACATACCTAACCTGCTATTGTTTTGAATAACTTAACCTCATTTTGTAATCATCTTCTGGTCATTTTACATAAGTTGGAGAAAGGAATTCATGAGTTTGCAATCAATACCTTGTTGTTCATGATCAATTAGCCACCATTTAGCTACTTTCTTCCTCTAGATTGTGTTTGAGTTTCATTTTCTTTGCATCCCCACTTGTTGGATAGTTTGAAGGTCATCATTGAACAACATAACAAGGAGCTAGTTACCTAAGGAATCAACATTTATATCAACTACTACTACTTCACTTGATGTCATATTTGATCAGGTTTGAGGATTATTTTATTTTGTATTTAATTTATTATATTATATTTCCTCATTCATTAGAATAGTTTTGCATTTTAAAAGTTGATTCACAAAAATAAAAAAATTGATTTTTTTCTCTGTTCTTGCATTGGAATAGTAGTTCTATCATTTTAGTTGCATCCAAACATCACAAATATTTAAGAAAATTAGTATTTGAATTAGAAATATAAGATATTATATGAATTTTTTTATTATATACAAAAAACCAAAGCCATTTAATTTTCATTTCTCATAGTACACATTCACAAACAAACATCAACAAACTTGTATACACCAAAAGCTAGGAAAAACCGAAAGGAAAGTTTGCATTCCAAAAAATTAATTTGTTCATTTTCATAACAAATAAAGTCATTATAATTTTAAAATTCTAATTTTATATTTTCAGCTTTCCATTTACATATCTTTTAGTTGCACATAAAAAAATTCAAAAACTCTAAAAACTTGTACACTAGCTTGCACACATAGACTGGATCTTGAAAACTTAAAGGTTGCATTTGCTTGCATAAAATTTGAATTTTAGACCTAGTTTTACATTTGCATAAATAATATTGAAAGTGTCTTTAGAATTAAATTAAATTTTCATTGAAATACAAAAATAAAGACATTCATTTTAGTGCATGTAGGCAAAATTATGCATTCATAAAATCAAAGGAAAAGTACAAAAGCAACAACTACATTATTAGTTGAATTTTTAGTATTAAATTACATTGCATTCTCAAAATATCAAGAAAAAAATTAAAGATTAATAAGAGAGATTTCATTTCATTTAGCTTCAAAATTTTAATTTCATAAAGTAGAATAATTTCATTTCAATTTGCCAAGACTTGTTAAAAACTGAAATCAAGTACAAATCCAAGCCTTGTCAAAACTTAAAATAAGCACAACTCAAAAACCTTATCCAAAAGAACACAACTATTAACCTTGCTCCCAAATTACCTCTTTAAAAACCAAATAAAAACAAGCTATATGCTTTAAATTCAAAACAAACGTCAATTCACTCTTGGATGATGCTTCCAGAGTGAGCTCATATTCATAGAGTAGGCTTGTTTTCCTAAGTACCAACTCCTATACCAGCTAGTAACCTTCAACATGGAATTAATTCCAAACTTAGAATTCATTTTTCATTCCACTAACCTCATAAACCTCATAATCAACCAAATCAATGTTCTTGATGAGAAAACTCACCCCATAGAAGCCCCAATAGTGAGATCCATACACATCATAGTATGCAAATTCAAAAACCTTCAGATCTAAGCCTTCCCCTATACTTTCTTTATTCTCAGGGCTAGCCTTGTCATATCTCATTTAATTTATGAATGACTAGACATATTCAACTCAAGAGAGCTGATCAATCCCAAGGGTTCTTTAGCCCAACTTTTCCTAGTTTCCCAAATCAAGTACCAACCAAGAACTCCATTACCTTGTCGTCGTCCAAACTAAGGCTTCTTAGGATTCGATCTCTTCTCACTTAATTAATTTAAATGAGTATTTAAAAGAAATGGAGATATTTTGGTATCACCACAAACACCGCTTTCCACATGTCACATAAAACTTTTCTCCCATACCAAAATCTAACCAACTAACTCTTCTAACACTCATCCACATCAACTCAACTAACAAAACTCCTAGACCATTCTTCCCATTATCCATTCATCTAGTATCCTGTCCAAAACTCAAGAGGTTGAGTACACAAAGATTATCATGTTACTTTCCATGTGTAGAGATGCTCCCATAACCAAACATCAATCCATCTCAAATAAACATGGATGGTGGAAGAAGATGCATGCAAGGGATTTGGTACCATGCACACAAACATAGTATGCAAAGAAACATATGGATAAAATTCAAGAATTTCATGCCTATATTAATATGATGATGTGTTATGCTTGGCATAATAAATTTAGGTCTCTCATGCTTGAGTGAGGAGAAAGGCCTTGGAAGCCTTACAAAAACAATCTTAGGGCTCACATGCTTGAGTGAAGGGCCATGTATCTCATGATTAAAATAATCTAAAGATGACTTAGGAATCTCATGCCTAAGTATAGTGTTTGAACAAATCATTGATGAAGATCTTGAATGTCTAGATGTAATAGGTATGTGTCGTTCGATATCCTTTGAAAGCGTATAATGAACAAAAATTGGATCAAAACTCATAAAAATTGGTCTAAAAAAATAAATGGAAGCACATGCTTGATAGCCAATGCCATGGTGAGTAATTTAAAAAACATGCTAGACAAGGAACATAATGCCTTGTTCATGCTTTCTAGTACTTCAAACAAAATAACCCATGGTGTGGAGAAGATGAGAACCAAAACTAGTTTTTTACTTCTCAAAGGAGGAAAACACATCAACATTATTATAAAAAAAAGTGTGGGTTACGATAAAGGATACTACATGTGTAGTGAGATCACAATATGATGCATAGTCTAGTAGATCACAAACCAGGAGAACATCTAAGGGATGCATGCCAAATTTGGAAGTAAGTACCAAATGTGGATCGAGTTTAGTAGTTATGAGATCCATATGATTAGATTGTCACTATAAGATAACAACATTGAATTGAAAATTATGAATGAGTGAGTCACGTTCTATAAGTTTTCTGAGAGGGAGTCCATTCTATGCTTTGAGGGCCCTATTTTATTTGAGAAACTTAACAATATATTATTAAAGCGAGGAAACTTAAGAGGAACATATCACTCTCAGTTTGGAAGTTATTATTTTATTGCATTAGTGTGTTTACATTGAGGCATAAAAACATTACAAGTAATAAAACAACAAGATGCTAATAAAGGGGCCTTGTTGAAGTCTCCAAAAAAGAAGGTAAGACTAAGAAAGGGGCATTGGAGGAGACTTGGCATAAACGACAAGTGTGCAAGAAAAAAAAAGAGTCTAAACACAAGGATAGAGCGTGAACCACAAGAACACCTATAAATTTCCCTAAAAGGAACAAGGCACAAACCTCAAGAGTGTCATAATCAAGTGTTTACCATCTAAAAAGAGTCGTTGGCACTTTATAAGTAGTGAAATAAAAAAATAATGCTCCCCACTAATTATAATGATGTAATTTACCAAAAAAACCAACCTCTTACAATTTAAGGCTAAAAATGTAAAATAATTTTTTTTTTGGGTACAAAATGACTCAAATTTAGTTAAAAATATGGAATTTAGGTTTAAAAAATGTAGCTCAAAAGGTGTCTTATATGTGGGGACAATGCAGTTTGAATTTTGGCAATGTTTGATTGTGAAGAAGGCCTCTAAAAATATAAAAAGTCAAAATTTTAAGTGGAGTAATAAGAAAATGAATATACCATACAAAATAGGTTAGAACCAACTTCACAACACAAAAAAATCACCTCCCAAATCTAAAAAATGCTTAAGATATGAGCTCAACAACACAAGTTGTCTAAAGAACCTCTCAATGGAGGGGGTCTAACAAAATGTATAATATGTGAGTACGAAGGATGAAATTTATGAGTGGGCATGTTGACATGGAAAAAGCACCAGATTGGATGAAAATTTTTTTTTTTCGTGGGAAGGTTTGACCTTCTGTCAAAATGGGCCCCACCCACTAGTTTTCATCCATCGAAAAGACCTTTTAAGGCCTTGTAAAGTAAAAAAAATAATGTGAGGGGTTGGAAAATTTACCTACACAAATTAACCCAATGCCTTAGAAAAAGGTTGTCTGCCATTAAGCCATGCAAGTCTTAGTGAAAATAATTTAGCACAATTTATTCTTGTTCACACAAATTTCAAATTTCAATCTTAATCCAAAGTTAGAGTTGTGCCAATGCCATTGGATTAATTGAGTAGATGGAGGTTGATTTAATATTCAATGCACACTCCCAACACTTAAATTATAGTTATACAATGCCAAGACAAATGTGAAAAAAAAAGTGCACGTTGAGGGCAGTTGGGCATCACTCAGAGTGCATATTTCAGGGAAATTAGAAGATGATGTGAAGGAGTGACAAGGAGGAGTGATGGATTAGGTTGGGGATAGACATGAGGAGGTAGTGGGAAGGCAACAAGTGGTGGAGGCAATATATAAGGGGGATGGTAGGGAGAGGTAGCATGGGTGACACCCATGGATTTTAATTTAAAAAAAACATTCTATAAGGCACCCTTTTTAAAAAATAAATAAAAATAGTTTAAAAATCCTCCTATTTTATTAAAAAATTAAAATTCCTAAATTTATACTTTTTTAAAACACTTTTACCCATGGATATCCAAAATTGACTAAAAAATTCCCTCAAATCATGAGCACATCATGGCCATTTTTTTTAATGAAATGAGAACCTACCCACATAAATTAGCTACTCTGGATGATTAGTATGGTTAGATTACAAAAACACACACCAATTCTTTAAAAATTGATCAATAATATGCATGCTTGCTAGGTAGGACTGGAGCTGTAGATGTCCATTTTGATAAAAATGAAAGGCTAAACCACCTTTCTTAATTGCTACAAACATGCTAGTGAGGTCTGATATGCTCTAACAACAAAATAATAATGAAGATAATCTATTATGGGAGTCTGATAAAAAAATCCATAAATTGAGACTAACTCACACTAAACAAATATGACAACATAATGATATAATTCAAATTATGAGAAAAATAAGATTACAAGAAAATATCTTGTATTACACAACTCCTTAATGAGCTATCAATGTTTCAGATGCCCTCTCACTATGCTACCATGCTCTCACAAATGAGAGGGGGAGAGGCCTACATTTATAGAGTTCTAAGGCCTCATAAAGGCAAGTAGTTGGCCTATAATCATAAATACAAGTGGTTTCATAAATAAAAATGGTTGCATAAAGTCCTTGTTAGTGTGAAACTTACACTTTATTGCAAGTCATCATGTGGGTGTGCAAGTTAGACTTTAGTGGAAGTTGCATTTCCAAATAGGATTATACAAAAATTTAGGAAAATTAGCCTAAGTAAACTTAAGTATTAAGGTGTAATTATCAGTTTACACCAATAAGATAAGTTTTGGCTAGAAAAGAGTGAAATAAATAAATCCATACAAGGTGTCTTGGTTGTAAAAAAGACATCATATTCTAGTAAATGAGTAATGTGTGGTTAATTTTTTAGATTTGGTTTTATAAGGATGAAGTTTTGTATGATATTATGCTCATAGATGTGTGTCATGTGTTTTTGGGTAGACAATGGCTATGTTATAGTGATGCAAGAGCATCCAAGATGAATCGACAATATTGCATGACTAAAAACACAAAGTCAATCTCATAAGAGTTATCAAACAATTTTTGAGTATCACAAATTTACAGAGATAAAATTACATGTTCATAGAGTTCACAACTTCATGTCATAAGTTTAATGGTGATCATAGTGTTAATGGTCCAAAATGGGTTCAAGTTATAGATTCAAGGTGGCCACACTTACTCTAAGTGTTCATGTAATCATAATGATTAATGGAGGTCATAAATGAGTTAAATCCTTTGTTTTTAGCAGACTCAATGTGAATCCTCAATTGGAATCAATATCTCAATGGATACAAAACATTTGGTTAGCCTAACATAGTTATTAGTGTTCACAAGAGGATGTGAGAATGTGGATGTGATAAGTGTTATAATACTAGTTTGAATTAAAAAGTGGTTACATGTCATAAGTCAAAGGTGATGATCATAACCTAAGTAGATGTGAGACAATATTCAAATGGAGTTTATAAATCCAACAGGTCTGTATGAAGTAGAGGTTACAGTAAGGAAAATGGATGTGTGTGTGATCATTAAGTGAAATGCATAATGTCTTGAGTTTATGGGATATACAAAGGCCACATAAGTAAATATAAGTTTGTTGAGGATAAGTAGCAATATCATGACACATGTCACAATCTTGACAAATCATAGTGGTAACAATTCAAAAATATCTTAATTCATAGGGTAAGTGGTAAAGTTGAATTCAAGTGACCATATCTTCCATGAGAGACCTCCAAATGAGGCATTATTAGTCCCAGTAGAAAGATCTTGATTAGAGATTTTGATTGGTGGTGGTCATGGGATATTTGGTCACATATGTGGCCCCCTATTTGTGTTTGAATATTTGTTTGCCTTTTTTCACATGTTTAATGGGATTCATGGTAATGGTAATGGGTGTGGAAACTGTATCAAGATCCTTGAGGCCACAAATGATTACTGGGAAGTTATAAATTTCGAGAGTGACACATGTAGAGTCTTTAAGGAATAAAAGTGTTTTGATGAGAGAAATCAAGGGGGCTAATAAAACAAATAAAAATTAGGGCCACATAATATAATAGAGGAGGCCAAAGATAAGAGAGATATCCATATTAAGATGAAGTTGTAGAGTCTACAACTAAGAGAATGATATTGTAAAACCCTGAAGAGGCTGAAAGAGAGAGGTATAGTAGAGAATCACAATGTAAAAGTAGATGACAATAAGGCTAAATAATTAATATTAAATAAAGGTCTATTTCCCCTTATATGACTCTAGATGCATGGCCAAAGACATACCTTTATTGGGACTCCTTATTGTTACTTCACCAATTAGTATAAAAGCAATTATAAAGAAAGTATGAGAGAATATTTTTGAGTCAATAGCAAGGTGTGAAATAGAATCTTGAATTTGTTTCATGAGTGAGAGAAGTATTGCAAGTAAATAGAGCTATGTGATGAAGTATGTGACTCTTGTTGAATTATTAGAAAGTTGTGAAAGATAAACTTGCATTTGAGAGAAGATGAGTTTGTTGCATGTGTGAGAGATGTCCTAAAATTGTAGATAAAGTGTGAGAAGATATTTTTTGAGTCTCTTGTATGTTGTGAAAGAGATACTTATTTATGGATAATAAATGACATACAAAGGAAGAAGATCACCATGAGTATAAGTCTTGGTAGAGATGTTGAAGGAAATACAAGTGAGATTGGATATGATGGAGACTATAAAAGTGGAGAAGTTATTGCAACTATTAGTGAAGAAGAAAAAGGAGTGATGATAGGGTTGATATCCCTATAAACAAGGTTGGATGTTATGGAGAGAGGCAAAGCAAGCAAAGACAAGAAATCAAATAAGATCAAGGTGAAATAAATAGGTAAGCCCACTAGTAATATTATTTTGTTTTATGGTAGATAGAGCCCAAAGGAGCTCATGAAATATATAGTTGAGTTAGAGGTGTTTTTGAATAAAAACATGTAGAAGAACCCATCAAGGTAAATGTTGCAAGCAATAGGCTGTATGCTAGCTCAGAAGTTTATTGGAGAGTTATCTAAGTGATGACACAATAGAAATGAAATAAGGAGGTGAGAATTTTGGAACATATGGTTTCCAAGTTGATGGGTCAAGTTGTGCACCCAATATTTCAAAAAGAGTGGTGGAATACACTCCAAATATTATGACTTGAGATCGATAGGAGAAGAATATTGTCTTGAGAGGAAATAAGAGAGGGAATAAGAGCGTGAGGTTTCCATGGGAGAATCCCAATTTTGTTTTGGAAAACAAAAAAGAGAAGGAAAGGGTTGAGAATCCCATAGAATAATGAATCCTCATGGAAAAGGATATGGAGGTGATAGATTATTCCCAGGAGGAGACCCATTACTTGATGATTGGAAAGAGTATGTGGTATCTCATAATTTGGAAGAGGCTTAATTATCCTTGGAGATTAAGGGAAATGAATTCATTTTTCTCTTTTGAAGGGAAGGAAGGTTGAGGACAACCAAGGAAATATTCTTATTTCTTTAAAGGAAAAAATATAGGTGATTGAAGAGGACAACCAATAAGAGTACTAGGTTTCCATGGAAGGAACAATGGAGGTGGATAAAGTGAAAGTTAATGCACATGAGGAGAGTATGGTTGAATACCATTTATATGAAGAGGAATAAAATTAAGTCAATAATAAGGAAAGGAAAATCAAGGATGTTTTAAATATGGTCCTTTGGGAGTCCATCATGAGAGTGAAATCTATGAGGAGAATGTGAGCAATAGAGAAGAGTTGGACAACATGTCTTCGAGGCATGAATCATAGTTGGGATAAATGTTTATGAGAACTATTGATTTATTTAATGTGTTTGATCCATGTTTAGTCCTAGCAATGAAAGAGATATAAAAAATGGGATAACATGTGGTTCAATCCAACATGCTCATATGTATGAGAGGCAAAGACAATAAGTGGATCAAGAGAGATTTCACTTGTAGAATTTAGAGGTGGGAGAGAAGACTCTCATAAGAGATATGAGAATAAATTGGAAGGGATAAGAATGTCACTTGTCGAATAGAGATAAATAAGAATAAGGGAATGATGGACATGGTTCTACAAAGAATATTGAATAAGTCAAGTGACATGACATATGTGGGAATAAACCACATATATGTTGGAGGAAAGACTCTTATGAGTCAAGGATTTACTTATTTTCAAAGAGGTAAAGGGAGTGTAAGTCAATTTTCACATGGAATATTTAGGATGTCAAAGAAGGAGGATAAGGAAGGAGAATGCATTCAACCTAAAGTTGATACACAAAAGATGAGAAGTGTAAAAGAGAAAGAGGAGTTGTTATAAGGGAATCTAAACATTGTTTTGAGAAGTAGGCAGAGTGGAAGAGGCTTTGAGAAGCCCAATATTAGTGAAAACAAAAATAATAATGGTAAAATAGAGGAAGCACCTATGGGGACTATTAAGTCCCATGTTTTAAAACTAATTTATGACTATAATAAGTGTGCAGGTGTAGATATGGAGAGAAATAAGTATTTTAAAAAGGCCTTCCAAGGGGAAAATAGTGATCCAATTTAGTTCATAGGAAGAATAAGAGTCTATTAAGACTCCTATAAAAGTATAAATGACAACCAAGATGGTGGTGGTAAGGATGAGAACATAGGAAGAGGTGGTAGCCATGAGAAAAGAGGAGTTGTAATTATATAAGAGTGAAAGGTGGAAGGATCCAACAAAAGGTTAGATAGTGAAATATACACAACAAAAGGTTAAAAGTGGATATATATACATGGGTTTAAGCCCAAAATAGGACATAAGGTGAAATAAAATGCATATTTTATGGTCTAAAAAAAGAAGGTTTAAGGCCATATGAATATGGAACATGAAAAAGAGAACCATTAAGCAGAGGTGGACAGGTTATGATGGGTCCAATCTCATAAAAGAGGAAAGAGTGAATAGAGCTAAACAGAAGAGAATGGATTTGAATCCAACATGAATTTGGAAGTCAAAGAGGAAATGTAATAGTCAATTGAGATATATAATGTGATAGAAAGGGATGCCATGATCATCAATCATAGTGGAAAAATGAGTTATTTCACCACTTAATCCATCCATGTGAGTAAGAGCTCATAATTTAATTACCTTAGGTGTTTGATGCAGGAGCATATAAGGAAAATGAATAATATTGCACAACCAAAAACATAGAGTAGGTTTTGGAATAGTTCTTAGGGAGTTTATGAGGATCATGAAGTTACAAAGGAAAAAAATTGAGTTTATGGGGTTCACAAATTCATGTTACAGGTTTAATGGCTATCATAGTTTAAAGGGTCACAATGGGTTCAAGTCACAAGTTCATGACAAACACATTTAGTATTCTAAGTGTTCACATAATCACAATGATTAACAGAGGCCATGAAGGAGTTAAACTCATTTATTCATAGTAGGTTTAATGTGATTCCTCAACTAGAATTTATATCTCAATGGATTTGTGGCCTTTAATTAGCCTAATACAGTTCACAAGAGGCTATGAGAACATGAATATGACAAGTGTCACAATATCAATTTACATTGAAAAGTATTTGTAGGTTGCAAAAGGTGGGTTCCACAGCCTAGGTGGACACATGAAAATATTTAAGTGGAGTTTATAACTCTAGTGGGTTGGCACAAAGTAGAGGTTGTAGTAAGGAAAACATATGTGTGCATGATCATTAAGTGAAATGTATAATGACATGGGTCCATGGGATACATGGAAAACACAAAAGTAAAGACAATTTTGTTGAGGACAAGTAGTGGGATCATGACAAATGTCATAATCCTGGCAGTTCATGGTGATAACAATTCAAAAAATTCTTGGTTCATAGGGAAAGTGGCCAAACTAACTTCAAGTTGCCATATCTTCCATGAGAGACCTCCAAATGAGGTGTTATCAGTTTCATTGGAAATATCTTGATCATATATTTCAATTTATGGTGGTCACAGGGTAGTTGTTCACATGTATGGGAAATTATTTACATATAAATATGTAGGGATAATTTTCACATGTTCAACAAGATTCCTGATAATGGTAATGGGCATGGTAACTATTTCAAGATCCACAAGGCCACACAAAATTACTGAGAAGTTATAGAAGATGAGAGTGGTAGTTGTAGAGTATCTAAGGATTAAAAATGTTTAGATGATATAAATAAAAGGGGGCCATAACATGAAGAAAAAAAAGGGACACATAACAAAACATAGAATGCCAAAGAGAAGAGAAAGGGCTACAAGAAGACGAATTTGCATAGTCTACAAATGAGAGTATGATATTGTAAAATCCTGAAGAGACTTAGAGAGAGAGGTACAATAGAGAGTCATAATGTGAATGTATATGACATTAAGGATTAAGAATTAATATTAAATAAAGGGTTGTTATCTCTTGTGTGACTTTAGTTACATGACCAAGGGAATCCCTTCACTAGGACCCCTTACAATGACTGCACTAGATAGGAAGGTCATACATGATGATAAAGAAAATACTCACACTTGTGAAGGATGGTAAGAAGCATATATTGATTCCATTCAAGGAAAAAGAGGAAGAATTAAAATATAGTACTAAGTTGTTGATTATTTAAAAAAAATAGTTCTTGAAAGATGAAAGGAAGGAGAAGGCATGCATTACTTCCATTCCCAAACCCATGTAGTTTAGGACAATAGATAAAGTGAGTGAATTTACACAAGAAGAAATGGATTTCTTGGGAGAATATGTTGAGATTTTTTTCCAAGGATGTTTTTAGATGGGTTTCCACCCATGAGGAAAATTAGACATCACATGGATTTTATTTCCATATCTAGTTTTCGAAAGAAGGCATATTATAGCTTGACATCCATGGAGAATGAGGAGATAAAGAGACAAGTACAAGAGTTTTTAGAGAAGGGTTTGATAAGATAAAAATTGAGACCATGTGCATTTATAGTAGTGTTAGCACCCAAGAAAGGTGGAGAATGACATATGTGCATGGATTATAGAGCCACAAATGAGATTACAATCAAGTACACATTTCTATTGTCTCAAATGGATTGTTTAATTGGATAAAGGTACTTGAAAAATATGTATTTGTAGATTAGGTATCACCAAATTAAAATTAAATAAGGTGATGAGTGTAAGACCACATTTAAGACAAAGGATGATTTGTATGCGTGGTTGGGTATGGCATTTTGTGTTATGTAACTAAGGATTTGATATTGTCATGTTTATGGGGTAATGGATATGATGACATGTGGCACTCCCCATTTAATAAGTTATGTTGGTATAATACATTAGATCAATTGGGTAACTTATGGATTTAATTATATCGAGTAATAAGATAACCTACATTGGGATTAGGTGCTTACCCATCCATTATTAGTAATAGACATTTGTATGAAGGAAAGGCATATCATTGTGAAGGACGTCAGTTAAGTAGTGGATATTATATAAAACATTATAAGGATATTGGAATCTCCCCCTAAAAGTGGAATTCCCACATTGAGAGATATTGTGGAGTTATTCATTCCAAAAGGAGTATTGCATGGTGTTTCCCTACGTCAAGGGTAATTATTATATTTTTGAATATATTGTATATTAGGGCATCTTGGCCCACTAATATATTTTGTGTGTTGTTCTTCATTCAATTATGCATATTATTTGGATTGTTTACATTATTAAATGTGAGGATTTTAAGAAGTAGTATTAGAGTGGCAATTTATGCAAAGTGGGAGATTGTTTTGGAAGTCTATGTGATTTGTAGATTGTTTTCAAGAATAAGGTGAAAACATTGTAGAGGGTTGTTATACTCACATAAAGGTCAAATTGAGGTGATTTTTTATGTGGATAGAAACATATTTTTTGATATATTTTTGAAAAGTATTCACACTAATAATTTGGAGAAATATCAAGGGATATATGATCGTACAAAGTTGATCATGTGAATCAACTTTGAATCTACAAGGCATAAAAATGACAACGTATTGTAGATGCAATAATTTTTTCTTCAAGCATCAAATTGGGGTGATTTTTTTTGGAAAATATAGTTCAAGGCACTTATAAAACTTAAAACTTCATTAGTTTTGGATTATTATTGAGGGAGATATCACAGTTGCAAGTTTCTGTTCTAGGATCACCAACAAAGAAGTAATTTATGGACTTGTGACTTCATATCAACACATTTAATTTTGGGTAAGAAAATCAATTGCCATTTTTAAATTTTAAAAAGAATATTTATATGTAATTTATACATATTTTTATTCTCAGATATTGGGTAGGAAGTAAGATATAATGAATACAAGTATTTTTAAACGTTAGTTTTAATGCATTTTGGATCACATTGTTTCAATTTTTCTCTAGAGAGGATGATATTAATGCTAGAGAATGGTGGCCCTAATATAAGGAGAGACATTTTAAAGAAATATAATGTAAATTACACTTATAACTTATTTTTAAGGGTACTAAATTGATTGGTTTGTTAGGTTGGGCACAAAATTAATGGATTTTTATGGGGATAAATGGAACATGTTTTCTTAAATCAATGGGACATAGAAAAAATAGATGCCGAAGAAGAAAAGGAAGATAAAAAATAATGGTGAGGATGCAAAGGTGGAAAATAAGGATGATGTGGAAGAAGAGGAATATAATGGTGATAAGGAGGAGGCTACTAATAATGCAGAAGGAGAGGTAGAGGATAGTGATGAGGTAGAAGGAGAGATGGAGGATAGGGGTTCAAATACTTTAGCTCCAAATAAAGAAGCTTTAATATTTCAGTTTCATGGATGCTTTGAAAGGAAGAAGGTCATTATGTCCATAAACCATAGAAACAAGTATAACTTTATCAACATATATATGGATTAACATCTATAGGTTCAAGTAAATAATATAAAGAAAGCTCAACTAGATGGTAATAAAATTTAAGGTTTTTAAGATACAAATCTCAGATAGACAAATATGTTTTGATTTAATTTTTTTAGGATTTGGGTATATAAGGTTTGGATATTGTTCTTGGATAATATTGGTTAGAGACTTTAGGAATAATCAATATTAATGTGTATAATAATTTTATGAAGCTTTGGTCCAAGAAAAAGAAGGTCACTTTGCAGGATATCACACCTAGAAAGCAACAAGGAAAGGTCAAGGTAGAGCATGAGAACAAATATGAATATAGTGAAGAAGAGCATAATGAAGATTAAAAATAAGAACTAGCATGATTTGAATAAAATGTATAATAAAAAAAGGAAACTTTGTCTAATCAAGACACAAATAAATTAGCAAAAGAAAAGGTGGGAGAGGTGAGGAAAGTATAAGAAATGGTTGACAAGGTCAAAGTATCAGAAAAAGAAACTAAAGTTGAGGCATAAATACACCCACATCATCATGAGAGGAAAAAATTATAGAGAAACATGAGGGAACATCATATCAATAATCATTATGATTATACATGGAATAGCCAATATGGATATACATAGACTTAAATAAATAAAAAATATGAAACATGGAATCATAGGAGTAATCACTATAGTTATGCATTTAAACTAAGGAGGAACAACTGTGGTCATTAATGGAATAAAAATAGTGTAGTGGAATTTGGAATCAAGGTTAGCGAGCTATCACCTATGAACATCACATATGGGTGATTGGATGATTGAGAACGGTAGAAAGTGTGCAATGTTTTGAAGAACACTCATTTCTTGGTTTTTTATCATGTTTCGAGGACACATTATGTCAAGGAGGGATGTCATATTATGTACCTAAGGATGTGATACTATGATGTATATGGGTTGATGGAGATGTTGACATGTGGAACACATCCCCCTTAGTTATATTGGTCTAATGTATTGGGTCAATTAGGTAGATTTTAGAATTAAGTATATTGGGTAATGAGTTAGCCTAAACTGGGATTGGATGTTTACCCATCTATTATTAGTAATAAAGGTATATATAAAGGAGAGGAATATCATTGTGAAACATTTAAAGTAATTAGTGAGTCTTATATTACATATTAGAAGGATATTGGATATGCCCCGCTTGAAGAGACATTCCCATATTGGGAGATATTTTGGACTTATTCTTTCTAAAAGGAGTATAATATAGTGTTTCCCTACCTCAAGGATAATTATCATATTTATGAATATATTTAATATTGGGGCATCTTGACCCACCAATATATCTTGTGTTGATCTTCATTTTATTCTACATATTATTTGGATTGTTTACATTATTACATCATGTTTAGTTTGATAAATACATCACATTTAGTTTGATAAATGCACCAAGCACATTCATGAGACTCATGAATGAAGTGCAAAAACTATATCTAAGGTAGGTATGTTATTGTTTATTTGGATGGCATATTGATTTTTAGTAAGACTAAATAGAAGCATTTTCTACATTTGAGGCAAGTGTTCGAACTATTGAAAGACGAAAAGTTGTTGGTCAACTTGAAAAAGTGTAGTTTTATAAAAAAAGAGTTGTTTTAATTGGATTTTGTGGTCTCACGTGAAATATTGAGGATGGCCCAAAAAAGGTAAGGGCCATTTTAGAATGATCATCACAAAAGATCATGTTTAAAGCAAGGAGTTTTCATAGGTTAACTAGGTTTTACTGAAACTTTGTTAGATAATTTATCAGGATATGTACACCCATCACCAAAACAATGAGAGGGGATTAAAAAGGTTTATAATGCAAAATTGTAGTTGAAAATACTTTTCATATTTTGAAGATAAATGTGGCTGAATAGTTAATATTAACATTATCAGATTTCAACAAGGCATTCCAAGTTGATTATGATGCTTAGTAGGACAATGTTAGGTGCAATTTTTGAGTCAAGATGGTAGACCTATTGTGTAGTTTAGAGACAAGTTGAATGATGTCAAGAAAAAGTAATAAATTTATAATCACAAGTTATATGTGAAAGTGAAAAATATTAAGAAATAAAGACATTACTTTACTTCTGAAGGAGTTTTTTATACATGGATCATCAGTTACCGCAATTTATAAATAACCAAGGTAAATTTTATCAAAAGGACATAAAACACATTAAATTTATTCAAAGCTATCAATTTTTTTGAAGCATAAAAGTGGGAAATAAAATAGATTTGCAAACACACTGAGTATAAGACATCTTTTATTAAATGATATGAGAATAAAAGTAGTTGGGTTTGACTCTATGAAAGATTTTTATGAAGAGGATTTGAATTTTGGAGATGCATGGGCAACATGCAAGATCCAAACCAAAAACTTGATAAAATACATATATGTATTTATTTTGTTAGGATGGATTATTGTTCAAAGGGAAAATATTATGTGTACCTCAAGGCTCAATGAGGGGAATTTATAAAATAAAAACATAGTGGGGGATTGGTTGGTCATTTTTGCATGGGTAAGACATTGATGAAGTTGAGTAAGATATACTACTGGCCTAGGATGAGTGTGGATGTGAAGATGACGAGTAAATACATAGATAAGGGTAAAATTCATAATGCATTTTTTACAAGCCATTCCCAATACAAAAAAAAACATGGGGAAATATAACATGGACGTCATGCGAAGGTTTCAAAGGACACAAAAGGGTAATGATTCTATCTTTGTTTATTTGATATATTATTTAAAATGACACATTTAATTGCTTGTAATAATAATAATAATGTTGCAAACATTTTTATTTATTTTTTTCAATAATTATTGAGGTTACATGGATTGCTTAAAAACATAGTGTTTGATAGAGACACCAAGTTTGTTAGTCATTTTTGAGAGGCTCTTTAGAAGAATTTGGGTAATAAATTGAGTTTTAGTTCAACATACCATCCAAAAATAGATGGGAAAATGAAGGTAGTGAATCTAAGTCTTGAGAATGTTTTGAGATGTTTGGTGAGAGATAAGCCCAAATAGTGGATTTAATATTGGCCCAAACTGAATTTGCTTATAACAATTCACTCAACAGAATTAAAACAAAGAGTCCATTTCAAATAGTGTATGGTTATAGCCTAAGGATGTTCAAAATTATTAGTGATTTTAGTGGAAGAGTGATGAAACATAGGATTAAGTGGAATATATGCAAGAAGTGCACAAATGAGTGATAGAAGAGTCAAAACTAAACACCATGAGATAAAAGAAACATGCTAATATCAAGATAATAAAACATGAGTTTTAGGTATGGGGAGTTGGTATTAGTAAATTTTAAGAAATAAAGGAATCCAAAGGGTACATACAATAAGTTCAAGTGGAAAAAAATTAGACATGCAATGTTTTGAAGAAGTTTTCAGAAAATTTATATGAGATAGAGCTACAGGGTGGGATTGATATCACACCCATATTCAATGTAAATGGAGACTTATATACTTTTCATGAAGTAAAATCACTTGGAGATGATGTTGTTTCATTTTCTTAAATTTTATTGAAGACGCCAATTTCCTAAAAAAGATAATTAGGAGATGGAGGTTGTTGTAGACTCTAGAGGTGTCAAGAAGATGATAGGGGAGGAGTATGTGGAATAACTAGTCAAGTGGATGGATAGGGTAAAGACTCAACTTGGGTGAATGAATCCAAGATTGGAAAGTAAAAAAAAACATTGGAAGAGCTCGCTCTAGGTTTATGGACAAGACCTCATAGATCTTTTCACTTACCCAAAGAGTCTAATGCAAGGATATTTAGGTACAATGTATAATATTGCATCAATCAAAACCAATTATGTGTGCACCTTATGTTTTATCATGTGTTGTGTTTTGAAAGAGTCATGAAATATTTCCTTATATAATTCTGAGCTCCATCAAGCTCAAAATTAGAGAATAGTAGCTTTTAATAATCAAACAAGGATCAAATAGGGTGTTAGGAATAGGAGCACAATTGATTACCTTGTATAAGCAACTAAACATGGAATTTAACCAGAAGTAACAAGTAACAAGAAATCAAAAACAACACAGAATTTGAGAGACAATACAATCTTGTATTCAACTCATCCAAAAAGAAAATGCAATAAAGAAGATGCCACACTCTTCTCACACCTCTGAGGCTTCCCACACCTCTAGGACTCCCAGTAATTATCGATCAAGAGTTCTCTCTCTCAATTACGGTCACAACAAACAACTCAAACACAGAGTTGTTGTTCACCTCCACCAATTAGTAACAATACTACCAGTACACAAGTACTCAAAGTACTTCAAGTAGATCTCCCTTGAACTTGCAACAACCTACAAATCAAATGATCTTACTTACCATGTAGATCTAACATGATCTTGCACACCCTATAGATCAACCTGGTTTTGCACAACTGCAAAACTAGATCTTACAATCAGAAGGATCTCTTCCTTATCCTTAATTACAATACAACCCCATGAGTCTATTATATAGATCTCATGCAAACAATAATTAGACACGCAACTCAAGACTAAAATTAGTCTTTAACATGCAAACAACTGGTTCGTTAAACAAACTATTCATGGAACTGACAGTTCTGAAACTGCACAGGCGACCGATGTCGGTCCCTATCTGTCTGGAGGTGACTGATGTCAGCCGATCTCTGACTAATGTTAGCAGCTTCTTGTTCACCCCTGACTGATGTCGATTGGCCTGACTGATGCTGGTGACTGTGACACTCAATAACCTCTTTCATGTTTGCATAATAGTGAAGCTTTTAGCTCCACAACCTAATAATCTCCCACTTGGAGATAAATAGCTACACTTGTACCTATACCTGTACATTGTCTAATTTGTTTCTTATCTTGTATCCCTCTTCAAGCTCAATCTTGAAGACCAACCACCACACAACCTGTGGTGCAACGCCTATCATCCAAGTCTCCTGCCACATCCAAATCTACATACCCATGTAGAGAAGTGTTTGACCCTGCATAGCATGTATACCTGCTACTGGTCCCTCTCAGATACCTGAGAATCCATTGAACAACTTTCCAGTGCTTCTTTCTCAAATTGACCCCAAGCTCACTAACAACACCCATTGCTTGGGCAAACTCAGGTCTAGTACATACTATGCACTTAACCTCATTATGTGAATTGGGACACTATTCTGTGAACTGTCCATCCATAGGTGTGCTAACTGGTTCTGCATCCTACATCTTGAACCTCGCCACTACCTTATTCACATAATCATCTAGAGACAAAATCAATTTGTGACCTTCCATGTCTCTAGACATACTCATGCCAAAGAATCTTGCTGCTCCCAGATTCCTCATGACATACCTCTGAACTAACTTTACCTTTGGCTTAACAACTCCCTGCATGTGTCACCCTGCAACAAGCATATACACCACATACAATAATAGGATAATGTAGCTAATATTATCCAACTTGGTAAAGTAAACACAATGGTTAAACCTCCATTGTCCTACAGCTTGCTTAAGACCATATACCCTGGCCTTCCGTCTCACGTGTCCATTCTCTCTCTTCTTTGACCTGGGAATCCGTTTGTCTCTCAGTGATTTCTCTCCAGCTAGAAACTCTACCAAATCTCTCATTTGGTTCTCATCCAAGGAATCAAATTCCTCATTCATGCCATGCTCCCACTATTTTTTGGATTCTACCTGCTCTGCTTCTTTAAAACTTCTTGGTTCTTGACCATCAGTGAGCAACAAGTAATCTAAAGAAGGGGAATAATGAATTTGAGGCTTACTTACCCTTTCAGTCCTCCTCATGGGCATTTGAGACTCCTTGACAGCTTGCTATCCACCCAAAATCTATTCTGATAGTGACTGACCTCCGTCACCCCTCAGTCTGCATCTGACCGATGTCGGTTCCATGCGACTGACCTGACTGCCAATGTCAATTCCCTGACTGATACCGATATTCACCTACCTGACACCACCAACTCTAGTCTACACATGACTAACGTCGGTGCCTACCTGATCGACATTGGTTCTACCTGAATGATGTCAATAACTGTGTTTACCTGTGAGTGATGACTTTTAACCCGCGAGCTTACTTTGAATCAAACCCTTGTTCAAACTACCTTGCTTAGAATTTTTTAGCCCCTGTGACTGATTTCTATCCATCATCTTCTCCTTGAACACCAAGGCTTTCCTGTTCTTGTCGAAAACATCAGATTTCCTCTTTGTGCAATAGAACCGATCTTTTCTTGTAGCATGTGTTTCAAGAAACCTCACTTTCTTCTATTGCTTACAGAAATCTCTATCTATGCTTTTTGGATCTGAACTCATACCCTTTGACTCAAGAACATGCATCCCCTTATTATTCATGTGACCAAGCTTACAAAGCCACATCTCTGCATCTACATCTAAAGTAGATAAACCAAAAGGAGAATTAGTAAGACAAGTAGATAGATAAAGAGTACCTACTTTCTTACCTCTTGCTAAAATAAGTGCACCCTTAGAAAATTTCCAAGATTCTGCTGTGAGAGTTACTGTGTATCCCTCATCACCCAACTTTCCTATAGAAATCAAGTTCCACTTTAGGACTGGGACATGCATGACATCCTTCAACACCCATGTGTTGTCTGTCTGCAATTTCAGCTGCACTTTCCCTTTGCCAACCATTTGACAAGGCTTACCATCCCCTAAATAAATCTCTCCAAAGTCCCCTTGGACATAATCATGAAAAAATTCCCTATTTGGGGATGCATGGAAAGAGGCACCAGAATCTAGAACCCAAGATTTTACTTTATCTAAGGAACATACAAGAGCATCCTGTGCAACAATATCTGCAACATCTACTTCTTCATTTCCTTCATGCTGATCTTCAACCGACCTGCAATCTTTCTTTATGTGCCTTGCCTTTCCACAATTCCAACAAATTACTCTGCCATACCTAGATTTGGATCTCTTGCCTATCTTTGACCTTGATCTCCCTTGCTCGATGTTCTCTCTTTGCCTTCTCCTGCTTTCAACACTCAAAGCATTACCTGATGATTCACCTGTGCTTTTCCTGTGAATTTATTCATTCAAGATTACACTAACAACATCATCCACTTTTAAGATATTTGAAGCAGACACAGTATTGCTAACTGCCATTACCAAACTATCCCAACTTTTAGGTAATGAGCACAAGATTAAGAGAGCCTTAATTTCATCATCAAATACAATATTGACTGAATTTAACTGGTTTACCAAACCATGGAAATCATTAAGATGACTATGTATAGATCCACCTTCCAACATTTGCAAATTAAATAATTGCTTTATAAGAAATACCTTATTCGAAGCTGAGGGTTTTTTATATAAATTTGCCCAAGATTCCATTAACTCAATCATTGACTTTGCCTGTGATAAGTTGAAAATCACAGACGATGCAAGACTCAACCTTATAGATCCCAGAGCCTTCTGATCAAGAACCTTCCATTCTTCATCTTTCATATCCGTGGGCTTGCATGCAACCCCACCTAACGGTAAGTACAAATATTTTTGATACAGATAATCTTCTATCTGCATCCTCCATTATTGATAATTCTTGCCGTTAAACTTTTCCATTCTAAGCTTACTTTCTTCTACCATTGCTATACTCCCACTCAATCAAAAACCCCTGAGAATGACCTGTAATCAACAAACACTTAACACACTCTGAAACCAAGGTGTTAGTAAACCTGCTCCAAACCAGGCTCTGTGAACCTGTAACCCTAGATCTGATACCACTTGTCAGGAATAGGAGCACAATTGATTACCTTGTGTAAGCAACTAAACACAAAATTTAACCAGAAGTAACAAGTAACAAGAAATTAGAAACAACACAAAATTTGAGAGACAATACAATCTTGTATTCAACTCATCCAAAAAAAAAATATAATAAAGAAGATGCCACACTCTTCTCACACCTCTGAGGCTTCCCACACCTCAAAGACTCCCAGTAATTCTCGATCAAGAGTTCTCTCTCTCAATTACGATCACAACAAACAACTCAAACACAGAGTTATTATTCACCTCCACCAGTCAGTAACAATACTACCAGTACAAAAGTACTCAAAGTACTTCAAGTAGATCTCCCTTGAACTTGCAAAAACTTGCAAATCAAATGATCTTACTTACCATGTAGATCTAACATGATCTTGCACAACCTATAGATCAACCTGGTTTTGCACAACTGCAAAACTAGATCTTACAATCGAAAAGATCTCTTCCTTGTCCTTAATTACAATACAACCCCATGAGTCTATTATATAGAGCTCATGCAAACAATAATTAGACATGCAACTCAAGACTAAAATTAGTCTTTAACATGCAAACAACCGGTTCGTTAAATAAATTGTTCATGGAACTGACAGTTCTAGAACCGCACAGGCGACTGACGTTGGTCCCTGTCTGTCTAGAGGTGATCGACATCGGCCGATCTCTGATCGATGTCGATAGCTTCCTGTTCACCCCTGACCAATGTCAGTTGGCCTGACTGATGCTGGTGACTATGACACTCAGCAACCTCCTCCATGTTTGCATAATAGTGAAGCTTTTAGCTCCACAACCTAACATAGGGTATCTCTTAATAGATGAAAAAATCACATGTTGTTATAAGTGATGGTTGTGAATATGTAGGTCTGCATTAACTGGTAGTTTTGAAATTATCTGAGTGTTTGAAAAATTGATGGTTTATTTAAATCAGCTATTTTATTAATGGAAATTACAAAAATGGAGTAATAACCCAAAATGATAGTTGTTTTCCATTTGGATAATTTTTTAGGAACATGAAAATTTAAAGGGGCAGTAATCTATAAGGTTGAGAAGGCAGAGAAGAGATTCAAATCAGTTAGAACTAGAGTAAATTCAATTGAGAGAGTGTGGGTATGACTATAGGAGAGTATAATGTAGAAATAATTACTCAAGTTCATTTAAGGATTGTGATTGAATGTCTTCTTACTCATGCTTGTAAGTCAAGAAATAAGACAAGTGGTGTGCGTGTTATTTTTGTAATTATGCCATATGAATTCAATAAAATGTGATTTTGGTATCTATTTCTAAGTGTACTATGTTTGAGTCTATGTCTATTGAAGAGTATTAAATATATGATACAAGAAAAGGTATCCATTCACTTGGCCCCTTCATCCCATCTAACATCATTAAAGTGGTTTTATGATTTTCCTACAAATTCTACTCTTTGATGAGGCTTGCCACCTGTTGACCAAATTTTGATCCCAAGTCAAAATAGGTCAACCCATCTAAATTGAAAATTTCATAGGGTTGTCATGTGGTCTTGTCATGCCTTATATGATCCGTAAAATTCTCATAAAACCTTATTAACATTGTTTAAGGTAAGTTTGGAGAAGTTAAGGTAATAACTTATTTTGGTCATACAATGGTCTAGATATGTCATGGAGAGATAAGGATTGGTAAAGTGGTGTCATAGGTTTTTAGGGGTCTCTCAAAGTCATTTTATGTCTCAATAATTTGTCATAACATTTCATAATGTTTTAGAGTATTTAAGGTGTATTTATGAACTTTAAGGTAGTGAAAATGAGGAAAAGGTAATTTTTGGCTAACATCAATGTATGTCAAAGATAACCAAGTGGGAAATTAATATAAGACACCTTAAAAATATCTTGGAGAAGTTACACAACTACCAAACCTATCAACAATTCAAACAAAGGTCAACATTTTGAGTTTTAATACTAAATAAGGGAGTTAAGAGACTTCTACAAACTTTCTAGGATTACTTATAGGTAATCACAGTTTCAAAACATACCTTTAGTTTGCTTAGGTTAGAAACAAGCATGGAAATAAGTTTTAGGTCCAATAATTTTATAAATCTCTCTCTCTCTCCTCCATCACTCCATTCACAAGTTCATGAAGACCATTTTCAACTGTATGGTATAGGTCATAAAAGTGGAGTTGGGGGATACAATTTTATCCATAGTTTGGGACCCCTATGGGATTCAAATTTTTTAAATTAGTCATTGGATTGAGATCTTTAGATTTATGAATAATCATTAAGGAGCTAGACTACATTTTGGAGACTAAAATCCCCACAATCTTAGTTTTATGAAACTTTAGTATAAGTGTGAAATCTTTGGATACATGAAACCAATTGTAATTAGTTATCAACGGTCTGTAGATGTATCATACATATTCATCCACCATGTTGGCATGTGTGGAAAGTATTTTGGCAAAGAGAGATGCTCTTGTGCATAATTTTTAAGTGAATATCAATATTTCCATGTCTCAAGGTTATCCAGATGGACTAATACATCTAAGTGTTTCTTAATTATCTTATACCATCATCATATTCCATTCATGGCCCTCTAATTAGCTAAACATTCTGTACTAGTTTCAAAAGGGTCACACTTTCATTCACTTTTTAGATCGTGTTCTAGTGTGCCTGCATAACAAGTTAATTTGAGTGGGTTTGAATATATATATATATATATATATATATACATACATATATATATATATATATATATGTATGTATATATATATATACATATATATATATATATATATATACATATATATATATATATATATACATATATATATATATATATACATATATATATATATATATATACATATATACATATATATATATATATACATATATACATATATATATATACATATATATATATATATATATATGTACACACACAGACACACACATTCACGATCCTTAGATTTATGAATAATCACTAAGGAGCTAGACTACTTTTTGGAGACTAAAATCCCCACAATCTTAGTTTTATGAAACCCCACAATCTTAGTTTTATGAAACTTTAGTACAAGTGTGAACTCTTTGGATACATGAAACCAATTTTAATTAGTTATCAAAGGTCTGTAGATGTATCATACATATTCATCCACCATGTTGGCATGCATGGAAAGTATTTTGGCAAAGAGAGATGCTCTTGTGCATAATTTTTAAGTGACTATCAATATTTCCATGTCTCAAGGTTATCCAGATGGTCTAATACATCTAAGTGTTTCTTAATTATCTTATACCATCATCATATTCCATTCATGGCCCTCTAATTAGCTAAACATTCTGTACTAGTTTCAAAAGGGTCACACTTTCATTCACTTTTTAGACCATGTTCTAGTGTGCCTGCATAACAAGTTAATTTGAGTGGGTTTGAATATATATATGTATATGTATGTATATATGTATGTATATATATATGTATACACACACACACACACACACACATTCATGATCCTTATATTTATGAATAATCACTAAGGAGCTAGACTGCTTTTTGGAGACTAAAATCCCCACAATCTTAGTTTTATGAAACTTTAGTACAAGTGTGAACTCTTTGGATACATGAAGCCAATTGTAATGAGTTATCGGAGGTCTATAGATGTATCATACATATTCATCCACCATGTTGGCATGTGTGGAAAGTATTTTGGCAAAGAGAGATGCTCTTGTGCATAATTTTTAAGTGACTATCAGTATTTCTATGTCTCAAGGTTATCCAGATGGTCTAATACATCTAAGTGTTTCTTAATTATCTTATACCATCATCATGTTCAATCCATGGCCCTCTAATTAGCTAAACATTCAGTACTAGTTTCAAAAGGGTCACACTTTCATTCACTTTTTAGACTGTGTTCTAATGTGCCTGTATATATGTCCTAATAACCATATTTACAATTTTCAAATCCTAAAACACAGGGTTACAGACCTATAGGTCTGTAGACTTGTAGGTTTGTAACTTCAAAAGAAATCCAATGGTGTCAATGTCTAAAGTTGTATACCCAGACATGAAATAATTTCAATGGTTTCAAGTTAAAAAGGGTCATAGACAAATGAATATTTCCAAAGCACCTAAAGTCAAAGAAAGTTGAAGACAAGACAAACAAGCCTAATGCACCTATAGACTATGTAGGGAGACAATGAAGATAGAGGTGGTAAGATGCCTTGAAAATGTTATATGGGGATTGTAATGGAAATGATAAAGTGACCACAATGAAGTTTGACTACTGTATTTGTCAATGTGAGTTGAAAGAGATAGACTCGAACCTCATACATTTAGATCCCTATAATGGTCACCTACAACTAGGTGTAGAGAGTCAAAGAAGAGAGAATGATTTTAAATTATAGAGGTTTGGGTAAGTTGAAAGGATATTGAGATATTAATGGTGTATCAAGAATTTTAAAAATGATCATGACTCACAAACAATCCCTAAAAGTTCACAAATGTAGGTAGACACCTAATGCACACCTACAGGTGGTCAAGAAGAGATAGGCTAGTTTCAAGCCTAAAGTGAGGAGTAAGGTGCATGATAGAAAGTTATAAAACTTATCTCAAGTTGAAAAAATATCATGAAGATAAATGAGGATAAAAAATAAGCATGATGGCATAAGTAAAGTTAACTAGACAAAGCCTAACCAAACCCTGCTCATCTAGTCACACATAATCCTTGCTACAGGTCTATCTTTTGAGAAGTTTATGTTTGGTTGAGAGGGTAGAGGTATGTGGGGATATGAGAAGGAAGTGAAATATATAAAAATAGTTTAAAAGTGATTATATAATCTCACAAAACTCTGAAACTCACCTAAATCAAAGGAAACATTACAAACTCAGTCTACTCAGCTAATTGCATACACATGTTTGCTTGCCCATAAAAAGTATTTATTGTTTGAGAGATTGAAAAGACTATAGGAATAAGAGAGTAATATAGTTGAATATTATGGTATTTTGATGACATTATTCCATTAGAATCCTTAGACTCAAGCTTGAAGTGAGCCTAACCATAGTCAAACCCTGTTTAGTCATACACAAGCCTAATTGCATAGGTAGACCTACAAGGCAGTCCTAATAAGTAGTAAGTTGGAGTTAGATTGAAAGATTTGTGGAAATTGAAAGGATGGTGAAGGTTATAAATATTCATCATATGTATTTATATACCTCCAATAGTGAATAAAAGAGGTAAGTACATGCAATTAGGGTATGCTATACAAATTGGCTCAAGAACCCTAAGTTTGAATAAAGAGATTATAGAAGACCTAATGGAGTTAGGAAGGGTTGTATAACCATGGGGAAAAGTAAATAATGTTGTAATTAACCTACCTAAAGTGTTTATAATCACAATAAAACTTATAATTTTCAATTTTAGGCCCTAACTCTCCTAGACCTCACTAGCACAACCTAACAACTCCTGAGGCTGTCAACTATTACTCATATCTCACATGAAAAATTGCATGGTGGATAAATATTTTAGGAATGAGGAGGAACCATTTTTAAATCATTATTAATGGTATTTTTTTGTTCATATAGGCCTCTAATTTATGAATAATCTTTAAGACCTTGAGGCACTTTCATGCTATCGAAATAGGCCAAAATGACTTGATAAGAGAGAAATGAACTTATATGCCTTTAGATGTATTGTATAAACTCTAAAATGACCTAAATCATGTCTAATAATCCCTTTAACATCACCACATACCACTAGTTTTTACTTTCAGGTATGAAACTATAGAAATAGGCCCTAAAAGTCTTTTTTTAGCTACTTGGTAGGTCCATACAAGGTGTCAAATCTTCAAAATTGACATGGATATTGGGTATGAGGTCATATAATTTAATCACATATTTATTCGTGGTTTGGAATGTTTGGGAATCCTTTATAGTCAATTTTTAGTCTCTAGTTAGGGAGGCCAAATTGAGACCTAGTTAGGAGAGAGAAACAACATAAAAATAAACTTCCACTCACTCTTAGGGCATGAAATTGAACATGAAATTGTAAGGACATACCAGGTCCTATAATATGCATTCATATTATTATTACCATTCATAAAAATCTATACACAATGACGTTTGTATTATTTTAGGGCTACAAGGAATGAAGCCAATTTGGAGATTTTGGTGTAGAACGAGTTGTTGGGGCTGGTTTGAGACTTATAAATGGATTGTTTTATGTTTGATATGATTTGAATAGGCCATCCATGAAGATATGATGAGCTGAAGAAGATGAATCCAAGTTTTGACACTTGTATGCAAGATTGGCCTAAGGAGATGAAGAGTCCTCTAGACACCTAACAAGAGAATGAAGTGATGTATCAAAGATAACCTAAATGGGTACATTAAGAGGTGTCAAGAGAAAATAAAAGGTATAATATAAATTGATGTTACCATCAAGAGGCCACTTATCATTCAAAAATCCAAACTAAAGGGCAGTTTTGGAGAGCTAGTTAAGGTGTCAAGCAAACATTTTAACTCCTACACCACTTAGATCAAGGGAACATATTTAGAGGAACTACACATGGAATTTAGGACATTTTAAGGTAGTTTTATAACTCTTTTCTTGATCATAACTGATGAGACACTTTTCAACTATCTCTCTCCTATGCCCTTCCATTCTTCTCTCTCACTTTCTCTATATATTGAACCTGAATTGGCTATGTTTGTATCCTCCACCTAGGTATGGTGAATCCCTACCCATTTGTAGCCTTTGATAAATGAAAAACAACCTAGTTTTACCTTATCCATGGATTGTTTCAATGTGCATTTTTGACTAGTTTATCTTGCTAGGTGATAGATTTACTTCCTTGGCATGTTGTCCTTGTTAGCATTCATATTTAGTTTTGAATGTCTTTTTGCAAGTCTCTAAAAGTTTTGAAATAAAGTGTGTATGAGTTTAGTGAGTTGTATATTCACTAGTGTCATGTCATGACCTCTTGTTTGTTCCTCCTAGCTCAAGATTTCTTCACAAACCTCCATGAGAAATGCTAATGTAGAGAGACAAATTTGGATTAGTGTCATGTGCAGGTTAGGATCTTATTTGAAGTTCAATTTTAGTTGGTTGGTAGTGATTAGTTAAACTTGGTGCATCACCTCATTAAGTTAAGTTTATTTCATGTTTCTCTCTCCCTTTTGATTCCAATAAGCTAGTAGCATAGGTGATGAGTTTAAATAGATATATCAAGGGAGCTAACCCTTCAATCTAGAGGTTTATCACCACTATAAACAACTGACAAGTCTAGGGGTAATCTCATTATTTCACTCAATTAGACTAGGCTTGAATAATAAACTCTCCAAGGGACAAAATTGAGTTACAATAGTTCTAGTATGCCTAGTGGGACTAAGATCCAAAGTTGTAAAACAATTCTTGGTGTGTTCTTCTACCTATCAACCTTTGGAGGCATTCAAAAAACACCAATGAAAACTCCAAATGGAATCAATTGGATTTATCATCCCAAGTACTTATTTTGAAAAAATTAATTGATAATATCTTGTGTTTTCCTTTGATTCATGAAATTAGGATGGCTAAGTATGAAGATAACTTCTATTTGGTAACTTCCTATTAGCCTCAACATAACTCCTACCAGCCCTATTATCCATATCAAATTTTATTTGATTCCTATTAGCCTTGTCATGAGTCATATTAGTCTTATGGTTATCTTACATTCTCCTCAAATTATTCCAAATATATGCCTTAACAACCTTACCATGACTTGTATTAGTCAAACTCTTCCTTTCCTACTTCAATTCCATCTCATAATTATAATTATCCTACCATATACTTGTTGGGACTTAAGGTAAATATGGTAAAATTAGAAGAGGTGATGAGAAAAAGGGTTAAATAACCTGATGCGATCCCTTTCCATTTTATAGAGAAGACGAGGAAGTTAGATCAAATGCTTATGGGTAAGTAGATGTTAGTTGAAGAGGAAACCCGATATGTTAGCAATGATGAGTTGTATGAAATGAGAATTTTTATCCAATGGTGGATAGATAGATTAGAGAGGTGGGAGAATTAAGATACCCAATCCAATAAACCTCAACAATAATCTCCTATTCCTAGTCCTCCTATTTTGACTTCAAGTTTTCTTCAAGCTACACCTGTCCCTTCTCAAGAAAGGAAGATCTCATCTTCTTGGAGGCCTTATTTTACTATGATTCCTAATTATACCATGCCAACTCTTGTGGAAGAATCTAAACCTATAAAAGTCTCTCCATTCATCCCCAATCCTATTCATGAGTCATCCACCATACCTCATACCCCCTCTCCAACTCATGAGATTGTCCATCACCCTCCAACCACATCCCTTATTGAAGAGGAAACTTTCCTATGGGAGATAAGTGAAGAGAATCAAGCTATAGTTATAGATGATGAAGAAGACAACTCAAGTGCATATGATGAAGAGTTCACTATTGGTACTCCTCTTAGTGAATACAAACACAAATTAGTCTTTTTGAGTGAAGAAAGAGATGATCTAGATCACTTTGTATATTCCCATGAAGAGAATGCCAAGATTACTTCCTTGGCCAATGAAGAGGTTGATCAAAAGATTGACTTTGAAAAACCAATAGAGGTTGAATCTGCTGCTAACTCCATATAAAAATATGATATGTGGCTAAGGTTCAAGAACATTTGAAATGATTTTTAGGTTCTTCAAAATTCTACACCCCCTGTTGGATAGTTTGAAATATGTTCTTGAAGATGCCTTATTACTTGAAGGATAATATAACAACCTCTAAAGTACCATGATTGAGGCTGCTCTTATAAGTCAAGAAATGGCTATGTTTAAGATAAACATAAATATCAAAAAAGAGTATGAGAAAGATATTTACCCATAAAAATGAATTCACCTTCATAGGTGATTAGTTTGCAGCTACCATTATTTCATTTGAGATCATGCCAAGAAGATTGGCAAACATGAAAGAGATGAAGACATCAAGATCAAGGCTCAAGAGACAAATTGTTTCATGTCATCCTCCATTTCATGGAGTAAGATATTGTACAAGCTTCCCCTTTGATCCTGGAGGAAGAGGTTGTTTTAAGGTTAGTTGTATATAGTTAGTTTGATTATGTTGTTGTTGTTGTGTTCCCTAAGTGCTTGATAGTATATGTGTGAGTCTTGTTACTTTGATTTGTGTCTTGTTATCTTTGTTTGTTGTGTTTTGAAGGTCAAATTAGATTTTTATGTCATGGTCAAGGTCTGGTCTGGTTTGAAAATGAGTAAAAATGATTCCATTTCCCAATGGAAGGACAAGGCTACTAGTCTATTTAGCATTACAAGCATGCTATCCCTATGAATCATCAAATTATTGATTAAATTCTGACCCCAAGTCAAAATGGATCAACCCATATAAGTTGAAAATTTCATATGGTTTCATGTGGTCTTGTCATGCCTTATATTTTTCTTAAAATTCTTCATAAAACTTTATTATCATTGTTTAAGGTAATTTTGGAAAAGTTAAGGTAATGTCTTATTTTGGTCATATAGTGGTCTAGACATGTCATGAAGAGATAAGGATTGGTAAAGTGGTGTTATAGGTTGTTATGAGTCTCTCAAACTCATTTTATATCTTAATCACTTTGTCATAACATTTCATGATGTTTTGGATTATTTAAGGTTCATTTGTAAACTTTAAGGTGTTAAAAATGAGGAAAAGGTGATTTTTGGATAACATTAATGTATGTCAAAGCTCCCCAAATGGTAAATCCATAAAAAACACCTTCCAAAGACCTTAGAGTAATTATATAACTACCACACCTATCAACAAGTCAGATAAAGGTTAAAATATTGAGTTTTAATGCCAAAGAAGGGTTAAGAGACGTGTACAATTTGTTTGGGATCACTTGTAGGTAATGGAAATTTTAGAATGCCCCTTGGGATTATTTAGGTCATAAATAAACATGGAAAGAAGTTTTAGGTCCAACACTTGTATAAATATCTCTCTCTCCTCCATCACTCCATTCATAGGCTTATAAAGGCAATTTTCAACTACATGATACATGTCATATAGGTAGAGTTTAGGGCTAAGATTTTATCCAAAGTTTGGGACCCCTATGGGATTCTAATTTATGGCATTGGTAATTAGATTTATCTCCTTATATTTATGAACAATTGCTAAGTAGCTAGACTACTTTTTAGAGACTAAAATCCCTATAGACTGAGTTTTGTGTAACTCCAGTATAAGTGTGAAATATTTGGCTACCTTAAACCAATTGGAATGAGTTATAAAAGGTCTATATATGTATCATACATCTTCATTCACTAGGTTGGCACATGTGGAAAGTATTTTGGCAAAGAGAGTTGCTCATGTGAATAATTTGCTAGTGACTATCAATATTTATATGTGTCAAGGTTATCTAGATGGTCTAATGCATTTAAGTGTTCCTTCATTGTATTATAAATTCCTCACCATCCATTCATGACATTTTAATCATCTAAACATTTTATACTAGTTTTAAAAGGGTCAAACTTTCATCCACTTTTTAGATTGTGTTTTAGTGTGCCTGCATAAAAAATTGATTTGAGTGGGTTTGAATATATATATTTCCAAGGATATTGAGAGATGTGAATTTTTGGTAAATGTGAAAACAACATCCAATATTGATTAAAATTTTACTAATGCACAAACAAATAGCCAACAACATATGCCTATAGTTAATCCCAAGAGCAAATCATCATACCAAGGAATATGAGTTTTTATACCCCAGCCTCAACCAACTACTTCCTCAAGTGTAAACCCTACATGATTATATAATAAAACAATGGCTAATGTTATACCTCAATGACAAAATGTGATGAATCTTACTACTTAACAAGGAGTGAGTAGTATTCCACAACAACAAACACAATCTAGTGTATCAATGCAACATAGGATGAATACATTATTACCTCAATTAGGAGAAACTAATATTCCACCTCACCAAGTGATAACGAACATAACTTTTCAGTCACAGACTAATATGCCAATCTAAAACCAAGGAATGACTAGTCAAAAATGTATAAATATTGGTCAGTGATAGATGCTGAATCTGTAACATACTTTCACTTCTTCATAGGGATTCATGCAATAAGGAGGTCGTCATGTTTCTCAAGTGCCTACTAGAAAACCATTGGTTTAAAATGTGCCAAAAATATAGAGACAAGGTCTTGGTTCACAATTTCCCACTAAACAACAAGGTTCAATTAGTCGGTAGTATGTCCCTTTTCAACCACATCAGGCACAATATAGTTATATCTCTTCATCCCAACCATAAAATCCACCAGGTCAAAATTTTATCACCAACCCAAACTAAAATATAACGCAACCAAATGTGTAATTTCATGTACATCCCAATCTATGTATGTATATTCTTGGTCTATTCCCCAACCAAGTCAATGTACCCCAACAGGTGTCTCCATAATACCTTGGTCAAAGTGTTCTACTTGTGACCTCCCAACCATCTATCTAAACTAATATTATCCTTCAAACCAATATCCCTTCTAGTTTCCTATCCTAAAAATTACAGTAGATGAAGGATGCAGTTACTACTATTCAGGTAGGGAAGCAAATTAAAAAGTTTAAATTGGATGATGTATGTTCTTATCTATTTAATATGGAGTATTTATAGATACCATTTCCTATAGGATATGAACCACCCAAATTTGATAAGTATAAAGGGGAAGGTGACCCTAAAGCTCATTTGAATGAATTCTTTGTCACATGTCAACTAGTAGCATATAGTGACATATACCTTTTGCTATTATTTCCAAGGAGCTTGGCTAGACAAGCCTTAGAGTGGTTTTTAAAGTTACCTAAGAATTTATTAACAAACTTTGATGATCTTTCTAATAAATTTGTGCAACACTTTTCCTATAATCTCGAGCATGAGATTTAATTAGTGGACCTGACATAAACAAAGCAAAAAGCTAGGGAGAGTTTCATAAGTTATTTATAGTGGTGGAGAGCCCTTGCAAGTCGTTTCACCTACAATTTACTAGATAAAAAATTAGCTACTATTTTTACTAAAAATTTTCATAGTGATATAGCCTATCATCTGGAAATGCAATGTGAACATACATTCAAAGAGATCATTGATAAAGGTTTGTTGATCGAGTGAATGCTCATCAATAAAGGGGTTATCAAGCTTAATTTAACTAATCAAAATCAAGGTTCCAATCAATGAAACAACTAACAACAACATCCCATCCAAGCATAAGCATCGTAACCAACATAGGCCAATTATCATGAAAGACCGAAGTAATTCAATTGAAATAGGAATGTTATGGGAAGTGGAGTAACCAAATCTCATCATGTCTAAATTGTGTAGACATCATCTACACCACCTTTTCAGCTTACTCCTTTCTAGAAACCTCTCCAACTAATGCCATAAGTGTAACAACCAAGACCTACACAACAAATACATCAGTCTTTACCATTACAAACCCCTCCTCTTAGAAGAACCATCCCTACACATTGTGTCTTTAGTGACCTAGGAGAACCTATTGAATCTATATTTTACAAGCTTGCTATCGCTAATTTGATTTATTGGCCTATACCAAAGCATTATCTGCAAGGCATTCCTTACCCTAATTGGTACCATAAAAATGACTTTTGTAACTATCATCGGGTTAATGGGCATAATCTACGAAGATGTGTCCAAATCAAGCATTTAATTAAAAATATGTTGGATAATGGGGAGATAAAATTGGAAAATGGTGCTTCCATTTCCAATCAAACTCTTGGGATTTATCAAAACCCCTTTCCATGACATAACAATCAACAACAATAGAACAATCAACAACAACAATAATGGCCGATGTAGTAGCAAAATAAATAGTATCAAAATCAAAGGCTGAACCAACAAAATCAACAACAAAATCCATAATGACAAAACAATAGACAAAACCATGGTCAGAATGGTAACAACCAACAAACCTTCCATGTAGTTACACATGAACACAATAGGGTTGTAGTTCATAATACAAGGGGTGGCATTAATACCATCTCCATTAATCCTAGACTAAGCACTAATCAACCTAGACCATTGCTAAACAACACTATTTAGCCAAATCACATGGATAATCCTTATTTAACTTGAGAGTGCATATAGGCAAACCAAAAAATTAAGACTTCTACTTTTGAATCTTATAGCAACAACTCATTATTACCACATGACCACATGCAAGTGCACCAACAATTGAGACTTGTTCTATCTGGTCCCACACCACTCCCAACATTGGTTAGCAATAACGGTATAATATTTAATCTTGATTGTGATATCACAAATCAAAGGTCAAAGATTACTATCCTAGGCCCACAACCATCTGCCACTTTGCCTGTCATCTGACCAACCATTTAGCCTCATAATAAACCATTCACTCCTAGCCAATACAAGAAGTTTGATATTATAGACCAATTTCAAAAGACACCAACACAAATTTATATATTAGATTTGCTATGGATGTCAATAGTCCATAATAACATCTTGAATGATTTTTTGAACCAATCCACTGTTGTTAGTGACATATATCTTGATAACTTTCAAGCTTTGGTTGGACACCTAACTCTAGCCCAACAAGTCACATTCAACCAAAGCGATATGTATTCCCTTGGCCCACTCCATAATAACCCATTATACATAGAGGTTTGTATTAGCTGACATAAAGTGAAATGTGTCCTTATAAACAAGGGATTTAGATTTAACATAGTGTCCCTAAGGCTCATCAATCTTCTTGGGTATATGATGATAGATCTCCAGCTAGAAACAATAACTATCAAAGCTTATGATAATCAGGAATGAAAATCATAAGGCACCATTAGTTTTCCAATTATCATTGGGCCTTTGACCCATGATACACTTTGCCATGTGTTGGATCTTGAGTTATCATACAACATGCTTCTAGGCAGGCCTTGGTTACATGAGATTTGTGCAGTCCCATCAACACTACACCAATGTATCAAGTTTTCTCACTCAGGGATGGAAGTGAATATTCTAGGAGATTTACATCCATATGAGCACTACAAACATCTTGAGGCTGAGTTTAAAATCTATAATTATCAGTATGGTATGAATCCCAATTCCAAGCAGGATAAAGGAAAGGCTATACTTATTGATCCTTCATCAGATAATTGCATAGATCCTAATACCTTAGATTCCCTTTTCCATATGCCACCTCCTTAAACTTCCAATCATTTTACCATTTTAGATAATGGACCAGGAGAATATGTGACCCATGATACGTTTCATATCGCCAATCTTCCTTAGAATATAAAAACCTTTGGGCAACCTAAAGTCATTACACATATGCATTGGCATCAAAAGAATAAACACAAGGGACTTTTCACATTTGTACTAGCATCTGGCTTAGGACCTGACCCTCTTGAAGGGGATAAATCATGGATATACAATGATGACCAAGTTGATTGTTATAAAAATTCAAACTATCCTATTCCCAATAGGATCATGGAGCATCTTAATTATGAAGGAAGAGGCCTTAGATTGAATCAACAAGGAACTATCGAGCTAATTTCCATGAATAAGTATGAAAGACCTTATGGACTTGGATTTAAATTACCTGAGGGTGACCCCACATATTTTATTCAAACTCCATCACCAACGATTAGTAATGATGATGTTGATAGTGAAACAGAGTCTGATCATAGCCTTACCTTTGATAACCTAGATGAAACTAACTTATTCGATAATAATGACATTTTTACCCTTACCCAAGCCATTCATCACAATCCATTTCCATTATATTATCCCCAATTGATAGATTGGGACCAACAAGAATCTAGTCTATCGATTGATGAGTTCCAGAATGATGAGACATTCTATGATTTCTTAGGCCTTAGAGACAATGTTCTGTTGGGAGATCATAAATCAAGATTCTCAATCACATTGGATCTTGTAGCCTTTTTTGGAGAGGGAGTGAACAACCTTAGCTAAAAACAAATAAATAAAACATTAAGGTCCCAAAGTGAAAAATTCTTTGAGGCACTTTATAACTAGGGAAAAAGTAAAGATAAAGGTCAGTCTAGTGGTGAAAACTTGTTTTAAGCACCATTAGATGGGGGTGTTCATTCTTCTTCAAATTTAGACCAGGAAACCACTAATGACAAACTTGCATGTGGGTCTGAGTTCAATTTTGAGCAATAACAAGTATTTGATCAAATTCTCCAATTATTTTTGACTATTTTTGTTACATGGCCAAATCTCCCATTAGGAGACTTAGATTTATCATGCCTAGGAGAAGTTGAAGAGCAAGTCCTAGTAGAGGACCCTGACATAGTCCAACATTTTAAGTCACTACCTACTATCTTAGAAGATGGGCTGACCCTTCTAATCAAAGATACAATAGAGATAAACATTGGGACTCTATCAGACTTGAAATGGATAAAATTAGGTGTGTCCCTCACTGAGGAAGAACACAATGATTTTATAGCTCTATTGAGATATTTTGTGGATATATTTGCATGGGCCTATTCTGACATGCTAGGATTAGACCCTGCATTGGTTCTACACCACCTTGTGGTTAATCTTGATGCCAAGATGATAAAATAAAAGATACGTAAGATGCATCCTCACATTGTTGTATTGGTAAAGAAAGAGTTGGAAAAACTCTTAGAAGTAGGATGTATCTAATCCATTGACTACTCAGAATGGATCTCTAATGTAGTACCTATTATCAAAAACCCTGAAGGAATCAAAATTTATACTAATTTTTGAGACATCAACAAAGCTTGTCTTAAAGATGATTTTTCATTACCTAATATCGACATGATCATTAAATCCATGGCAAGTTATGGAATTATTTCACTCATGGATGTCTTTTTAGGATATAATCAGATCAAAATAACACTAGAAGATTAACATAAAATAATGTTCACCACTCCATGGGGAACATTTTTCTATCAGGTTATGCCATTTGGCCTTAATAATGTAGGAGTTACATATCAAAGAGCCATGACTATCATATTCCATGATATGATGCATGATATTATTGAAGACTATGTCGATGACATATTAGGAAGATCCAAGACCAAGGCTGACCATCCAACAGTGCTGCATAAGATATTTGAAAGACTACAAGAGTACAAAGTTAGACTCAATCCAAAGAAATGTGTGTTTAGTGTAACTTTAGGAAAACTACTTAACTTCATCATGTCTCATAGAGGTATTGAGGTTGATCGAGCTAAAGTCCATGCTATAACTGAGATGCCACCACCAACCAATTTGAAGCAAATTTATAGTTTGCAGGGTAAGATCTAGTCCATATGATGCTTCATCTCTTAGTTATCAAACAAGTGCCATCCATTTATGCACCTTTTGAAAAAAGGAGTTACATTTCACTAGGATGATCACTACCAAACAACTTTTCAACAACTCAAAGATTATCTTATCAATCCACCTATCTTATTACCTCCTATGCCAAGAAAGCCATTATTGTTATACCTATCAGCTACTGATTATGCTTTGGGGGCACTCTTGGCTCAACATGATGATAGTGGAAAGGAGCATGCTATATACTACTTAAGCTGTACCTTGGTTACCTATGAACATAGCTATACACCTGTTGAAGATGCTTATTTAGCCATGGTTTTTGTAGCTCAAAAATTACATCATTACATGTTGAGTAATAAAATTATGGTCATTTAAAAAGTAGATCCACTCAAGTATCTAATATCTAAAATATATTTGCAAGGTAGAATGGCTAAATGGATCATGCTTCTAAGTGAGTTTGACATAGAGTATGTCAATCAAAAAACAATCAAGGGATAAGTTCTTGCAAATCAACTTACTGAAGCACCTCTTATGGACACCCAACCACTCACATTTCAATTTCTTGATGAATCCATCATGACCATTATTGACACACCCCTTGAGGAGCAACCCTAGAAGCTATACTTTGATGGTTCATTCACTGCACATGGATCAAGGGTAGGCTTATTGTTTATTACACCATAGGGGGATCTAATCCCTAAATCATTTAGAATCAACTTTGTTTGTACAAACAACATGGATGAGTATGAAGCACTTATTGTAGGATTTCAACAAGAAGTGCATTGGAATATATCTCATCTTCAAGTTAATGGTGATTCTTAGTTAATCATCAATGAGGTCACAGATCATTTTCAGACCAAAGATGACGAGCTAGTTCCATATAAAGCCATGGTTGACACTCTTAAAAAGTAAATTACTAACATTCAATTTGAGCATATATTGAGGGCTAGTAACAAAACTGTAGATGCCATGGCTACTATTGGTTTTTTGATTTGACAAACTGATAAAGCTAGAGAGTATCAGTTCCTCGTCAAGAATTTATCAACCCCAACTCATGAACCTTCAACCATTGCCATGATTTTTGATATTATTGGTCTTAATTATATCTGATACTTAGACCTTTAGAAATACCTTTATGACCAATTCATTCCACCTAACCTATCTAAAAAAAAACCAAAGCCTTCATTCATCATTCTACTCATTATCCTTTGCTTGGATCCACTCTTTACCATCATAGTTTTGATGAAACTCTGCTTCATTGTTTAACTTTGGTAGAGTCTACATTAATGTTAAAATAAGTTCACAAAGGAGTATGTGGAACCCATTCTAGCAGGATAGTCCTATCCAGAAATCTCTTACATACTAATTTTTATTAGCCCATAATAGACACAAATGCCACTGCATATGTAAAGAAATGTGACAAATGTCAATGGCATGCTAATTTGATTCATGCCCCAGTAAAATTTTTGAAACTGATGTTGACATCATTACCATTTTCTACATGGGGATTTGACCTCATTGGGAAGATTAACCCCACTTCATTTGATGGCCATAAACATATCCTTACCAACATTGAATATTTCACTAAGTGGGTTGAAACTATACCCCTCACTTACGTGATTGGAAAGCAAATTTACAAATTCATCTTCAACAATCTCATCTGATGCTATGATATCCCCTCTAACATTATATCTGATAATGGAGGATCATTCAAGACAAAAGATGTAGACTAGTTATGTATTGAATGCAACATCACATAATACTTTTCTACAACATATTACCGTCAAGGTAATAGCCAGGCTGAGGCATCCAATGAAATGATTATCAATATGCTCAAAAAGATTATCAATGCTACTAGTCATGATTGGCACCTCTAGATATTCCCTACCCTTTGGGCATATCATACCAATCATCTTACCCTCATAGGAGCCACTCCATACTCACTTTTTTATGGTACTAAAGCCATCCTTCCCATTGAGGTCGAATTAACTTCACTATGCATCTCTTTCAGGCATGTCCTAGATGATCATGACTATCAAGTAACTCACCTACAAAAGCTAGATCTACTTGATGAAAAATGCACAACCATGCTCAACAATCTTCAAGCATATCAAAATTGACTCAAAGGCCACTATGATCAGCATGTGAAGTATACAACATTTAAACTTGGTGATCTTGTTCTTAAAGAGAACCAAAAGAATACCATGGCTGAGAAGAAACATAAACAAAAATTCAAACCAAATTGGATAGGGCCTTTTGTCATCACTACATATTATGGATCAAGAGCATATAAGATTGCCACACTAGACGATGATGAACGTCTAGAGACAATGAATATTATTCATCTCAAGTGGTATTATGCTTGAATGCTAAGGTGTATTATCTATAAGGACCATTTCATTTATGAATTTTTTTTCATTATTCTTCTTTATACACATACCTCCCTTATTCATCTTCTTTCTTGTACTTACTTTCTATTTTTGACCTATCGACCCAGTGTGTTCTAAAGCCTAGCCCATTTGACCTTAGGTTTTGTCATTCATTACACAATTTTAGCATCAAGGTATCTGATTAGTTCATTAGTTTGCTCAAAAATTTTAGACAGAGATCATATTTTGGGATAATATGACAAAATTTTTGGTAGTTTTATCCTTCATTTGTTATTCTTTCTTACCATCGGTCTTGTTTCTAATTATAACTACCTTTGTTCAAATTAGTACCATTGATCTATTCTGTTGTGTCCTAGTTATAACCACCAATGGGTAAACTAGGGGAAATACTTATCCTTGACATGCCAACTTGCCACTTCCTATGCCATACTGTGTATTTTTACCAAATGTGCCTATTTTGTTTGAATTGGCTACTTTACTAGTCAAATTCTTCCAATGTAAGGGCAAAATTATAGTGACTTGAGGTCCTATTCTAGGATTATGTAAGAAGTGCTCAATACTTATTGAGGTCAGTTCAATCATCCTTTTCCCCATGCTCTCACCATTTTGTGAGCAACCTAAGCCACACTCTCATCATTTTATGAGTAACTTAAGTTTGAATGCTCTTGCCATTTTGTGAGCAAACTAAGCCATGCTCTCACCATTTTGTGAGTAACCTAAGTTTGAACGCTCTCACCATTTTGTGAGCAACCTAAGTATGAACACTCTCACCATTTTGTGGTATGAATGCTCTCACTAATTTGTGAGCTTGAACCATTTAGTGTCTCATCATTCTCAATTGAGTTGTGACACTCTAAAACACTTCCAAAAACATTTCAAAAAATCATTAGAAAAGAACATAAACATTGACCACTTCTTTGCCTTAAGGATTATGTGAACCCTTACTAAGTTACAAACAAATCACCAATCATTTAGTTTCCCCATCATTTTCGGCCTTTTTTCTCATGCACTTGCCATTTTTCAAGACCATTCCTATTATTCTATCACATCTATTCTATTTGTTTTCATCAGTTATTGAATTCTACCCATTCTTTGGGAGAACTACATTTGGCCTAAAGTGTTTTATTGGATATTACATCCATGAAACTATGTAGTCAGCGTCCAGTTGCCTAGTGTATATGGAGACACCTTGACCACCCCCTTCCTTTTATTCTATTCCCCAATTTAGTTAGTTTGTTAAGTTGTCACCTATTTTTTAGGGGCAATATTCTTAGGGTTTTTATTGCTTTGCTTTGTTTGTTTATTTATCTCTATTTTTTAAATTTGTTTGTCTACTTGTTTATTTGCTTTCAACACTATTTCCTTGATTCAATTTATGTGTGTTCATTGTGTGATTCCTTTCCCACACTTATACTTGAATCCATCCATATTCATATGTTTACATTGTCATCATGATTTCTATCATTGGTGCATTGTTTTATATTGAGTATTGGATTACGGGAGTCAGTCCTTATGCATATTTTGGCCAATTATTTATGGTGTTCTATCATAAAGCATACCATCACATACTAAAACAAACCTTAGCTTCAAGAACTCTATTTAGTAATGGAAGCATCTCTTTGACACCGACATCCTGATTCCACTCCCAATCATATCCCAAATAGAGTAATTAACCATGAAAGAATTTCAACCTTTATTAGTTTAGATAAGCATCTCCCTACTAGTAGGTTGTTCTAATTCATCATTATCCTATGTGTTAAGTCATCATTATTATTGACCAAATTTATCATGTTTTCCATAATCGAGATCCAATGATTATAAGTGCCTATGGGAAAATCATTATACATCATCCCACGTGCATTTCTCAATGATTATAACTACTTTTAGGCACATCTTTGTGTTATCACCACTTTACTTTTCCTTACTATACAAGGGCATGCTATTATCTTGTTTGTCTATCCTAACTGGGGTAGCTCCATCTTTTCAGTGATTATAACTACCTTTGGGAAAATCATTATGTTATCATACCATGTTACCACTATCAAACTACAATGTTTATAACTGCCTTTGGGCAAACTATTGTGCACCATCCCACTTGCATTCTCAATGATTTTCACTACTTTTTCACTATCTTTTTGTTTTCACCCCATCATCTTTCCTTTCTTTAGTCCCCTCATTTCACTTCTTTCTTTTCAATGGAACGTTTACCGACATACTTGTGCCAAGCGTTCCCTTGAGGGGGCATCTTATAGTTAGTTTATCATCATTGTAATTGTAGGCATGTAGGAACTTTTCATTCTTTGAGAAGATGTTACTGTGATTATATCTTGCAACACCTTCCCAAATAGGGGCAAACTATAGACACCTAAAATTGGCCATTGATAACCTTCAACCAAGCTTTTAACCAATTTATACCCAAAATGCACAATTTGGCCTAAAAAAACTAAAACATGTTAAATGATGTGAAAATGACATATTCAAATGCCAATTTTGGCTAGGGTATCACTAAATAGGGTAATACAATTTATGGGCCAACTAAATTTGATTAGTCTATTTCAAGTTAAAAAGCCAAATTTTCACCTACATGCTCTGGACTGCTCTTTCCTATCAAATATTTTGCACAAGACTTGTGCCTTTGTTATTTGTTATTTGAATCATTTTAAATAGGAATACATATCCAACACATCTGATGTGGACTTCCAATTCAAATCCAGTCAAATTTAGGACCAATAACAAGGCATTTTGATCAATTTGAGTAATTTGTGCACAAAGTGCTTAATCATGCTTAAGAGTTAATTAACCCAAATCAAGGCCTAATAAAAAAATTCCGCCAAATCAAGGCCTAATAAAAAATTCCATGGAATCTTGTTGAATAATTTATTTTGGGAATGAATATTAAATATTTGTATCATCAAGTGACCTCATTTCTTGAAAAGACATCCCTAGGCCATAAATACCACACATATCTAGATTCATTCCCTCCATGCCTCATTAATGCCTTCCATGCCTCTTAATTACCACTTATTCCAATGTAATGATGAGGATAATTACAAACTTAATTTCAAAAATTGAATTAATCCTCAACCACACATCTCAATCTTGAGATGGATGGTTGAGGTTGATTTTGATCAAATCCAAAAATCTATAAATAGGAGGCCTCACAACATCATTTCTACGCTTAATTTGTGTAAATTTATAATGCAAGATTGGTTCCAAAAGCTTCAAGTAATTAGTGTTACCATGCCAAACTTATCCCAAGCTAATCCAAGCCACAAGCTAAAGCTGCCAGGAGGAGATGAAGGTAGCCACACTCCATTGAAGAAGAATTCTTGAAGCACAATCCAAGAAAGCTACCATTACAAAGGAATTTAGAGCATCCAAGGAAGGTGAAAGGAATTCTTGTGTTTTCATTCCTTGCCTTTTAGTTGTGTTTGCTATTTGCTTTTGTTAACTAAGCTCTCCCTAGCATCTAGGCCTAGAGATGTTATGATATTAGTATGTTTATTTCATTTTGTTTTCATTTTGGAACTAACACCATACTAACCATCCTCTCTTGATTCAAATTCCTAGATCACATTGATTCAAAGAAGCAATGATATTTCAATCCTAATAACCATATTTGCACTTTTCAAATCCTAAAACATAGGGTCTACAACTTCAAGAGAAATACAATGGTGTCAATGTATAAAGTTATATACCTAGGAATGAAAGAATTATTATGGTTTTAAGTTGAAAAGGGTCATAGAAAAATGAATATTTCCAAAGCACCTAAAATAAAAGAAAGTTGAAGATAAGTCAAACAAGCCTAAGCACCTATAGGACTGTGTAGGGAGATAGTGAACATAAAAGTGGTAAGATGCCTTGAAAATACTTTATGGGTATTGTAATGGAAATGAGAATGTGACAAAAATTAAGTTTGGATATTTTAGTTTTCAATGTGAGTTTAAAGATACAAACTCACACCTCATACATTCAGAACCCTACAATGGTCACCTACAACTAGGTGTAGATGATCAAAGAAGAGAGAATGATTTTGAAGTATAGATGTTTGGGTAAGTTTAAAGGATATAGAAATATTAATGGTGTATAAATAATTTTTAAAATGATCATAATTCATAGACAAGCCATAAAATCTCACAAATGTAGGTAGATACCTAATGCACACCTATAGGTGGTCAAGAAGGGATAGGCTAGTTTCAAGCCTAAAGTGAGGAGTAAGGTGCATGATGGAAAATTTTGAAACCTATATAAATTTTAAAAAGTGTAATGAATACAAATGAGTATAAAAATGAATCATGATGGAATAAATAAAGTGAACTAGACAAAGCCTAACCAAACCCTGCTCAGCCAGTCAGGCACAATCCTTACTATAGGTCTATGTTTTGAGAAGTTTATGTTTGATTGAGAGGGTAGAGGTATGTGGGGAAGTAAGAAGGAAGTGAAACATTTGAAAATATTTTCATAGTCATTATATAACCTCAAAAAACACTCAGACTAACCTAAAACAAAGGAAACATTGGAAACTCAGTCTACTCAGCTAATTGCATACACAAGTCTGCTTGCTCCTAGAAAGTATTTGTTATTAAGAGGTTTAAAATAATGTAGGAAGACTAGAGGAGATTAAGGTAGTTGAATATGATGTTATGGTGATTAAATTGTTCCATAATAATCCTCAAACTCAAGATTTAAGTGAGCCTAATCACAGTCAAACCCTTTTCAGTCATATATAGGCCTAATTACATAGGTAGACCTATAGGGCAGTCCTACTAAGTAGTAAGTTGGAGTTATATTAAAATATTTGAGGACCATTATATTATTGTGAATGTTATAAACATGAATAATATGGATTTATATACCTAAAATAGTCAATAAAAGATGTAAGTACATGTAGTTAGGGTATGTAATGCAAGTTGGCTCAAGAACCCTAGGCTTGTTAAAGAGAGTATATGAGACGTAATCGAGTTAGGATGGGTTGGAGAACCATGGGGAAAATTTATTGAGGCTGTAATTGACCTATATAAAGTGTTCATAAGCATAGTCAAACTCATAATTTGCACTTTCAAGCCCCAAATCTCCTAGACCTCACTAGCACAACCTGCCAACTCGTGAGGCTATCAACTTTTGCTCATATCTCACATGAAATACTGCATGGTGGATAAAACTCTTAGGCATGAGGAGGAACCATTGTGTACCCATTATTAATGGTATTTTTTTGTTCATCTAAGGCCTCTCCTTTATGAACAATCTTTAAGTTCTTAAGGCACTTTCAGGCTATCCAAATAGGCTAGAATGACGTGATGAGAGAGAAATGCACTTTTATGCCTCTAAATAGATTATATAAACTCTCAAATGACATGAATCATGTTTATTGATACTTTTATCACCACCCCATGCCACTAGTTTTTACTTGTATATATGGAACTGTACAGAATAGGACCTAAAAGACTATTTTTAGGTACTTGACATGTTTGTACAAGGTGTCTAAGATTAAAATTTAACATGGAGAATGGGAAGGAGTTAATATAACTAAATCACACATTTATTTGGAGTTTGGTACATGTGGGATTTTTTTAGAGTCAATTTTAAATCTCTAGATAGGGAGGCCAAATTGAGACCTAGTTATGAGAGAAAAGTAACATAAAAGTACACTTCCACTCACTTTGAGGACATGAAATTTAACTTGAAGTTATAAGGCCATACTGGGTCTTAGAATATGCCTTTATATTCTTAATAATATCCATAAAAATCTCTACATAAGGAGGTTTTCATGATTTTAAGGCTATAAGGAATGAAGCCAATTTAGAGCTTTTGGTGTAGAATGAGTTCTTAATTTGGTTTGAGACTTACATCTAAATTGTTATAAGTATAATGTGAGTTAAATAGGCCATCCATGAAGATAAGATGAGCTAAATAAGATGAATTCAAGTTTTGACACTTGTATGCAAGATTAGCCTAAGGAGATGAAGAGTCCTTCAGACACCTAGCAAGAGAATGAAGTGATGTGTCAAAGAGAACTTGAATAGGTAAGTTAATAGGTGTCAAGATCAGAGAAAAGGTGTAAAATAACCTAATTTTACCTTCAAGAAGGCCACTTATCATTAAATTAGCTAAATCAAAGGGTAGTTTTGAAGAGCTAGTCAAGGTATCAAGCAAGCATTCTAACTCCTATGCCACTTGGAGCAAGGGATCATATTCAAAAAAACTACACATGGAATTTAGGAGATGTTGAGGTAGTTTCATAACTCCTCTCTTACTCGTAACTAATTAGACATTTGTAAATTATCTCTCCCCTATGCCCTTTTCTTCTTCTCTCTCACTTTCTCTAAATATTCAACCTAAATTGGCTAAGTTTGTATCCTCCACCTAGGTACAGTGAAGCATTTCCCATTTAAATCCTTTGATCAATGAAGAACAACCTAGTTTTACGTTGTCTATGGATTGTTTTAATGTGCATGCTTGACTATTTGATCTTGCTAAGTGATATATTTACTTCCTTGGCATGTTGTCTTTGTTAGAATTCATATTCAATTTTTAAAGACTTTTTGTAAGTCTCTTGAAGTGTTCAAATGAATTGTGTATGCATTTAATTAGTTGTATCTTCACTAGTGTCATATCATAACCTATTGTTTAGTCTTCCTAGCTCACACTTGCTTCATAAATCTCCATGAGAAATACTAATGTAGAGAAGTAGATTTGGATTAGTGTCATGTGTAGGTTAGGATCTTGTTCGAAGTGTAATTATAGTTGGTTGGTAGTGATCAGGTAAACTTGGTGCTTCACCTCATTAGGTTAAGTTTCTTGCATGTTTATCTCTCCCTTTTCATCCCAACAAGTTAGTAGTATAGGTGATGAGATTAAATAGATATATCAAGGGAGATATCCATTCAATTTAGAGGTTTACCCCCACTATAGATAACCCATAGGTCTAGGGGTAATCCCATTGTTTCAATCAATTGGAGTAGGTTTGAACTACCTCTCCAAGGGTACAAAATTGAGTGACAATACCACCTTCATTTAAAATTCATATAAACTCTTAATGTTAATTGTAAAAATGATGAAAAATAAAAAAATTATACTTCACAACATTTTAAAATATGAATCACACTATTTATACACTTTGAAATGTTCTATAACTAATTTAGTTTTAAAGACATTAAAATAAAAAGTCACCGTTATCATCTTATTACGTCCAAAATATACATATACAATTATATTTATAACATTCTAGGAAAAATACATTTAATTGTGAAATATAATAGTTTAAAGAAAAAAATATTCTAAAAACAACACAAATTGGACTTATAATGGCTTATTATCCTAGGAGTATGTTCACTTGCTTGACCTTACTATGCCTTGCTATGACTTACCACCCCAAGTCAGATATGTGATGTAGGAACATCAATCCAAATGATAAATTTTGGCTTGTTTTTATTGTTATTGAGTATTTAGGGGGTCATGGTAGTATCTAAGATACTTTATGAGTCATTTATAGGTCTTAGGAGTTCATAAAATTTGAATTGGAGCTCTCTCAGTATTTTCCCACCAAAACTCCAAATTCAAAATTTTGAATTTATTTATATAGTTATATGGTCTTAATTATGTTTTTGATTAGCTAAAACGTTATATTTTGGTTTTATTAGGGTTATTAAATGTATTAGGATGTTTTTTAATTATTTACCACCTTTTTGGTCATATAAGTTATGTTTAAACATTTTGTAACATCCAAGAAGGCAACCTGTGCATGCATGAGCCTGTGTTAAAGGCAAACAAGATTCAATTAAGGATTTTATAGGGAATTAAATTACATGATTTGAGGGAATAATTATTAAATGTGAGAATAAGGTATATTTCTTCAATAAATAAGAAAAAGGTTCAATTTGCACGAAGAAGACTGACTGTCTAAAATTTTATGTATGCTTGTGAAGAATATGAATGTCAATGAATGAGAACAACTCTTGGATAATAGTGTGATTATTGTTAAGTCAAATAAATTTATATTATTAAATTATTACTATATTTTTTAGTATAAATATTCATCTACAGGTGGAGAAAGATAAATTTAGGGCTTAAGAGCATACTATTTGACACAATCAAGAACATTGAGAGGTAATGTGTCTTGTTAAATCATTTCAAATCCTTTGATCATGTAAATGGTGTTGGAACGTTTTCATTGGGTGAATGGAATTTTTTTAATGCTAAATAAACCCTTTTTAAGGTCTAATCTCACTTAAAACTTCAAACTTTTCTTACACAGTCTTGTACCATGTATTTTTTAGTACAGTCAAGATGAGTATTTATAATTTATGAATCTATTTGGGATTGAAATGAGTTTTATTTAAATGAAAATATTTGATTAACATTGGAAAAGATAATTTTTAATAGGTTTTAGTATTTTAATCACACATTTTAGGTTTAAATCATAAAAATTTCACCTCTCGGGCCTGTGTATAGCCCTGCCTAGGGTTTTTGACCATTTAGGGTTTAGTTATCTAGACACTATTTCATACCTTAAAATTACACCTATAGATTGGTATTATTTTTATAAAAGTTACTCAAGTGTTTTATTGGATTCTTGTCATGCATGAAATATTTTGGATCCTAAACTCAATTTTACAGTCTAAGAGACATAATTGAGGCCTAGTTTAAATAAGGTCAGGTTGAGTTAGTGCATTTACCTTAAGAGTTCACTCATAAATTTTTTTAGGGAGATATATTCCATTAATGGGTATCTAAAAATATTATTTTTTTATCCTTCACCCTTGTGTACTTATCAAACCAACTAAAAAAGTGCTTTAGGAGGGCTATAAGGAAAGAAGATAATTTAAGATAACTTGCTTTTTGTTTTGGTTAACTCTCTCCTGATACATTAGATTGGTATTAGATAAATTTGGGTAATTTAAATAGGCTTAAATGGGTTTTAGCACTCTTTGAGGATAAGAGTGAATTATTTTTTTGATGGTTAGTTGTAGTTTAGAATCTAGAATGCCACCTAAGAGGAACCCAAGAGGAGGTGGAAGAGCAAGAAACTAGATGGGAGATGCCAACTTGAAGGAGTTAAAGAAACTTAAGAGTGATCTGTAATGAAAGATTGATATAATTAGAGGCAAATCATAGAAGAGGAGTGGTAACAAGGGATGTCAATGATAGGGAAGAAGAACCACAAGTACTAGAAGAGGTAGATGAATAAGTAGAGTGAGAGGAAGAAGGAACTAATAGGATACTAAAGGTAGTCATGGGATAGGGGTATAAACCAAAAATAGAACTTTCCACTTATGTAGGCAACCTAGATGGATAAGATCTGAGTGACTGGATTATAGATTTGGATAAGTATTTTGACTATGAGAGTGTACCAAATGAGAACAAGGTAAAATTTGATTGCACCAAGCTAAAATGACATGTAACCCTTTGGTGAGATTAAATATTGGGATAAGATGGTGGCTAAATTAAAGTCAAAATTATTTCCTAGTGATTATCACACTAAATTGTTTAAAAGTTGTAAAATTTGAAACAAAAGGAGATGGGTGTTAAGGAATATACTAAGGAATTCTACAAGTTGACCATCAGATTAGGTCATGTGGAAGAAGATGTAGAGAAGATTACTAGGTATCTCAATGGACTAAAATATAACCTTTAGGATGAACTCAATTTGGTAAGTCCAAGAACACTTAAAAAGTTTATCAATATGCCTTGAAATTAGAAGATAAACTAAATAGAAGGAAAAATCAATAAAACATGGGCATAAATTATAAAAATAGAGGTCAACAAGGAGGAATAAGTACATCACAAAGAACTAATTTAGAACCTAATACATCTCAAGAACATGCATCCAATTCAAGAGGTGGATTTAGAAGAAGGAGACCATACTTTAGAGGAGGATACACATAATGAGGTAGAGACTTAAATGGATTCAAAGGTAAGTGTTTTAAATGCAATAAGTTTACTGGTCATAGGTTTTGGGAATGTCCAGAGACTGCTCAAGCTAGTGGATCTAGAACTAAAAATAGAAACCAAATAGTCCAAGAAAAATAAGAGAGTGTGGATTCTCCATATCATGTTAAGAAACTAGAAGCTGGTGAATATTTATTTATGAGAAGTGTGCTTATCAAACCATCCAAGGAGAAGGAGCCTACCCAAAGGAATACTCTATTCAAGACAACATGTAAATGCTAAGGTAAGTGCTATAAATTGTTAATTGATTTAAGTAACATATATAATTTAGTGGCAATAGAGATGGTAGAAAAACTTGGCTTGAAGAGGATACCACACCCAAATCCTATAAGGTTTCATGGTTGAAAAAATGATAGTAATTTTTTTGCAAATGAGAATTTTTATGTAGACTTTGAGATTAGAGGATACAAGGATAAGGTATTATGTGACATAATACCAATGCATGTGTGTCATGTGCTCCTAAGAAGGCCTTGGAAATATGATAGGAAGACTACTCATGATGGTAGAAAGAATGTATACACTTTGGAAATGGATAGCATAATCCATACATTCTTGCCTCTCAAAGAAGAAGAAAATGGGAAAAGGACCAATGTAAGTGTCATGATGGTAAGTGAAAAAGAGTTATTGTACACTATGAAAGAAAAAGAGTTGGGATTTTGAGTTGTGATCAAACCAAGTACTAGTATAACAGACACTAAGCTGAATAAATTACCTAAATAGGTGTAAGATATGCTAGAGGATTATGTTGATATAGTGGTGGATGATTTTCCTAATGAGCTACCACCTATTAGGATCATCAGTCATCACATTGACTTTGTACTAGGTGCCAGTTTGCCTAATAAAGCTGCCTATAAGATGACTCCACAAGAGAATTAAAAATTTAAGAAGCAAATAAAATACCTCTTGGACAAGGAATTGATCAAATAGAGCCTTAGCCCATGTATAGTACTAGCTGCACTTGTTCCCAAGAAAGAAGAAGATTGGAGAATGTGAATAGATTCAAGAGTAATCAATAAGATAACCATAATGTATAGATTTCCCCTTCCAATAATTAATGTTTTGATGGATTTTTGAGTGGATACAACTACTTTTATAAGATAGATATTAATATTGGTTATCATTAGATAATAATAAAAGAAGAAGTTGAATGGAAGACTACCTTTAAGATAAATGCAGGGTTATATGAGTGGTTTTCATGCCATTTGGTCTTACTAATGCCCTAAGCACATTCAAATCATGAATGAGGTCTAAAAACTTTAATTGGAAAGTTTTTTTATTGTATATCTAGATGACATCTTGATTTACATCCCTAGTAAAGAGGAACATATTCAACGTTTGAGAATGATTATGCAAAGGTTACATGAGGAGAAGTTGTTGATTAACCTCAAAAAATGTTTGTTCATGAAGAAAAAGCTTATTTACCTTAGTTTTTTATATTTTAAGGTGTTTTTAAGATGGATAAAGATAAGGTGAAGGCCATAATTTAGTGGCCAACTCTAAGGACAACCTATGAGGTAAGAAGCTTCCATAGCTTAGCTAGATTTTATAGGAAGTTTATCAAAAATTTTAGTGGGATTTGTACCTTCATTGTTGATACTATTAGAGGGGATAAAATAGGTTTGTATGGATTGATATAACTGAGAGAAATTTTCAATTTTTGAAGAAAATAACAAAAAAATAAGCGTTGGCACTTCCTAATTTTAACATGGTGTTTTAAGTTGAGTGTGATGCAAGTTGAGTGGTGATTGGAGTTATCCTAAGTCAAGATGGTAAATCTATAGCATAATTCAATGATAAGTTAAATAAGGTCAAGAAATAATATTCATCTTATGAACTTGAGTTCAATGCCATGGTTCAATCCTTGAGGAAGTGGAGACACTACGTAATGCCAGAGGAGTTTTTTATCTTCATGGATAACCATGCACTTTAGTTCATAACCAACCAACCCAAGCTTAGTTAAAGGCATGTAAAGTGGGTGGAGTACTTAAAAAACTTCACATTTTTCATCAAGCACAAGAAAAAACAAACAAATAAGGTAGTAGATGCTCTAAGTAGGATAAATTTGATTATTAGTGAAATTAAGTTTTAGAGTGCAAGAATAGAGTCCCTTAAGGAGTTATATGAAACTCATTTAGATTTTCAAGATGCATGTGAAGATTGTAAGCAACCAACTACAAGAAACATGCAGATCAAGATGGAGTATATGATTCATGATGGTTTTTTATTCAAATGCATTCAACTATGTGTGTTAAGGAGTTAAATGAGAGATAATTTGATCAAAGAGAAGAATTGTGGAAGTTTGGTAAGTCACTTTGGTCTTGATGATACCTTAAATTAGCTTAGTAATTAGTACTATTGGCCTAGAATGCAAACACATGTGAGAAATTTTTTAGAAAGATTTACATTTTTTTAATAGGCAAATGGGAAGAACACTAATACAGGTATATACCAACCCTTACTAGTATCAAATAGGCCTTGCGACTCCATTAACAGGGAATTTGTCATGGGGTTTCCAAGAACTCAAAGAAGGCATGATTCTATTTTTGTTATTGTGGACAATTTTTCAAGATGGCCCATTTCATACCTTGAAATACAACCAATGATGCTACTCATGTGGCCAATTTGTTCTTCAAGGAAGTGGTTAGTCTACATGGAATACCATTGAGCATTATCTTAGATAGAGATACCAAGTTTATAGGACACTTTTTAAGAACCTTGTGGAAAATGTAAAGAACCAATTTGAATTTTTATTCAGCTTACCACCCTCAAATAGATGGCCGAATTGAGGTTGTCATTAAAATTTTGGGTAATGATATGCTTATTGGTTGTTATACCTATAATTTTTAACTAGGTCAGTGTCATTTTTAACATATATAATTTAGTGGCAATAGAGATGGTAGAAAAACTTGGCTTGAAGAGGATACCACACCCAACTCCTATAAGGTTTCATGGTTGCAAAAATGATAGTAATTTTTTTGTAAATGAGAATTTTTATGTAGACTTTAAGATTAGAGGATACAAGGATAAGGTATTATGTGACATAATACCAATGCATGTGTGTCATGTGCTCCTAAGAAGGCCTTGGAAAGATGATAGGAAGACTACTCATGATGGTAGAAAGAACGTATACACTTTGGAAATGGATGGCATAATCCATACATTCTTGCCTCTCAAAGAAGACGAAAATGGGAAAAGGACCAATGTAAGTGTCATGATGGTAAGTGAAAAAGAGTTATTGTACACTATGAAAGAAAAAGAGTTGGGATTTTGAGTTGTGATCAAACCAAGTACTAGTATAATAGACACTAAGCTGAATAAATTACCTAAATAGGTGTAAGATATGCTAGAGGATTATGTTGATATAGTGGTGGATGATTTTCCTAATGAGCTGCCACCTATTAGGATCATCAGTCATCACATTGACTTTGTACTAGGTGCCAGTTTGCCTAATAAAGCTACCTATAAGATGACTCCACAAGAGAATTAAAAATTTAAGAAGAAAATAAAATACCTCTTGGATAAGGAATTGATCAAATATAGCCTTAGCCCATGTATAGTACTAGCTGCACTTGTTCCCAAGAAAGAAGGAGATTGGAGAATGTGAATAGATTCAAGAGTAATCAATAAGATAACCATAATGTATAGATTTCCCCTTCCAATAACTAATGTTTTGATGGATTTTTGAGTGGATCTAACTAATTTTATAAGATAGATATTTATATTGGTTATCATTAGATAATAATAAAAGAAGAAGTTGAATGGAAGACTACCTTTAAGATAAATGCAGGGTTATATGAGTGGTTTTCATGCCATTTGGTCTTACTAATGCCCTAAGCACATTCAAATCATGAATGAGGTCTAAAAACTTTAATTGGAAAGTTTTTTTATTGTATATCTAGATGACATCTTGATTTACATCCCTAGTAAAGAGGAACATATTCAACATTTGAGAATGATTATGCAAAGGTTACATGAGGAGAAGTTGTTGATTAACCTCAAAAAATGTTTGTTCATGAAGAAAATGCTTATTTACCTTAGTTTTTGATCTTTCAAGGTGTTTTTAAGATGGATAAAGATAAGGTGAAGGCCATAATTTAGTGGCCAACTCTAAGGACAACCTATGAGGTAAGAAGCTTCCATAGCTTAGCTAGCTTTTATAGGAAGTTTATCAAAAATTTTAGTGGGATTTGTACCTTCATTGTTGATACTATTAGAGGGGATAAAATAGGTTTGTATGGATTGATATAACTGAGATAAATTTTCAATTTTTGAAGAAAATAACAAAAAAATAAGTGTTGGCACTTCCTAATTTTAACATGGTGTTTTAAGTTGAGTGTGATGCAAGTGGAGTGGAAATTGGAGTTATCCTAAGTCAAGATGGTAAATCTGTAGCATAATTCAATGAGAAGTTAAATAAGGTCAAGAAATAATATTCATCTTATGAACTTGAGTTCAATGCCATGGTTCAATCCTTGAGGAAGTGGAAACACTATGTAATGCTAGAGGAGTTTTTTATCTTCATGGATAACCATGCACTTTAGTTCATAACCAACCAACCCAAGCTTAGTTAAAGGCACGTAAAGTGGGTGGAGTACTTAAAAAACTTCACATTTTTCATCAAGCACAAGAAAAAACAAACAAACAAGGTAGTAGATGCTCTAAGTAGGATAAATTTGATTATTAGTGAAATTAAGCTTGAGAGTGCAAGAATAGAGTCCCTTAAGGAGTTATATGAAACTGATTTAGGTTTTCAAGATGCATGTGAGGCTTGTAAGCAACCAACTACAAGAAACATGGAGATCAAGATGGAGTATATGATTCATGATGGTTTTTTATTCAAATGCATTCAACTATGTGTGTTAAGGAGTTAAATGAGAGATAATTTGATCAAAGAGAAGAATTGTGGAAGTTTGGTAAGTCACTTTGGTCTTGATGATACCTTAAATTAGCTTAGTAATCAGTACTATTGGCCTAAAATGCAAACACATGTGAGAAAGTTTTTAGAAAGATTTAAAATTTTTAATAGGCAAACGGGAAGAACACTAATACAAGCATATAACAACCCTTACTAGTATCAAATAGGCCTTGCAACTCCATTAACAGGGAATTTGTCATGGGTTTCCAAGAACTCAAAGAAGGCATGATTCTATTTTTGTTATTGTGGACAATTTTTCAAGATGGCCCATTTCATACCTTGAAATACAACCAATGATGCTACTCATGTGGCCAATTTGTTCTTCAAGGAAGTGGTTAGTCTACATGGAATACCATTGAGCATTATCTTAGATAGAGATACAAAGTTTATAGGACACTTTTGAAGAACCTTTTGGAAGAAGTTAGGAACCAATTTGAATTTTTATTCAGCTTACCACCCTCAAATAGATGTCCAAATTGAGGTTGTCATTAAAAGTTTGGGTAATGATATGCTATTGCTATACCAATCATTTAACTAATTAATAGATTGATGTCATTTTAAACTAGGTCAGTGTCTAATGGCTGTATGCAATGAGACTATTTGATATTGGAGTTATACAGTTCACTATTTTGGGGGTTTTACTTATGCTACATTTTTTAAATCCTAAAAGCAATAAAGACTCTGATTCTAGTTTACAAGAAAGTAAATGCAAACTATTTATTAATTAAATATCTCCTATTGGCATTCACAACATCAACATCTATAACTTAAACATCTGGCATAAGACATGATGTCCTCACTCAACTTTACTCGATGAGTAGGATAGTGTGATGTTCCAAAATCTGAGAATACTATCTCTTATCTCTTAAATAGCTTGTAACAAATTATAAATATGAGATGAATTAAAAAACTTACTCTAGTTTGAAAAAAAATCACTCTTGCATAAAAGAAACCTGCTTGTATTGAAATAAATCTTTTATGTAAATGAAACACACTTGCATTAAAGGAAATTCACACTTGCTTTTGAAAAGGAAATTCACACTTGTATTTAAAAACAATCACTCTTTGATTTGAAAGGAAATCACTCTTCATTAAAAAAAAATCACTCTTAAATTTAAAAAAAAATTTGTAGTAAAAGAAATATATCTAAATTAAAGAAATACTTCTAAACTATTAAATTAAAAGTACTAATTTATCTTGATCTTCAAAGAGAAGTGGGCCCTTGCTCCTTCCTTAGAACAAGAAATATTTAATAATAAAAAAAATTGCCAAACTTTATTTCATTTAAAAGAACATTTACATATATGAAAATGCTTCTTTTGATTTTTAATTCACCAACTGCTAACTTTTCCAACTTCTTCTAACTTTATCTAACTATCTAGAATGAGAAGGAGATGTGTATTTAAGCACATCTTAACATCTATTCACAGAGTACAAAATCTTGGTGATCAAAATGCCCAAATCTATTTATTCAAAATATAGACAATCTAGGAATCAAATCCCATGCTTCTAGGAAGGTGTTGGAATTGAATCAACTAACTATAGATAAAAAATAACTAACATAAACTGAAGATACTTATTCAATTTTATAAAATAGAAGTACAAATATATCTAGACTATTTTAGGCCATTATCATTAATGGTAATGTTTAAAATAAGATATATAAATATAGAAAGTATATTTATAGATAATAGATATATTTAGAATTACTATCTTGATTAGTAGGATCCTATTAGTCTTCAAAGCATGCCTGGGTGTTTTCAGAGCACTCTATATAGGTCTTTGAAGCATGTTTAGACATCTTCATATCATCTTATATATATCTTCAAATCACCCTTACAACATATTGAAATCACTTTGAGAGCGTCTTTAGAGCATTCGATCTTTAGAGCTCACTTGTCGAATCTTCAAAACTATAGCCAAAAAAGTTTTCAAAACAGTTTGCCATCTTCTCAGAATTACCCCACCATTGGGATGTGTTTTTGTACTAAAAAATGTACTATTCATTCAAGTTAGACACAATAACAAGGTAAGGAATCAATGGTAAATTACATACAAACAAAGGAAAAATTTCATTCATTTCTTATTTAGATAAGACCTTAAATATTAAATGCAATGCAATATATAACCAAAGGCAACACTTTATGGATAGTTTATATAGATATGATGAGCTATATGAAATGCTCATAATTTCTCCCCCACATATTACCTTTTGTAAATTCTCTTGCAAATAAGTGGGATAGTTTTTAATCCAAAATTCTTGATTCTAGCCACTAACTAAAATCATAAACCTGAATATGGTGGCCCCAATCATGGTGACCTCTAGGAAATAACACACAATCCCTTACGAATATATGCAACCAAGCTTTAAACTCAAATTTCACCTAAGTATGCCAATTCTAACATGGAGATTGAAGACAAAGAATTAATGGAGGCTTGAACCTCATTCCAATCTATACATATAAACTTCCTTCATCTAAGAGCCAAGTGATAATCTAGGCAATTGCCTTGGCTCTCTTAAGACTCTATTTGATAGTGGTAAGGCTCAAGACTTCCCTATGCTTCAAATCAATAGGTAAAGTCTCCCACCTGACAATGTTGACATTGATGGCATTAGTAGAATGTTGGTCCAGAAAAGCTCTAAAAGTTACAATATTAGATCTTAATAACCCATGGTATTTATTATTCATATACATGTGGTACATTGTTTGAAAATAAACAATAAGATTTCTTGCATCTAAGAATTGGGGTCTCATACATAGCCTAGTGCTATTTTGCAATTCCAAAATTTTATTGTTGGCTTATAGTCATGCTGTTTAGTTCCTTGGAGTAGAGAGGAAGGCACATAATTGTGTCTCCCCAAAAAATAGATTTATTATAAAATTAGATTGATAACCTAAAAACATGTTAAAAATATAAAACTCATAAATTACATCTTGCCTTTATTCAGTGCTTTTGAGAAAAAAGTCCATAAGCATGTGCTCATCTTCAACAATGTGAGAAAAACCAAGAGAAATTAATTGAATTCACCACTTGTAAATTAGTCATGGAAAAAAAGACCATAAACAAAGGAAGGTTGCCTACATGCTAACAAATTCTCAAAAATTGCACAAATATGTTGGATGGAGGCATGAGCTTTTTGAAATTGCTTTTGAGTTTCTGCCAATTACTAATGAGACTCCTCTTTAAGCTTAGCATTTTCTTCCTTCAACTTCTAAATTTTTAGTTGGGTTCTATTCTAGACTAAGATAATTTCATGGAGTCGAATGGGGAAGGAGGGAACAATTCTTTTAGGTCCCTCAGTTTGGAATGCTATTTCTCTTGTCTCTCTCTACATTGCTTGTATAGAGGTTTGTAAATAATAGTCTGAGTGGTTAGCTATCTTATTCTATAATTGTGTTGAACAATCAATGCATTTATATCAAATTATTAATCTGATTATTTTTATCAACATTAACATTTTTTAAATTAGTAATTTTGATGTCCTTAATAGCAAGAGAATTTTGCAAAGTACTCAACTGTTAAGTTTGTGAAAACATCAAATTGTGTACTTTAGTCTATTTATCTTGTATTTTTTTAAGAATTATATCTTGTGCTCTATATCTAGTGACAAATTATTCACATCTTTGTTCCAAATTAGGGAAATAATTATGTCCTTACCTTTCAAGGTTAAATGAAGAACATCTAATTTTGGTTGTTGCTACTAAATTATTTCTTCATGGTGGGACAAAGCCATGACATGCTATAACTCTTCTTCTTCATTTAAAAAATTGGGGGGAAGATGGACCTTCTTCTATCAAGGGAAATTTACCCTTATCAGTGGCAAAGGGTAAAGGTCACTCTGATTCTTGAGGCACAGCTTCTTCTACAAGGATTTCTTCTACAAATATAATATCTTATTTATGGAGTTCTTTTTCAACAACTACTTCAACATTTGTAATGTCAATAGGGGAGCCTAAACTTCCCAATGTCTTAGTATCCTACAAATTTTCTTTTTTTTCTTCTTATAAAATAAGTCGATGACTACATTGGATCTTAGCTAGAGGATTAGGGTTATCTAAGGAGACTCTCATTAGTCTCTTTGATCTTTGGCATAGCATCTTCAGAGCCAAGGGTATTGAATATGGACCATATTCAATTTATATTATGATAGAAGGAGGAGAGATAGGGCATGGTGTTTTATTGATATATACTTGAGGGAATATATGGAGGAAGTAGGACTAAGCCTTTTCACCCCTAGTTTTACTTTTTAAATAAGGCCGATAAATGAGGGCAATCAACCCATGGTGTTGGATAGAGCCAATTCCTATTTTCAATTTTCAAGTAACATTGATTAGGGCATTGTGAAGGAAAGATGGAAGATTTACCTTATATTTTTCTCCAGTGGTTCCTTTCCTCAGGTGAATAAGAAGTTGCATGGCATCTCCACCAACTACTATAAATTAACCATCACTAGTAAGATATTTCATAATAAAAAATATAACATTCTTTCAAGGCTGTGGAGGGCTATCTCTCATAATTTCCCTAGCCACTCCTTGTAGGGATTTGGCCAGTCTAGGGTAAGGCTCATTTCCTTCAATGAACATGTGAATCAGGTCAACAAAACTTATCAATAAAAACTACACCCTCCTCAAGAATCCCAAAGAGTGCACTAATCATAGAGGGATCCACTAGAGTGTTTTAACCTTTGATAATAGAATGGTATTCATCAAAATTCTCAAAGAATTCTTGCACAATGTCTTCATGAAAACTATAAAACATTTTCAAGAAATTTAACCATCCTACTGATTCAAAGATATCTCTAGTTGCCTCATCCTACAACAATGCATTTGAGGATTCTGGTTCACTTCTATTCTTTCTTTTACCCATATTTAGAGATAACACTATTTGATTGAAAATATGATTACACTGTGAAAAAATAGATCTTGAATTTACATAAGAAATAGGGGAAGGCAAGATATTAGGGATATGACATAATAATGGATAGCGGTGATAATGCAACAATGAATAACAAATCAAGATATATTGTGAAAATATGATAAAAATTATGGCAACAATTATGGTGATCACTTTGGAGCATGTGAGATGTAATGGGAAGGTGTTTTATTTGGTCATGATTCAGATGTGGTGTAAAGGTCATAATTGGTATCACTTAGAGTAATAACCACAATGAATTATGCATCACATCAAATCTTTTTCAAAGACCCTTTATTTAAAACATTGTCACATCAAATCCTTAAATGCAGTAATTATGTTCACTCATATCTTTTTTGAAAAGATCCTTCACATAAAATATTTTAATGTGGTGATTATGTTGCTAACTTCATCATATCCATGTGACATAACCAAAACTAGTCCATTTAAAAAGTGTTGACTGCCTAATGATTACACATGCATGACATGAAACAAAAAATGACTAATATTTTGAGAAACAAATACAACCATACCTATATTTTAGAGATTCCATGTGTCCTTTAGAGATAATTAAGTCTAAGAATATAGGTTAGTTTGACAACAATTCAGATTTTATTGTAGAATTTTTTTCCTAAAAAGTGCCATTTTTCTGGTTTTCACCTTTCACCATTTTTTTTAATTTTATATATTTTTTTAATTTCATTATATATATATATATATATATATTTAAAATTTTGAAGGGATGAGAATCACCATTTACTAGTTTTTAGCACTCCTATTTTATTGGATGTCTGCTACGAAGATCATTTGGCCTTAGTGGAAGAACCAGGTTCTTTCACATGATCAAATTGGTCTTGATTCTACTCAATAAACTCCTCCTTGCTAATAGGTCTTATGTACACCTTAAGCCTATGACCATTGACTATAAGTGTCATTTGGTCACCATCAATGGGTTGAAGCTAGACATAGCCATTGCTGAAAATGGTTTTGATTAGGTATGGTCCCAACCATCTTGTCCTTAGCTTACTTTTGAAATTATGGAATTTAGAGTCAAATAAGAGTGATCAATCACCTTCTTGAAAATATATTTATCTAATGTGAGTGTCATGCCACTATATTTTATTTTGGATCATGCTAGTTTGAGTGAGAGTATCCATTCCCAATTAATTTGCTCCATTTATTTGTATTATTCTTTCTTTTTATGCTTCATCAAGATCAATTTCCATATCAAATACTATCTTCAATGTCTACAATTCAAATTTTATGGGTAATAAAAGTTTATTTCCATACACAAGTTCATATGGAGAGAAACCTGTAGTTGTCTTCCATATTAGATTGTATGCCCAAACTGCTTCAGCCCAATCTTTTTTACTACTATTCACTATTTTGGTTAGAATATTTTTTAATTTTTGATTGGTGAATTCTAGTTTCCCATTAGCTTGGGGATGATATGGTGATGATTTATTGTGATTGATTTGGTATAACTTTGTATAAGCTTTGATCATGTTGGATATAAATTGGGGTCCTTGATCTGAAACAATAGATCTAAGATCTCCAAAACTCAATATGATTTTATGGTATAGGAAATCAACAACCATTTCTTCCCTAGCAAATGTGAGTACCTGCACTTCAACCCACTTAGTAACATACTAATAAGTATTACTTTCCTTACGATGGTGGGTTAATTATTCTAATAAATTTCAAACCCAATTTTTCAAATGGTTTTAAACTTATTTGAGGATGAAGAGGCATTTTAGAGGATAAAGTAGGCTTACCCATCCTTTGGCAAGGGTCACATTTCCATACATACCTTTTGACATACTTGTAAAGAGATGGATAGTAGTAACCTGCACCAAGAATTTTATGAATTGTCTTTTTTTTTGAATAATGTCCTCCTCTTGGTTCATTATGGCATGCTCTAATGATGTCATATAATTCATCTTATCTAACACACCTACAAAGTATATGATCAGGTCCAATTTTAAACAATATACCTTTAATCCATTTGAAATGAGAATTAGATCTAGCCAAATATTTTATTTATTTAGAGGTAAAAGAATGAGAAAAATTCCCTGTTTCTAAGTAATTTTCCATGCCTACAAACCATGGGGAGTATGTGGATATGGAAAATAACTATTCATTTGGAAAAGAATCTTTCACAGGTTCATCTTCTCATGTAATGATCAATATAGATAAAAATTTAACAATAAAATTATACTTCCTTGGTTTGCCTATGATAGTTATGTCAAATTTTTATAACAACTAGCCATCTAATTATTCTCCTACCTACTATTGGTTTATTCATTAAGTACTTAATTGGTGAATGGTTTGTATGGAAAAATAAGTAATAACCAATAATGTAACTCCTAAAATTATTTATAGCATAGACAACAACAAGAAACTCTTTTTCTATGGTAGTTTAATTATTCTATGTGAGAGTAATATTCTTACTGATATAGTAAATGACATACATCTTTCCATCCTCATCTCTTTGTCCTAAAACTACTCCTAATGTAATATTGGAAGCATCGATATAAATATGAAAAGGTTTTTCCCAATTAGGTCCTTTCAATATTGGAGAAGTCATGACTTTATTCTTTAATTTTTTAAAGGCTTCTTGACATTTATCAGTCCATACAAATTCATTATATTTTGATAACAAAGAAAACATAGGGGCAACTATCTTACTAAAGTCTTCAATGAATCTTCTGTAATAACCTACATGACCAAAAATCTTTTAACATAAATTTGTGTTTGTGGAATGGGGAGGTTAGAAATCAGCTCAATATTTTTAAGATCTACTTTTATTCCTTGAGAAGAGATATGATGTCCTAAGACTATCCCTTCATCAACTATTATGATGCATTTCTCATGACTCAATGATACTTAATGATCTTCACATCTAGTAAGAACTTTATCCAAGTTGTTCAAATATTCATCAAATGTATTACCATGGACATTTAAATAATCCATGTACACTTCCACATAGTCATTTGTAAGATCAAAAAAGATTGCTAATATTTCTCTCTAAAAGGAAGCAGGTACATTGCACAATCTAAAAGCAAGGACTGTATAAGCATATGTTCCCCAAGAAAAGGTAAATATTGTTTTGTGTTGATCTTTAGGTGATATTATAATTTGTATATATCCATTGAATCCATCTAAGAAATAATAATATTATTTTCCTGCCAAATTATCCAAAACTTGATCAATAAAAGACAAGAGAAAGTAGTCTCTCATGGTGGATTTATTTAGTTCTATATAGTCTACATAAACTCTCGATTTACCATTATTTTTATACCCAATAACTAGAGGTGAAACCCATTGGATATTAGATACAAGATAGATAAAACCAACTTCTAATAATATTTCTATTTCCTTCTTGACAATTTACTTCAAGGTTGGATTAATCCTCCGTTGTAGTTATCTGACTAGTCTAACATTTTTAGTATAGATGTGATGTGTAAAAACACTAAGATGTATTATTTTTATGTCACTTTAATCCCAAGAAAAATATTTTGTGTGTTATACCAGGACATCAAATACTTTTCTTTCCTACTAGTCAGTTAACCAACTGTTGATAGTTAATAATTTACCTAGTTGGATTGTAAAATGTTTAGTTCCTAGAACAATGGAATTCAATTGTTTGTACTCACTCATCAAGGAATTCAATGGAAGTGTGTGGTAGTAACATTTGAAGTATGGTTACATAGTTATAAAATTTTCACTTGTGGAAAGCATATTGGTCAATGGACAATGAAAATCATGTAAAAATGAATTCTATCCATTTTGAACCAGATAACATGTTTGGTGGTCTTATGCATTATCTTGATTTTCAATAATGGAGGTGGATTCTTCCCATTCATGATTTTTCATCTTCAGAGCATAGCTATCAATTTTCAAAGTTAAGGTACTAGTCTTTGGAGCCAGGCTGTTAGTCTTCAGAACTAAGCTACTAATATTCAAAGTTAAGCTCTTAAAATTTAGAGAATTTTTTTTGATATTCAAAGCAAAAATGTTAGACTTCAGAGCTAGGATCTCTTGGTATATATCTTTTATTATTTTCTCTTCAAAATTTTAGGCATGTTCTTTGATGGTAATTATAGCTAATAAAGACACACTAGTCTAGTTTTATTCAAGATGATCCACCTAGATGTTTTCAAAAAGACCCAATGAAGGTATAGTAGGTGGATAGAGAGATATCTATTTAGCTTGAATTCCATTAGAAAAAGGTTATGTTTCTAGATCTATAGTCAATTCTTGATACAACTGTAGCTATCCAAGGTCTACCAAGAATGATTGGATACCCTACCCTCATTGGTTTATGTTGAAGGATCATGAAATCAAAAAGGGTATTCCTAGGATTTTATGGTGACTAACACATACTCTATGGTTCCTTCAGGGATAATAGTGGAATGATCTGTCATTTTCAAGATTATTGTGATAGGTTGAAATCCTATGAGAGATAAAGACTCTACTATGTTGATCATCATTATGTTTATGGCAACACCTAAATCTACAAGCTTATTTAGAAATATACTTGTTTCCAATTATCACAGTCATCATAAGACTACCAAGATCTTCATATTTAGGAACAAGTATGTTTCCTTTTAATAAATCAACAATTTTTCTAGTTACTTGAATTATTTTGGGATATTGATTCTTTTTTCTTGATGCTTTGATGCATAATACCTTAATGATTTGATTCAACTTAGGAGTGTCTTTAATGACTCTTAATAGTAAAATTTATATCTTCATTTCTTTCAATCTATGCATCAATTTAGAATCTTCCATAGGTTTATCTTCCTTAAGTCTTTCAAGAAATGGAATAGCAGAGGGATCTTGAATTGTGTTTAGTGTCGTTGTGGCTTCTACCTTTTCTTCATCTGGTTCTTGGACTATAGGTGGCTTAAGATTGTTGTCATCATTGGGAATTTTAGTTATGGTAATGGATGTATCTCCTACTACCTTCCCTGATTTGATTTGAATATTATTACATTCAGCTGAACCATTAGATCCTAACCTTAGTTTTACAATCCAAGAGCCCTGATTGAGGCCTAGTTTAGAGAAGGTTAGGCTGAGTTAGTACATTTACCTTAAGATCTAGCCCATAAAAATTTAGAGGGAGTTGTATGCCCTTAATAGGTATATGAAACCATGATTTTTTTGTCCTGAACCCTTTTTTACTTGTCAAACCAACTAAAAAAGTTCTTTAGGAGGGCTATAAGGAAATGAGGCAATTTTAGATAACTTGCATTTTTTTTGGTTAACTCTCTCCCTATTCATCAAGATGCCTCTTTAGGGCATCTCATTATTATTTATATAACTCAAATTTTAATTCATTAAAAAATTGATTCCCAAATTTTTTGGTAGACATAGTTTTCAAAAACATATTGACCCAATATACCATAATCATTATGCTAAAAAGGTGATGCCACAATAGAAGTGCTTCTCCTCCTAACATAATGGTTAATTAATTATGGGATGAGTATATTTGTTTAATTGACCTTCCCCTCTCCTCATAGGAGACTTCATAATCCTAATTTTTTTTGATTTATATGCAACTAAATTTATAGCTTACTACCATCTAAAAAAAATTGATTTTTTTTCTTAGATTGAAGTTTTTTTTTCAATATGACAAAGATGGCAATGGGTAAATACACTAAAAAGGAAAAATGGAAGAATAAATTAGATGCAAAGAAAAGGAAGAAGACTAATAGGTAATCAAATTAATAAGACCTATCAATGATGGTATGCTTTAACATATTTTCAATCCATCATCCCTGATTTCTTGTTATTTCATCAAGGATGTGTTTGGTGATGATGTGTTAAACATCAAGGACAAAATGAGGAATACAGAAGAAATTAGAATACACTTTTAGATGAATATGAAATATTGAAATTTTGATGATTTAAACTCCAATCTCATCTAACAAGTTATGTAGAGTCACTAAAAGAACACCTCTATGACCCTTATGGTTTCTATGGTAAGCAAACTTGAAAACCATTTTTTTGTTTTAATGAAGATTTTAAAAATTTAGAGTTTAGAATGGATAAGTTAGTGAAATTTTTGGAAAACAAGGAACTTTTTCTCCAAGTAGGTATTGGGTCAATGATTTTTTTGTGAAATTGGAAGTGGGTCTCTCCCTCGAGCTTCTATTTAGTAACATATTGAGGGTTTTGAGGGATTTTCTTGTGTCATCTCTCTTTGTAGAGGCAGTCCCTAGTTTCCTAAACAATATCTCTTTCTAAAATGGGTTGTTTTCAAAATTTTAGTTTTAAAGGGAATAAAATCCACTAGTTCAAGGCTACTAAAAACATCTACTAGTGTACATCCCATTTAGTAGAAATAATCCATTTGAATTTGGTGTGGTGGACCTCTTGAGATTACTTGTAGATAACCTTATCACTTTTGTGACTTTGAAGGATGTTTACAAGGATCCTACATGAGGAATTTGGATCAAGATATTCAATTACTCTATTTTTTTAATTATCAGTTATTTGATTATCCTAGTTTTATTTTTTCTATTCTTAGTTATTATTAGATGTTTTGGGTTAATGCTATACACTAGTTTATTACTACACTTTTTTTTGATATGCCTAAAGGAACTACATGTAATCACTGAATTACATAGAATGTCAGCATCTTTTCCCATATTTTGAAAATAAAAAATAACATCAACATCTAAATCAGTGAGCTCTTTTGGCTAAACATCCATAAGTAAGGGACATCCATGTTGTTAAAATCACCAAGGGTGCAATCCCCACCTTAACTGCTTGACTTTCCATGTCGAGTATCTAGAGATATTTTTACCTTGGTGGATGCATATAAACAACCATCATTTTCACCAGTTAGACTACAACCCTTTCGATAATACTAGACTCTTGGCATGGCACTTGTATCAACTCTTTATTGAAGCTTGTTTTTTTAGTTTTTTTAATAATGTTGTTGGTTAATTCCATGTGATTTCATGGATCTATATTTCATATTTTTTAAATAGGGGAGAGCCCTTTCCTCATTTTGTCAAGAATAAAATAAAATTATGGATTTTGTTTTGCATTTACGTCATTTTAAGATGACTTTTATAAATAGTTATTATTTTAATATATGTATATATATATATTATATTTTTGGTAATAATTTTAAGGTATAAGATCATTTATCAAAAAAATTTCATACGTGTATTTGATATATTATTGGGATGACCTTGGATGCACACACTTCAAACAACACCTTCTATAGTGCATGGGTGTGTAAAATACATTCATGCTAATTGGGTAATTACAATTTCTAGAATTCCATATGAACATCCTCTTGAGCAAGAGAAATTTATACCAAGGCAATTAGTTATCAAAACTAATAACGTTAATATTTAATAAAAGGGTAAGTAATAGGCAATACCATTTACCAAACAACCACTACTTGAGAGGTCATTGCATTAGAGATCCATAATGGGTTCCACAAAATCCACATTTATTACACACAATATTCATATATCTAATGCACCTACACATGTTACTATTACTACTATTCCAAAGAAACCATAAACCATATAGTGATGGGTTCCATGAAATCCTACTCTTATTATTTATTCATGACTATAGAGTCCTATTATACATATGTAGAGCATCATCGATATTGTAATAATAAATATTAAACCCATACATTTTCCTTGGTAGTACCACCAATTTATTTTACCAGGTTTATAGTCTAGAGATACTTATGAGAATCCATTGGATGATATCATAGGGTAGCTTATTTGGTTTCAAATATTCCAAAAATACTAAAAAATAAAAAAAACTTCAAGAATCCAAAAATATGTTCAACTTTTACATGTTCTATTATCTCCTTGGCATATATGTTATTGATTCCATGTTGGTATATGAAATATCAATACTTTCTACATACACATATGTTTCACACATCATTTGAGTGTGATATAGTCATACACAACTACATGATCTAATCACTTTTAGATGTTGGGCCTTCTCTTGGCTAGTGTCATTTAAACATCAAAGGCATCTGCTTCTTTAATCATGATACATCCAAGTTATATCATTATATGCCATTATCATGTTTGAGATTATGTACATATATATGCATTTATCCATGCTCATATATTTTGTAGTGTACTTGATATGCTATATACTTAACATTTTTTCTAGCACATATAATCCATTGGCTTATATGCTATGTTTATTCTTGCATTCATGTACTTCTTTGAGTGTCTTACCTTGATATTGTCTTGATTGTTTGAGCATTTGAATATGATCCATTATTTATAACCCCATGCCTTTGTTTATCTCTTTGACATTTAAATATGTTTTGGTTTGTTGTATGTTGACATTTGCATGTGTCATTCTTGATTTTGTGGACATTGCCTAAGTCATGTCCCTTCAATTGTGCAAAATTTGAACATGTTCCTTATTTGAGGTTTCCTTAGACCATTATATTTTGATTTAATTTTGAGTGATCTTGTGTGTGGGCTTGATTTCTTGTCAACATTGTACTGTTACTATATAGACATTGCCATGATCTACATCATGCATCTCAAGACTTGGTGTGATTACATTCTTCATGATTCAATGATATACCTACCTAAACATGTTACCTCTATATGCTAAATGGTACATTCATAATTTACATGGTTATCTTATCTTTTTTTAAGTAAGGTAACTACCAGTTTCTACTTTCCCTCACCTCAAAATGGGGGAATATCAATGGGGGTATGCCATAGAGCCATGACTTACACATTTGCTTCATAGATTCAAATTACAATAGGGACATGTTTTGAAAACATGTTATCCACATTTGTCACAATTTTAGTATCATTGGGGGCATGTTTTGGAAACATGTTCTCCATAGTTACTTAAAGTGGGGGCATGCTTTAGAAATATGTCCTCCAAATTGGCACTTACACGAGTCCTTAGATTTAGAAGGAAGTGGAAGCATGTTTTAGAAACATGTTCTCCACACTTACACTAGTTTTTAGTTTTAGATTATAGTGGGGAATGTTTTTGGAAACATGTTCTCCACACTTATAACAATTTCAAATTGGACAAATTCATAGTTATATGATTCAAATACACATTTATGACATAATTATATATATTGGCACCAAAATTTTGAGCCCAAAATTTTGTGTTCTTTTGGGATATCCGAGGACCCTTTTTGTTGCTACTCAATGACTATCCCTAGGTTATTTCATTATTCTTGATAGGACACCAACTATAAATGATATATCTAGTCAATTTGTGGTAACATAAATTAGAATTAAAATGAGTTGTATGTATTTAATGACATCAACCAAATCTATTGAATCTTTAGATGTCATTTTGAGATTTTATTCCATGGGCATGTTGAGAGGCTTAAAAGCTTCCATTATGAACTTGTGTAGAATATCACCAAAGTACTTATACTGAGTGATGAATACAAATTTGGTTTTTGAATTACTTTAATACCCAATTAGTAATGAAGATAACCCAAATTATTCATTTCAAAGTTTTTCAACAACTTTGATTTAAATTTTATAGTGTATCATTCATTGTTCCTTGCGATGAGCAAATCATCAACCTATACCACCACAAATACAATTTTTTTGACAAATATTTTGATGAAAAGAGTTGTATCTTTAAACTCAACATGTTTTAAGTTCATGTTCATGAGGTGCTCAACTAGTTTATCGTACTATGCTCGAGGGACTTATTTTAAACCATAATATGATTTTTCTAGTTTGTATACTTTGTGCTCTTGTCCATTTAATGTAAATCCTTTAGGTTATGTCATGTACATAGTTTATTTGAGATCACCATTTATAAATGTAGTTTTAACATCTATTTGGTGAAATTTCCATTTATTGTGAGCTGCCAAAGCTAACATGGTTTGAATGGTAGTATATTTTTATGTAAGTGCAATGATTTCATTACAATCGATTCCTTCTTTTTTGGCATATCCATTTACGACAAGCCTTAATTTGTGATTGTCAAGTGAGACATCAACCTTGTATTTATTGTGGTAGACCCACTTAGAGCAAATTGGTTTGTATCTATATTGATGATCAACCAATTTCCAACTCTCATTTTTGACCAATGTATTGTACTCATCTTTTATTGATTTTATCTAAGATTCACGATTCTTAGCTTATTTGAAAGATGTTGGTTTTGAATCAAATGCAACATTGAGTTCTTCTTCTATAGAATCATTCAAGGTGATATTTTCAATTATGTCTTAAATTTATTCAATGGACTTATATGATTGTGATCTAGCTGCATGTGCACTTCTTATACCTATTTTCCCAACTTCATCAGGTTTCACATCTTTAAATGTTTGAGTGGCCCACTTAGGCATTTGCTTCTATGTTTTGGGTGATTCAAATTTATCCTATGAAGTTCCATTACTTTCTTCCCTTTATATTAGTGGCCCTTGTTCAATATCTAATGAAGTTTCACTTTCTCCTTCAAGTTTTAAGCTCAAGTATAGGATTCAATATAAAATCAATAGATTCCCAACTATGTATCCCCCACTCATTATCTGGAACATCCAAATCACTCTCTCTATAGACATCAAACTTTGCATACTTGTCAATTCAACTTAACTATTGATCAATGTGCTCTTTGTCCTTTAAAGACTCATAAAAAACAACTTTTCTTTTGACAATAAACCTTTTCTCTTTCTCATCCTATAACTTGTATGCCTTAGAGGATTCAAAATATCCCAAGTGGATGCATTTTTGACTCCTATGGTCTAATTTATTTCTATTCTCTTTTGGAATCAATGTGTAACAAGTGGATCTAAAAATATGAAGATGTTGCATTGAAGGAAAATGACCACACCACATCTCATACAAAGTCTTGTATTCAAGAGCTGTTGATGGTGATATATTATAGAGGTATACTACTATTTTAGCTGCTTCATCCCAAAAGTGTAGATTTACCCCTTTTTAGTAAAATAGAGCATGAACAATATTCATCATAGTTTTGTTCATTCTTTTTATAACTCCATTTTGTTGTAGAGTGTAAGGAACTGTGAGATGGTGTTTAATCCCATTTTTCTCAAGATATGATTCCAACTTATTTGAAATGAATTCACCACCATTATCTATACTGAGTATCTCAATGTGGGTTT